>QRFJ01002729.1:206632-371632 GCA_006176705.1 Cocos nucifera
TATCTCCTACAGACTTTGAAAGCTTGGTCGAGATCCTATCTTCTGTAGACTTTGAAGCTCGATCTTGGACTTTGCTCATATTAGGATGAGGTTCTCCTCCTGTTCCTAATGGACCATGGGGGCACATAAGGACTGTTGTCAGGATCTCTCCCCCATTCTGTTCTAAATGAAAGAGGTCTTCGACTTTGCTCGTGTTAGGACGAGGTCCTCCTCCTATTCCTAACGGACTGTGGGGGCACATAAGGGCCATTATCAGGGCCTCTCCCTCCATCTCGTCTAAATGAACGAGACCTTCGATTTTGCTCGCATTAGGACGAGGTTCTCCTCCTGTTCCTAACGGACCGTGGGGGCACATAAGGGCCGTTGTCAGGGCCTCTTCCCTCATTTCGTTCTAAATGAATGAGGCCTTCGAAGCTTGGGAGAGATCTTATCTCTAGTCGAGGTTGTCGTGATCGCTCAGGAGAGATCTTATCTCTAGTCGAGGTTTTCACGATCGCTCGAGAGAGATCTTATCTCAAGCCGAGGTTGACTCGGGCACTCGAGAGAGATCTTATCTCTGGCCAAGGTTATTTCGGTTACTTGGGAGAGATCTTATCTCTGGCCGAGGTTGACTCGGACGCTCGGAAGAGATCTTATCTCTAGCCGAGGTTGTCGCGGTCGCTCGAAAGAGATCTTATCTCTAGTCGAGGTTGACTCGGGCGCTCGGAGAGATCTTATTTTCAGTCGAGGTTGTCACGATCGCTCGGAAGAGATCTTATCTCTAGCCGAGATTGTCATAGTCGCTCGGAAGAGATCTTATCTCTAGCTGAGATTGACTCGGGCGCTCGGAAGAGATCTTATCTCTAACCGAGGTTGTTGTGGTCGCTCGGAAGAGATCTTATCTCTAGCTGAGGTTGTCTCGGTCGCTCAGGAGAGATCTTATCCCTAGCCAAGGTTGTCATCGCGGTCACTCGGGAGAGATCTTATCTCTAGCTGAGGTTGACATGGGCGCTTGAGAGAGATCTTATCTCTAACTGAGGTTGTCGTCGTGGTCACTCAGGAGAGATCTTATCTCTAGTCGAGGTTGACACGGACGCTCGAAAGAGATCTTATCTTTAGTCGAGATTATCGCGGTCGCTCGGAAGAGATCTTATCTCTAGTCGAGGTTGACTCGGGCGCTCAAGAGAGATCTTATCTCTAGCCGAGATTGTCGTAGTCAATCGGGAGAGATCTTATCTCTAACTGAGATTGACACGGGCACTCAAGAGAGATCTTATCTCTAGCCAAGGTTGTTGTGATCGCTTGGGAGAGATCTTATCTCTAGCCAAGGTTAACTCGGGCGCTCGGAGAGATCTTATCTCTAGCCAAGGTTGTCGTGGTCATTCGAGGAAATCTTATCTCTAGTCGAGGTTGACTCGAACGCTCGAAAGAGATCTTATCTCTAGCCGAGGTTGTCGCAGTCACTCAGGAGAGATCTTATCTTTAGTCGAGATTGACATGGATGCTTGGAAGAGATCTTATCTCTAGCCGAAGTTGACTCGGACACTCGAAAGAGATCTTATCTCTAGCCGAGATTATCGCAATCACTCAGAAGAGATCTTATCTCTGGCTGAGGTTGTCTCAGTCGCTCGAAAGAGATCTTATCTCTAGCCGAGGTTGTCGTCGTGGTCACTCGGAAGAGATCTTATCTCTAGTTGAGGTTGACATGGGTGCTTGGGAGAGATCTTATTTCTAGTCGAGGTTGTCATCGCGGATCAGTCGAAAGAGATCTTATCTCTAGCTGAGATTGACATGGGCGCTCAGAAGAGATCTTATCTCTAGTCGAGGTTATCGCGGTCGCTTGGAAGAGATCTTATCTCTAGTCGAGGTTGACTCGAATGCTCGAAAGAGATCTTATCTCTAGTCGAGGTTGTTGTGGTCGCTCGAAAAGATCTTATCTCTAGCCAAGGTTGACACGGGTGCTTGAGAGAGATCTTATCTCTAGCCGAGGTTATCGCGGTCGCTCGAAAAAGATCTTATCTCTAGCCAAGGTTGACTCGGATGCTTGAGAGAGATCTTATTTCTAGTCGAGGTTGTCACGGTCGCTCAGGAGAAATCTTATCTCTGGCCGAGGTTGACTCAGGTATCTCGATGGTTGACTCGGGCGCTCGAGAGATATCTTATCTCTAGCCGAGGTTATCGCGGTCGCTTGGAAGAGATCTTATCTCTAGCTGAGGTTAACATGGATGCTCGGGAGAGATCTTATCTCTAGCCAAGGTTGACTCGAGTGCTCGAAAAAGAGATTTTATCTCTAGTCAAGGTTGTCGTGGTCACTCGTGAGAGATTTTATCTTCTGGCCGAGATTATCGCGGTCGCTTGGAAGAGATCTTATCTCTAGTCGAGGTTGACACGGACGCTCGAGAGAGATCTTATCTCTAGTCGAGGTTGACTCGGCGCTCGAAAGAGATCTTATCTCTAGTCAAGGTTGTTTCGATCGCTTCGAGAGAGATCTTATCTCTAGCCGAGGTTGATGCGATCGCTCAGAAAGAGATCTTATCTCTAACCAAGATTGACTCGAACGCTCAGGAGAGATCTTATCTCTAGTCGAGGTTGTCGCGGTCATTTGGAAGAGATCTTATCTCCTTGGTCGAGGTTGACTCGGACGCTTCGAGAGAGATTCTTATTTCTACGGGCCGAGGTTGACACAGTCGCTCGAAAGAGATCTTATCTCTAGTCAAGGTTGATACGGTCGCTCGGAAGAGATCTTATCTTTAGTCAAGATTGACTCAGATGCTTGGAAGAGATCTTATCTCTAGCCGAGGTTGATGCGGTCGCTCGGAGAAGATCTTATCTCTAGTCGAGGTTGACTCGGGCGTTGAGAGAGATCTTATCTCTAGCCAAGGTTCGGGGCGCTCGGGGAGAGATCTTACCTCTAGCCAAGATTGATGCGGTTGCTCGAAAGAGATCTTATCTCTGATCGAGATTGACTCGGATGCTCGGAAGAGATCTTATCTCTAATCGAGATTGACTCGGGCGCTCAAAAGAGATCTTATCTCTAGCCGAGGTTGACTCGGATGCTCGAAAGAGATCTTATCTATAGCCGAGGTTGATGCGGGCGCTCGAAAGAGATCTTATCTCTAACCAAGGTTGATGTGGACGCTCGAAAGAGATCGTATCTCTAGTCGAGGTTGACTCGGCACTCAGGAGAGATCTTATCTCTAGCCGAGGTTGTCATGGTCATTCAGAAAAGATCTTATGTCTGATTAAGGTTGACTCGAGCGCTCGAAAAAGATCTTATCTCTGACCGAGATTGATTTGGACACTCGAAAGAGATCTTATCTTTAGCCGAGGTTGACACGATCGCTAGAAAAAGATCTTATCTCTGGCCAAAATTGACTTAGGCACTCGGAAGAGATCTTATCTCTAACCGAGGTTGATGCGGTCGCTCGAAAGAGATCTTATCTCTAGCCAAGGTTGACATGATCGCTCGAGAGAGATCTTATCTCTAGTCGAGATTGACTCGGATGCTCGGGAGAGATCTTATCTCTAGCCAAGGTTGACTCGAGCGTTCGGAAGAGATTTTATCTCTAGTCGAGGTTGATGCGGACATTCAAGAGAGATCTTATCTCTGATCGAGGTTGACGCAAGCGCTCGAAAGAGATCTTATCTCTGGCTGAGGTTGACTCGGATGCTCGGAAGAGATTTTATCTCTAGTCGAGATTGACATAGATGCTTGGAAGAGATCTTATCTCTAGCCGAGGTTGGCATAGACTTTGAGGCCCGATCTTCGACTTTGGTCATGTTAGGATGAGATTTTTCTTCTATTCCTAACGGGCTGTGGGAGCACATAAGGACCGTTATCAAGGCCTCTCCTTCCATCTCATTCTAAATGAATGAGGCCTTCGACTTTGCTCGTATTAGGATGAGGTTCTTCTCCTATTTCTAATGGGCTGTGGGGGCACATAAGGGTCGTTGTTAGGCCTCTTCCTCCATCTCATCTAAAATGAATGAGGTCTTCGACTTTGCTCACATTAGGATGAGGTTCTCCTCCTATTTCTAACGGGCTGTGGGGGCACATAAGGGCTATTATCAGGGCCTCTCCCCCTATTTCGTTCTAAATGAATGAGGCCTTCAATTTTGCTCACGTTAGGACGAGGTTCTCCTCATGTTCCTAATGGATATCTCCTATAGTCGAGGTCGGCCCGAACCCTCATGGAAGATCTTATCTCCTGCCATCAGGGTTATTGCGAGCGCTCGGAGGAGATCTTATCTCCTGCAGTCAAGGTCGGCCCAAACCCTCGGAGAAAATCTTATCTCCTACGGTCGAGGTCGGCCCGGACCCTCGGAGGAGTCTCATCTTCTGTAGCCGAGGTTGAAGGACTTTGATCGACTCATGTTAGGATGAGGTTCTTCTTCTGTTCCTAATATGGCCACTATTAACTGCTTCTTTCCTATCATCACGTAGTTTTTGCAGCAAGAAATAATATTATCAAAATAAAAAAAATTTATTGAAAGAAAGTTACTGGCAGCGCATCTCCAGATCATGGGAGTATTGTTCCTCCAAGTTTTTTCAGACGATAAGTTTTGGGATCTAACGACCTCCTCTATTTTGTGCTAGCCTTCTCAATTTGGAGTAAGCTTGATGTGGCGTCGATGATATGGGAGGCAATCGATCTTTTTATTGTTCGTCTGTGGTGATTCTGGCTATGGCAGCACCCTCGGTCAATCTTCTTCTGCTTCAGACTGATATCTGAGGAACCGACTTAGCTGATCTCTCCTGATGAGCTTCTCGATTTCGTCTTGGAGCTGAACGCATTCTTCAGTATCATACCTGTGGTCGTGATGGTAGAGGCAGTACGTGCTTCGATCATGCTTGTTTGGGAGAGATCATAATTCTCCTGATCTTGGTAGCTGGTCCTTAACTTTTATCAGAACTTGGGCCTTAGAAGCATTGAGGGGGGCATAGTTATGGAATCTTTCAGGAGGAGGACTTCTTCACACCCTTTTGTCAAGGCTTTCTTGATGGCGAGCTCGAGGAGTTCGGGCTTGCCTGCGCCTGGGCGGAGTCCGTGAGTGCGGTCGAACTTCGCTCTGCTCTTCATCGACGGTGGGTCTATTATACTCATCTGTCCATGGCTCTCCTAAGGCTTCGTCGTCCTTCAACTTGAAAGCTTCTTCCGCATGGACATATCCCTTAGCCTGAGCCAACAGATTGGCGAAGTTCCTGTGATACTTCTTTTTCAGAAAGAACAGCAAGTCATTCTTCTGAAAGGCCATCCTTGAGTGTGGCTATTACAACAGACTGGTCCAAGTCCAGACCTCCAATACCGCGGTATTAAATCGAATGACATAAGTCTGGATGGATTCTCCCTGCTTCTACTTGACATTCATCAGAAAATTCGAACTTTGGTGTGGACGTCGGCTGCTGATGAAGTGATCCACGAACTGACGGCTCATCTGATCAAAAAAAAAGATCGTACCCGACTTCAACGTCGAGTATCAGTTTCTCGCTACTTTCTTTAAGGTAGACGAAAAGACTCAACACAATATGGTGTTTGATGCACCATGGAGTAGCATCATGATCCGGAAGGCCTCTAGATGATCAACTGGATCAGAAGTTCCATCGTAGCTTTCGAATTGAGGAAGCTCGAAGTTTGGCGAGATGGGCTCTTGCATAATTCGAAGGAAGAAAGGAGGATCGGTGCGAACATTGTCAAGGTGAGCTGGGGCGATGTGGTTGAGCTCGACAACGTGGCCGAGCTCTTCGATCCATCGGTCCATCTTCCGCAGTCTGTGATCAAGGATGTCGTCTTGGTTGCAGATCTTGGGGGACTTCCTGCTATAAATGAGGAAGGTCTCGTCCAGAGGAGAATCATGATCCGAACATGGATTCTCTGCTCTCTATTTCTCTTTTTCGGGAGCGACGGGTATGTCAACCCGAGTACTCTTCCTTGGGATTGGTTTTCGACATCTTGATAGTGGGTTTCCCAGTGGAGTCACCATCGGAGGCTGCCGCATGGCCTACACTGCCTCCATGAGGCCACGAACCTGCTGGATAAGTATGTTGAACGGTACCGCATCTACCACGGGTATAGGTAAAATCTGAGTTGCCGGAGCTGAAGTGGGAGCAGATGGATCTGAACGGGATCGGACCACGAAGGCCGCTGATCATCAGATCGAAACTCTCTTGGGAGATATTTTTTTCTGAAAAAAAACTCTGAAGAGAAAGAAGGAAGATCTCTAGAGAGGGAAGAGAGAGGTCGTCGCTGAGCACTCCTTTAAGAACAAGAGAACTCAGGGGTAGAGGGGCTCTCCTTCTAGCGTCAATTCTATTGGTGCAGAATCTGGTTGTTGTCGGATCGAGCTGGAGTGGAGGAGGACGAGATCGCCATCGGTGATCTGCAAAATAAAGTTCTATCCAGAGTCGATGGGGGTGGCTCCGACAGGACCCTCTGATGGTCAAGTCAGCTATTCTGATCAATAAAAATGGAGTGTTCAGGAATAAGTTCGATAGAGTTCAGAGAAGGAGAGGAGAGCTTAGAGCCTTGAGCTTAGAGCTTAGAGTAAGCAAATCTGGAGGATTTTTTTTATAGGCGAAGCTTGTAGAGAGTTGATGGCGACAGCTGTAGCTGCCTGATAGTGGGCCGCTCGAGGTCTGATGGAGTCAATCATGGAGGGAGGCATCGTCTGCAGCACTGCCTGCAACTGATTGATTATGACAGCCATCATCGTCTGGTAGCGGATCGCTATCATTTGTAGCGGACTGATGGCGATCGTTCGAGATTTAATGATCGTAGCTCTGAGAAAGCGGACGTTGGTTGGTGAACTTCGGCATATATCGATTTTAGAGAAATTCAAACTCCTGAAGGGATACGTCTGATGGGATTATCTGGGAGCAATCCATTGGAGGAATCCGATTGGGAGAGAAGTCCGAAAGGAGTTTGATTGAAGGAAAAGCTCGGAAGGAGTTTGGCTCCCGTAGGCATCTGGTTGGAGGGGCGTGGAGAGAGTTTGACCCTCGTAAGAGTCCGATTGGAGCTCGACCATTGAAGAGTTTGGCAGGCTAAAGAAGTTCGGCAAAGATTAGGTTGGCTGAAGAAGTTCTGCGGAGTTTGATCAGCTGAAGGAGTTCGACCGACTGAAGGAGTTCAGCTAAAACTCATCCGCTGAAGCTCTTCCATGGCTACCGATTGCATTAGGCTGAGTATCGAATTGGACTTCGACAGGAGTGGGGTTGATCTCCAACAATGACATTGAATGGCTAATCTATATTAAACTTGATAATTTAAATAGCTAGAAATCTTAAAGACCTACCTAGATAGATGAAGAAATATTTTATTTCTTCTATCTATACATCAACTTGTATCCACTTACCTGATATCCATACTATCCATTACGAGATCAAGTTGACCATAATCAAGATGCTCCCATCTTTTTATAGGAACATCAATGAAGATCCTTATAAGCATCTGGATGAATTCTTAAAAATCTGCTCTATGGTGAAAATTCAAAATTTTTTTGATGATACTCTTAGACTGATTTTATTTTCTTTTTCATTGAAAGATAAAGCCAAGTACTGGCTTCACACAATAGGAAGGCCAATCAAAACTTAAGCTGAATTGCAATATGAATTTCTTAAAAAAAATTATCTCATAGGTCGAACCATCACCATGAGGCGAGCTATCACTGGATTTGCTTAGCTTCTAGGAAAACACATTCATGAGTCATAAAAAAGACTTAAGAAACTTCTTAGAAAATGCCCATACCATGGTTTATCTAAGTGGTAAATAGTTCAAGCTTTCTATGAAGGTTTAGAAAATCATTATAGGCAGATGGTAGATGCATCCTATGAAGGTGCATTCATGAGCAAAAGTGAGGACGAAGTTTATGTCTTGTTTGAAATCCTAAGTAAAAACTTAATTAACAATGCTTCATTATCTTTCTACCAAAAGTGGATAGAAACTTATGATTTTAAGCACCCAGAATCTAGTTCTAAGATTGACTTGAGTCTAATAGCATAAAAATTAAATAAAGTCGATCTTTTCGCTCAAAAATTAAATCAATTCCTAATTCTAGGTCAACAATCTTCTACATAATTTATATTATTTTTTAATTATTAAAAAATTTATTCTATTTATACTAGCTCAATCTATCATACGAATGAATATTTTATATTACTAAAAATTAATATTTTATCAAAAAAAATTATCGAGGGATAAATTTTTTTTAATAATAATGAGGGCTCATCGCGGAAAAATCATTATCAGGATAAAATTTTATTAAAATTTTTTATCTATGAAAATAAAATTATCAGAGAAAATTTTTTTTAGTTAACATATTTTTCTATTATCAATAGATTATTCATAAAAATTATCATCGATAATATTTAATGATGAAATATCAAGAAGAATTTTTTTTTGATAATTAATATTTAACATCCATGGCTAGATACCAAGAATTTATCGCGGAAAACTTTCAGTCGGTAAAATATTTTTTGATTTATGGGGGAATAGCAAGGGCATTAGTCCCTCGGCATTTTTTTTTAGTTTACAACGTCGGTCACCCCGATCCCCCTTATCGGTCGCGTCCCAACTCTCCATCTACCCCCATCGCCCCCCTTTTTATCCCACCTCCGGTCCCCTTTTTCCCCTGCCGCGCCGCTGGATCCGGCTTCCCCAAGCCCTCGGACGCCTCCCCAATCCCCCGTTAGCCGGATCCCGAGCCCCTCGGCCGCCTCCCGCATCCCCGAACCCCTGCCGCGCCGCCGGATCCGGCTTCCTCGAGCCTTCGGACCCTTCGGACTCTCCTTGTCTCTGGTCTCTCCACCTCGTCGCGGACAGTCGTTTCTGAGTGAATGCCCCCTCTCTCTAGCGACCGGTGTCAACGACAGTCGCGGACGTGCTTTGTCTCTGGCAGCCGGTATCAAGATTAGATTTTTTTTTTATTGGAGGTATTTTCTCTCATAGATCTGGCCTCGAACGATTTTGTAGTTTCTTTTTCAGTTTAATTCGTAATGAGAAGAGATTTAGAGCCAAGATCTCTGATTGATCGGAGATTTCTCACTTTTGCTGGTTATTTTGATGGATTTATCGGATTTAGTGTGGTATTTTGAGTGGATTCATGGATTTAGCGTTGTTGGCTTTGTTTCTTTGGAACAGTATCCTGGGTTTTGGAGGAGAAAGCCTCTAAGCACCCACTGAGATTGGTTTAAAGGGCTTCAGAAATATATAACTCTTTATAGTTTTGCTAAAATTTTGGGTAAAAAACTCTGCTTTTTATCCTTTTTTGGTGCTGTTAATTTTTCCCTGGGATTGAGAAGAGGGAAGGGAGAAGGAGAGGTAGACATGGGAAAGCATGGACCTTGCTGTCATAGTGGAGTCACAAGTGAGCTCTTGTTCATGTTTCCGATGATTGTTTTGAATTAAATATTGGATTTTGGATCTTTCTTTTGCCTCTGTTTTGCTCCTCCTGATTTTCCCCTTTACGAAATGGGTTTAATTTCTTAAAATTAACAACTTGTTCTAGAACAAGGCAGCATCCTAGTGAAGTAATTTATATATGTTCCTCTTCTTGTTCATGTTTGTTTTTCTGTTCTTGTTTAATTTTTGTTTTTGGGTATCTGCCTGCCTTTGGATTTCATTCTTGAAATATCGAAGTACTTGATAATATTTCTGAGAAGCCTGATTTTGACTGTAATAGCCTGAAGAATACTTCTAAAACTGTATTTTTTGAACCAGAAGGAACTGAAGGAAAGAAGCTTGTCCAGGGGTTGAGAAAACCATGCAATCCAGCATTTGCATTAACTTTCTATTTAAATATTGTAAAATTGTAACTTATATCTCTCACACACAAACACAGACTTAAAAATTTTGTTTATAGAAAGCTTGTCATAAGAACATTAGGGTAAAAACCATGAATGCTTTAACTATCTGTATATGCCATAATTATGTAATCTTTAGGAAGAGTTCCAGGGAGTCCATTCATTGGAATAGAAGATTGTTTGTAGTTTACCTTGATTTGTTAGAATAATTTATTGATACTATAACACAATGACATGAATTACTTTACATAAGTTATAGCTGTAATACAACTTACTAAAAAAGCTATAGGTTATGAGTGTCTGTTAAGCCATGAGCCTAAGCGCTATGCTGTCATTAGGTTTTTAGGGGCCTAGCATGTGATTTGTTACATTGCCTGCTATGCTAGCATGTGGTGGATGCAAGGCGATGAGTTTGCCAGGGAGTGGCTCAAGAACTTCCGAAGAAGGTTGAGTTGAAAGAGGGAAAGAGTTATGGAGTTTAGAAGTGTTGGGTAGTGTTGAGATGCATATGATCAGTGTACTAGGATTACATAGAAAAGGTTTAGGCACCAAAGTAATGATGGCATTAGTAGACACTAGATACTTAGACAAATTAAGTAAGGCAGTAATAGCTTTAATGGAACTAGATATGAATAATGGAGCAGAAATCAGCTATATAACACCAGATTACGCAGTTAGCATTTCAGCCCTTTACAAGCACATAAAATTAATAGTTAAAACAAAAGGTTATAATATGATAGATAGTGAATCTAATCTGTTAATTACCAAAGCCTTCATAGGACAAGTAGCAAACAATAGTAAATTCAGATACATAGCCCCGACCTGTGGAAGGCATGCATCTCAACACTACCCAACACTTCTAAACTCCAAAACCCTTTCCCTCTTTCAACTCAACCTTCTTCGGAAGTTCTTGAGCCACTCCCCCCTTATTTGGTATCAGAGCCTGTAGTTCGAGTCAAGTTTGGAAGTAATTCTCCTAGGTATGTGTGAGTAGTCCTTTGTAAAGGCAGGATTTCCTCCCTAAGAGCATGATAATTAATGAAAATCTTTCATATGCTTTCTTCTTTTTATCAGTCTTTGATTAGTCTTATGTTATGAAGTTTAGTCTCATATAAATGTTTGATATTTTGATCCAAAGACAAAATGTACTTTCTAGTCAGTATCTTAGTCTCTTGAATTGTAAAATTCTATTACTGGTCGTATAACAAGTGAGGCTACTGTAATTTATTCTGGAAAATAGTTGAGTCATTCAGAAAGATGAATCCTCCGAGAAGTACCCGCAGAAGGCAAGAGGCCGTAAGGGGAAGAAGAGGGGTAAAAGATATGATGATTCAATGAAAATAAAGAATAAAAATTGCATGCTTATAGTCTTGTGAAGGACCACTGCAACAACAGGGTGATAAGTAGAAAAATTTTGAAACCAAGATTTTCAGAAAAAGAATTGAGCTAAGTAAGATTGATTTTTGATGCTTTGATCTGAGATAATATTTTCTTTGGACCAACTTTATCAAATATTTTATGATTTGATCTACTTCATATGCATAATTGATCTTTGATAATTGATCTCTTGAAAAGAAGAAACTCATGTTGAAAGAATTTAAAGCTCTTAGAAGGATTTTCTGACTCTTTACAATGTTTATAAGAAATTTTAAGAAAAAATTTATGCAAGAACAAATTAGTGAGTATCTAGATTTAGCAGTAAACTTGAAAAATTTACAAAAAATTAAAAAACAAAAAAATGTTATCTTTTGTCCGTTTGATAGTAAGTATGAGCATATCTTACATAGTAATGAACTTAGCAATAGTCAGTTAAATAGTATCGTAGATCTATTATATAACAACTTTATGGAAACTAGAACCCAATCAGAGTCAATAGTTAAAATCTTAGACCCCCTTAGTAGATATCAGTTTAAAAATTTTAAGAAAATCTTAGAAATTTTAGAAAATAAATCTAAAAAAGAAAGTAATAATAGTTATAAGCAAATTATTTAATAGCTATAAACCTAGCACATCTAAGAATCAGGAAGAAGATAGTGAATAGAATTAAAAATGTTTAAAATCTTTAAAAAGATAATAGACGTAAGTATAGATATCTTAGCAGGTATGGATTACGAAGAAAACATAAATTTAGCACTTAAGGAATTAGAACAAAAAGATAGAATAGCACAAGAACAATTGGAAGAATTAGTAGAATCAGAAGATTGGATGATAGACAGTAGTGAAAAAAATAGAAGAAATAGAAGAAATTAACAATGATGAAGAATTAATTAAGGAACTAGATAAAGTAGATATCAACTTAGAAGACTTTAAAATTAATGAAGAATTAAATAGTACGATAACAGAAGGATCTAGTAGTAGAAAACCTAGCTATACAATACCACAAAGTAAAATGGCCCCAGCAGATGTAGAAATTAAATATCCAATACAAAATTATGAACGTAGAAAAATAGGATCAGCCAGAGGAATTACAGACCCTGGAGAAGTAGTTAGACAATTAGTACCTCAGAATAAGACAGGTAGTATTTTAATACTTAGCAATATACACCCCCAAAAATGGCCAGAGTTATTAGATAGATGGGAACAAGACATAGTTAATGTAATTCAGTGGAATAAGAGTACAGAACTTAGTAATGTAGAAATGACAAATTTCATAGAAAATAGCTTTAGGACAAACAGCTAGAAACACTTGGGATGCTTGGCGACAAGCTTATCCTCAAGAATATACCCAAATAGTTAATGTAGCAGATAATCCTTACAATGTAACAGCACAAGTAAAACTAGTCATGATAGGAACCGATACAACTAGAGACACTAAGATGATACAAGAGTCAGCCCTTAGAGATTTAGAAAGACTACAGTTAGAAAACTTAAACGATGTAGTAAAATTTAGCCAGTTATATTATAACTTAGCAGCCAATAGTGGAAGAGCCTATGTAGATAGTGAATTAACTAAGAAATATTTTAGCAAGTTACCTAGACCAATAGGAGAATTAATTCATAGAAAATGGAAAGAAGAATTAGGAGAAAATCATATAGGGATCGGTAAAGCAATAATGTACACATTTGATTACTTAAAGGAAGAGTGCATTAAGCATGAAGCTAGAAAAGCAGTAACGAACTATAGTTATTGTAATAAGATTTACGTACCAGCATTCCATAGAGAAAATAAAACTCGTAAAAAATTACAACGTAGTACATACTATAAAAAAAGGTAGACCTAGACCCAATCACGTTAGAAAATTTAAAATACATAAGCCCCCGAAGAAATGTAAGTATTTTAT
Source organism: Cocos nucifera (assembly GCA_006176705.1). Classification (NCBI taxonomy): domain Eukaryota; kingdom Viridiplantae; phylum Streptophyta; class Magnoliopsida; order Arecales; family Arecaceae; genus Cocos; species Cocos nucifera. Next base: position 219,692 of record QRFJ01002729.1, read on the forward strand.
ATGTGGTGAAATAGGACATTTTGCTAGACAATGTAGGAATAAAAACGTAAATAGAGAAAGATTAAATAATTATCAAGAAATAGATTTAAATAATAGTTGGGATTTAGTAAGTGTAGCATCTAGTGACACAAGTAACGATAGTGACATATGTAGCATAACTAGTGAAAGTAATTTCTTTTTTGAAGAGGATGATGTGTTAGATCACTTCCAGTAATTTTAGAAAATGTCAAATAGATTTGAGTATAATTCAGATAAAAGTAGTAAGTACTTATATAGAAGATATGGAATAGTCATAGAAGATAATAAATGTAACCACAAATTAGAAGGTTATAGATATAATTTCCAGCAGAAATGTAAGATCTGTAATTTATTTTTAGTTAGAAATCACACTGTAACTTGTAGTATTTGTGAAGATGGCTACTGTAGATATTGTGCTAGAGATAAGTTTAGTTTTACATACGAAGATAGAAATTGGACTAAGAATAGTGAACAACCTAAGGTAGAAGATAAAATAGAACCTAGAAATCCTGTAGAATCAGAAAAAATTCAATTAGAAAAAATACAGTTAGAAAGAGAAAAATTAGAATAGGAAAAAGAAAAGTTTAGAATGGAATTCAGTAGACAAGATAGAAACTTAGACTTAGAAGTTGAAATCAAAGAACTTAGAAGAATTAATGATAGAAAAGAAGAAACCATAGAAAGGTTAGAAAATGAGTTAAAAACAGCATTAGAAGAAGTTAGACAACTTAGACAAGAACTAGCAGAAGAAAAATGAAAAGTAAAAAGCTTAGAAATAGAAGTTAAAGAATTAAGAAATAAAAAGATAATAGTAGAAGAATCAGAATTAATAGAAGAAGAATACCCTATAGAAGAGATAAATAGTAATGAAACTCATGTTAGAAGTAATAATTTGTTAAACATAGACATTACTCTAGAATTTCAAGATAAGCAAAAGTTAGTAACCAAAGGAATCTTAGACACAGGAGCTAGTAGAAGTTACATAGACGAGTCAATAGTACCAAAACAGTACATAGAAGATAGCCTTTATGAAGCCTTAGTTAGAGATGCGTTCGGTAATCAAATTAAGTTAAATCAAAAACTAGTAAATTGTTTAATAACATGTAATGAAGTAAAGTACAAATTACCCTTAACATGGTTAAAACCCTTTAACAAAGAAAAATCAACAAAAATGATATTAGGTATGAATTTCATTAAATACCAATTAGGAGGTATTATAGTTCATGGTCAAAACTTAACAATCTTTAAAAACGCAGAAAAAATAGAAACATCTCCATTCATTAGAGATTACATAAATTTAGAAGAAGAAGAAGTATAAGATTATCTAGAAGAGAATAATATAGAAGAAGAAGAAATAGAGCTAGAAATAGAGTTAAACCAGATTAAACCCCTAGAAAATAAGATAAAACCTATCCTAGATCAATTAGAAAGACAAGGTAATATAGGAGAAAACCCCATAAAATTCTTAGACAAAAGTAAAGAAATCTGTAAGCTAGAAATCTTAAATCCAGAACTTAGAATAACATGTAAGGTAATTAAGGCAACACCCTATGAACAAATAGAACTAGATAATCATGTAAAAGATTTGTTAAAACTAGGAGTAATTAGACCCACGAATAGTCCTCATAGAACGGCAGCATTTATAGTTAATAAGCATTTAGAAATAGTTAGAGGTAAGAGTAGAATGGTTTTTAATTATAAAAGGTTAAATGATAACACTAAGGATGATAGTTACCCTCTACCTAATAAAGAAGCTTTAATCAATAAGATAAAAAATACAAAAATATATAGTAAATTTGATCTTAAATCAGGCTTTTGGCAAGTTCCCTTAGACAAATATAGTATACCATACACAGCTTTTATCACACACAACTCACATTATGAATGGTTAGTTATGCCGTTTGGTCTGAAGAATGCCCCTCAGGTGTTCCAAAGAAAAATGGATAATATTTTTAGAAATTACTCTTTTATTAGTGTTTATATTGATGATATTTTAATCAGTAGCAAAAATCCAATAGAACACATAGAACATCTTAAAATTTATCTCTATGACTATGTATCTGAATTTACTATTGTTTGCTACTTGTCCTATGAAGGCTTTGGTAATTAACAGATTAGATTCACTATCTATCATATTATAACCTTTTGTTTTAACTATTAATTTTATGTGCTTGTAAAGGGTTGAAATGCTAACTGCGTAATTTGGTGTTATATAGCTGATTTCTACTCCATTATTCATATCTAGTTCCATTAAAGCTATTACCGCCTTACTTAATTTGTCTAAGTGTCTAGTGTCTACTAATGCCATCATTACTTTGGTGCCTAAACCTTTTCTATGTAATCCTAGTACACTGATCATTATCATTCCTAAATGAACTAAACTATATTCTTTATCTTTTAATTTATGATATGATTCTTGTGAAATTAAGTCTAAACATACTTCTACTTCATCGTTATTGCAGCAAATTTCTATTTCATCGTAATGTTTATATATCTTATTTCTAAATTCAAAGGTACCATGTCTATATAATTCTTCACCTGATATTAAGTTTATATTTTCTTTTCTAATTTTTTCTACTTGCTGCTCTGGTGATACTATCATTTCTAGGGTTCTATTATGTTTTTTATGGTTAAAAATATTAAACCTACTGATTTTATCTATGTTTTTAACTACTATTTGTTTGTTTTTATTTTCCATTATTTTTTCTTAAATACTACATTCGGATCCCATACTATCTGGAATGGAGAAACTGGTTTACGCTGTCTAGGTTTTTTGGCTAAATGTAATGCTTCTAAGGCTTTAGTTGTTTGCTGAATAGGGTTGTCTAAATTTTCTAATTTTTCTAACACTTCTTCTAAGGCTAATGGTATTACGTTGTTTTGCCTAATTATTATCTTATCTCCTACTGTTGGTGGTTCTTTACTTCTATCTGCTAAAGCTACCGGGTCATCTAGATATTCTTTAGATTTTTCTAAGAGTTTTTGTATTCTAGTGTTCATCCTAATATTGTTCTAGCGAATTCTTGAAGTTCTTTTTGTACTACTTTTATGTCTTTTAGTGCCTTATTAATCTTTTCTATTTCTATCTTAGTGTTTTCTACAACTATTTTAAGTTCTACAGCTTCACTATTGGTTTTTTCTAATAATTCTAATGTCTGCTTTTCTATTTCCTTGGCTTTTTCTGGTCTAAAACTTTCCTTAATATAGTCTATCTTTTCTAAGATTTGCTTATAACTATTATTACTTTCTTTTTTAGGTTTATTTTCTAAAATTTCTAAGATTTTCTTAAAATTTTTAAACTGATATCTACTAAGGGGGTCTAAGATTTTAACTATTGACTCTGATTGGGTTCTAGTTTCCATAAAGTTATATAATAGATCTACGATACTATTTAACTGACTATTGCTAAGTTCATTACTATGTAAGATATGCTTATACTTACTATCAAATAGACAAAAGATAACATTTTTCTGTTTTTTAATTTTTTGTAAATTTTTAAAGTTTACTACTAAATCTAGATACTCACTAATTTGTTCTTGCATAAATTTTTTCTTAAAATTTCTTATAAATATTGTAAAGGGTCAGGAAATCCTTCTAAGAGCTTTAAATTCTTTCAACATGAGTTTCTTCTTTTCAAGAGATCAATTATCAAAGGTCAATTATGCATATGAAGTAGATCAAATCATAAAATATTTGATAAAGTTGGTCCAAAGAAAATATTATCTCAGATCAAAGCATCAAAGATCAATCTTACTTAGTTCAATTCTTTTTCCGAAAATCTTGGTTTCAGAATTTTTCTACTTATCACCCTAAGCAGTGGTCCTTCACAAGACTATAAGCATGCAATTTTTATTCTTTATTTTCATTGAATCATCATATCTTTTACCCCTCTTCTTTCCCTTACGGCCTCTTGCCTTCTGCGGGTACTTCTCGGAGGATTCATTTTTTTGAATGACTCAACTATTTTCCAGAATAAATTACAGTAGCCTCACTTGTTATACGACCAGTAGTAGAATTTTATAATTCAAGAGACTAAGATACTGACTAGAAAGAACATATTGTCTTTGGATCAAAATATCAAACATTTATATGAGACTAGACTTCATAACATAAGACTAATCAAAGACTGATAAAAAGAAGAAAGCATATGAAAGATTTTCATTAATTATCATGCTCTTAGGGAGGAAATCCTCCCTTTACAAAGGACTACTCACACATACCTAAAAGAACTACTTCCAAACTTGACTCGAACTACAAGCTCTGATACCAAGCTCTGATACCTTGACATCTTTGTGACTGCCTATTATAAGTGAAGCTCTGTTTCTGAAATGGCTAAAAATCAAGTAGATGTTGATGCAAAAAAGAAAGTCAGCTAACCACAAATATCAAAAGGATATAAGGAGGGAAAAAGATCAGGAAAACTACAAGATGAAAGTTGAGCTGCCATCAGATGCGATTTTGCTTTTGAAACAATTATTCTTTTATTTCTCCATTAATAGATTTGTTTAATGGTGGTTTTGATGTGGGAATTTCTGTGATGAATATCTTTGTTTGTTAAATTTGACAATAGCTTAACCAATTTATTTCATTTATCATTATTATTTTTATGTTTATAAATCCTTGAAAATTATGCAATTGATGTATGATCAGTATCACGATCGATCTTGCATTTATTATTTTCTCTCCTTCTTGCACTTCTACATTAATGTTTTGATAAATGATTGTCGATTGTGTATGATGTACAGAATTATGTCGGTTGATCGTAGTTGGATGTACAATCATTGAGCTGAGTATGGTGTGTCTGATGAATTTAGAAATGGCATTGATGAGTTTATAAGCTTTGCTTATTCAAATCCATCTAATGTACAAGATGGTCAAATTAAATGTCCTTGTGCACTTTGTAAAGGCAAACATTTTTTAGACAAAGTGAATGTAGAGGTGCATTTGTTGAGGAAAGGTTTTATGAAACACTACAAGAGATGGTTAATACATGGTGAAGGTTTGGAAGATACAGTGAATGCTTCAAATTTAACAAGAGGTGAAAAGGAAGCGTATGTTAAGGAAAATCCTTATAGGGATATGGTAATGGATGCAGTCGGTTCTTCCTTTAATCATGAATTTGAATTGTTGGAAGAAGATCCTAATCTTACTGTTGCAAGGTTCTTTAATCTTTTAAGTGATGCAGATGAATCCTTATGGGATGGTTGTAAAAACCATACAAAGCTATTTGCTGTCTCTCAGTTGTTGAACTGCAAGTCTGAGTATAATATGAGTGAGAGTTGTTTTGATCGATTGTTGACTTTAATAAAAAGCATGCTACCTAAAATCGAGAAATTGCCTGAAAACTTTTATCAAGCTAAAAGAATGGTAGGTGAGTTGGGTTTGGGATATAAGAAAATACGCTCTTGTCCGAATCATTATATGTTATAATATGGGGATGATGAAAATAAGAGAGAGTGTTCAATATGTGGTAATGCTCGATTTAAGCCTCATCAACAAGGCAAAAAGCAAAATGTGCCTTATCAAGTGCTTCGTTACCTCCCCCTTGCACCAAGGTTGCAGAAATTGTATGTGTCCGATAGTACATCCAAGCACATGAGATGGCATAAGCAACGTGAAGAAAATAATCCAAATATCATTAGTCATCCAGCTGATAGTGAGGAATGAAAACAATTTGATGTGAAACATCCTGAATTTGCCGCTGATGCACGTCATGTAAGGTTAGGACTGCACCTTATTCATGTTTGCCTGTCTTTGTCACTCCTTGCAATCTACCCCCTGCAATGGGCATGAAATCTTCCTAATTATTTTTGACTTTGATCATTTCGGATCCTAACTCTCCAAGTAAAAGTGTAGATGTATGCTTGAGGCCTTTGATAGATGAGCTCAAGATGTTGTGAAATGATGGGGCTTTGACTTATGATACATACAGTAAGCAAAACTTTATGATGAAAGCAGCATTACTATGGATAATAAATGATTTTTCGGCTTATGGTATGTTGTCAGGATGGGGCACACACGATAAAATGGCATATTCTTATTGTATGGAGCACACAAAGGCTTTCACTCTTAAATATGGCAGAAAACCAAGTTGGTTTGACTGCCATAAACAATTTTTGTTACCCAATCATCCATTTTGAAAATCAAGGGATGCCTTCCAGAGAAACACGGTTGAATATTCCTCACCTCCTCCTAGGTTGGATGGGAAAGAAATTGTCTTGTTTGCCATCGTTCAAACAAATCACATTTGGCATAAAATGTGATCCACAAAAACTTCCTAGGTTTGATAAAGAGCATAATTGGACAAAGATTAGCATATTTTGGGAGTTATCTTATTGGCCCACTAATTTAATTCATCATAACTTAGACGTAATGCGTATTGAAAAGAATATGTTTGATAATGTGTTTAACACTTTGATGGATGTTAAGGGGAAGACTAAAGATAACCCTCAAGCTAGGGAGGATTTAAAATCAATATGCAAGAGGCCTGATTTGGAGTTGAAGCGATTAAATAATGACAAGTTTGCCAAGCCTAAAGCCACATATGTGTTATCAAAGCCTGAGATTAAGGTTGTTTATGAATGGTTGAAGGCACTGAGGTTTCCAGATGGCTATGCTTCGAACATATCCCACTATGTTAATGTGGATGAGTGTAAAATTGTTGGGATGAAATCCCATGATTGTCATGTGTTCATGCAAAGGCTTTTACCATTGGCGTTTAGGGATTTATTGCTTATACCTATTTGGGAGGTATTAACAAACCTTAGTCAGTGTTTTAGAGACCTCTATGCTCGTGAGCTCCAAATTGACAAAGTGGATATACTTGAGAAGCATGCAATTGAGACAATCTATAAACTTTAGAGAATATTCCCTCAATCTATTTTTGATTCAATGGAGCATTTAACTTTCCATCTAGCTTATAAAGTAAAGGTTGGAGGTCTAGTGCAATATCATTGGATGTATCCTTTTGAGAGATAATATCATATTTAAATAAAAAGATTACACTTTCAAGTTAATAGAAATATATGCAGCATGACAATAATTTTTTTTTATAAAATGTAGGTGCATGCAAAGTTTAAAAAGAAAAGTTCATAATAAGGAAAGGGTGGAAGGATCAATATGCGAGACATACATAATTGAGGAAATATCTAATTTTTGTTCATTATACTTTGAGCCACATATTGGGACAAAAAGAACAAGAGTTCCACGAAATGATGTGGTGGATGTAAAGATGTCAATGGTCAGTCACATATTTTTTCATACCATGGTTGTCCCATTGGCTATAATGAAAAACGAATGTTAAAAGACTAAGAATTACTGGTAGCTCAGACCTATGTCCTCCTCAATTGTGCTAAAATTGGACCATACTTGGAGTAAGATGACATGACTGAAATTTATATAAAATAGAATTCAATATTTGTAAAGTTGGTTTGCATTAACTATTTGTTTGCATAAAATTAGGAAATTTGATGACATTACAAGAGACAAAAAACCATCCATTACTGATGAAGCACTTGATAAACAACGTGATGAAAGCTTTGCCGAGTGGTTAAGGCAAACTGTAAGTGGTGATTTTATATGATTTATAATTCATGTTTTTAAAGAAGTTTATATTAACTAGAATCATTTATCTTTTATGCAGATTTTGAAAGGTTATGGCGTTGAAAACCAATATATACGTGCGCCAGATTATGGCCCATCAAAAAGTGTGAGTTGTTATAAGGGATTTGTAGTGAATGATTATAAATTTCACACCAAGGAATATGCACAAGGTAGAACCACATGCAACAGTGGTGTATGTGTCAAGAATTTTTGGAGAGGTAGAACTTGATTATTATGGAGTTTTGGAAGAGATGGTAGAATTCAACTACTTGGGGGTGAACAATGTGTTTTTGTTCAAATGTCAATGGTTTGATCCAATTAGAGGAATTAAAATTGATAAATTACATAATCTTGTAGAAATCAAGCATAGATCAAGGCTAGGATCATATGAGCCATTTATTTTAGCTGAGCAAGCTCAACAAGTGTATTACACAGCTTACCCATCTACCAAAAAAAAATAGAGGTGATTGATGGGTTGCATGTAAGGTTATGCCTCGAAAGGTGCTGGAGTCTACATATTCAGAAGGCATTGCACCAAACCATCTAGATCATTTCCAAGAAGATGCGCTCGATGAAAGATTGAGAAACATCTAAAATGAATGCGAAGTAGACGAACAAATTGAGTTGTGTGATAAAAGTGAAGCAGAGGAAGTGATGGCAAATGTCACTAATAATCTACAACTTGCAAATGAAGAGTTTGGAGTTCAATAAGGAGAAATATATGATGAAGAAGACCTTAGTGAAGAAGACCTTGGTGAAAGTGATGATGAAAAGACATGTTCATTCACTGAAAGTGATGATGATATGAGGGTCAACTAACAATTATGATAATTATTGTAAATTTATTTGTATATTATAGGTAATGTATTTTCATAAGTATAATTTTTTTTTAAAAAAATTAATATATTCTTATTATCTTAGTTGTATTTATTTTGTATTGTTAGTGTTGGTGCAGAAACTGGTCGTCGTCGGAATCAGCTGGAGTGGAGGCCGACGAGGTCGCCGCCGGGGATCTGCAAAATAAAGTCCCATCTGGAGCCGGTGGGGGGTGGCTCTGGCAGGATCCTTCGACGATCAAGTCAGCTTTGGCCAACAGGAATGGAGTGCTCGGGAATGATTTCCGCAGAGCTTAGAGTTTAAAGCTGAGAGATTGGAGATCAGAGATTAAAGCCTCGAGTTAGCGTATCTGGAAGGTCCTTTTTATAGGCGGAGCTTGATGGTGACAGTCGTAGCCACGTGGTGGCGAGCTGCTTGAGGTTCGGTGAAGTCAGTCCTAGGGGGAAGGCGCTGTCTGCAGCGCCGTCTGCAATGGGTTGATGGTGACAGCCATCGCCGCCTAGCCGTGGGTCGCTGTCATCTATAGCGGACTGATGGTGATGGCTGCAGCTGTCTTGATACTAAGCTGCTCGAGGTCGAATGAAGGGTTGAAGAGCTTTGACGTGTACCTATTTCGGAGGAGTCCGGGCTCCCGAAAGGAATACGGCTGGAGAGGGCCACCCGTAAGAAACAATAGCTAAAGGAGTTCGGAAGGCGTGCAGCTGTTGAGGAGTTCGGAAGGCGTGTGGTTGCTGAGGAGTTCGGTCGAGGGATAGCTGCTAAGGAGGTCGGTCGGATGAGCTTGGCATCTTTAAGAGTTCGACCAGCTGAAGGAGTTCGGCTAAGACTCGTCCATTGAAACTCTTCTGTGGCTACCGGCTGCATCGACCTGAGCATTGGGCTAGACTTCGGCGGGAGCGGGGTTCATCCCCAACAATAGTCCCTCCACTTCCGAGTTCGAAACTCGAAGGGAGTGCAGAAAAGGCGACTGCCGAAGTCCTCTTCTGGACTCCGTGCTGGTTTAGGTTGAAGCTCGGGGGAGGTCTCATCTTCAGCCAAAGTTGATGCTGAAGTTGAAGCCCGGGGGAGATCTCATCTCCAGCCGAGGTTAAAATAGATCTCGCCCCCTGCGGTCGAGGTCGAAGGTTAAGCTCCTCGAGGGCGATATTGTCACCAGCGGTCGAGGCTGACTCGGGGGGATCTCCTCTCTTGCAGTTGAGGTTGACTTGGGGGAGATCTTATCTCCTGCAGTCGAGGTTGAACGCGCGGGGGAGATCTTATCTCCTGCAGCCGAGGTTGCCTTGGGGGAGATCTTATGTCTAACCGAGGTTGTCACAGTCGCTCGAAAGAGATTTTATCTCTGACCGAGGTTATTACGGTCGCTCGGGAAAGATTTTATCTCTGGTCGAGGTTAACGGTCTTTGACCTGCTCGTGTTAGGACGAGATTCTCCTCCTGCTCCTAATGGGTTGTAGGGGCACATAAGGGCTGTTGTCAGGGCCTCTCCCCCCATCCCATCCTTTATGAACGAGGCCTTCGACTTTGCTTATGTTAGGACGAGGTTCTCCTCCTGTTCCTAACGGATTGTGGGGGCACACAAGGACCGTTGTCAGGGCCTCTCCTCCCGTTCTGTCCTTTGTGGACGAGGTCTTCGGCTTTGCTCACGTTAGGATGAGGTTCTCCTCCTATTCCTAACGTGCTGTGGGGGCATATAAGGGCTATTGTTAGGGCCTCTCCCTCCGTCCCGTCCTTTGTGGATGAGGCCTTCGACTTTGCTCGCATTAAGATGAGGTTTTTCTTCTGTTCCTAACGGGCTGTGGGGGCACATAAGGGCCGTTGTCAGGGCCTCTCCCTTCGGTCCCGTCCTTTGTGGACGAGGCCTTCGACTTTGCTCGCGTTAGGACGAGGTTCTCCTGTTCCTAACGAGCTGTGGGGGCACATAAGGGCCGTTGTCAGGGTTTTCTCCTCCCATCCCGTCCTTTTGAACGAGGCCTTCGACTTGCTCATGTTAGAACGAGGTTCTCCTCCTATTCCTAACGGACTGTGGGGACACATAAGGGCCGTTGTCAGAGTCTCTCCCCCATCCCGTCTTTTGTGGACGAGACCTTCGACTTTGCTCGCGTTAGAACGAGGTTTTCCTCCTATTTCTAACGGACTGTGGGGGCACATAAGGGCTGTTGTCAGGGCCTCTCCCCCCATCCCATCCTTTGTGAACGAGGCCTTCGACTTTGCTCACGTTAGGACGAGGTTCTCCTCCTGTTCCTAATGGGCCACTTTCGCTTGTTTTTTTCTTGTCATTACATAGTTTTTGCGCCTAGAAATAATATTATTGAAGAGGGAGAATTTTACCGAGGGGAAGTTACACGCAGCACATCCCCGTTTCAGGGTCGCGGGGGCGTTGTTTTTCCGAATTCTCTCGGGCAGCAAATCCCGAGCCGGACGATCTCCTCTATCTCACGCTGCTCTTCTCAATTTGAAGCAAGCTTTTCTCGACTTTGTCGTTGGGAGATGACAGCACGCCGAAGTATCAAGCTCCTCCCAGGGGTAACGTTGATGACGCCGTGAGACGGCCAACCTTCTTGTCGTTTCTGGCTATGGTAGCGCCCTTGGCCGATCTTTTGCTTCAGACTGGCGTCGAAGGAATTTACCCAGCACCCCTTTCTGACGAGCTTCTCAATTTCGTCTCGGAGCTGAATGTATTCCTCAGTATCATGGCCATGGTTGCGATGGTAGGGGCATTACTTGCTTCGATTGCGCATGTTTTGGGAAGATCGTAGTCCTTCTGGTCTTGGTAGCTGGTTTTTAACTTTCGTGAGAATTTGAGTTCGAGGAGCGTTGAGGGGGGCATAGTCGCGGAACCTTTCGGAAGGAGGACTTCTTCGCGCCCTTCTGTCGGGGCTTTCTTGGTGGTGAGCTCGAGGAGTTTGGGCCTTGCTCGCGCTGGGGAGGTCGTGAGCGCGGCCGAACTTCCTATGAAACCTTCTGCGGAAGAACTTCATGCTTCTTTTTCCGGACTTCCTTGACGACGAGCTCGAGGGGGAGCTCGGCTTTGTTGTCCGAACTTCATTTTACCTCCCGTGAATTCTAGGGACTTTCTTGAAGATATACTCGAAGGCGAGTTCGGCCTCGCATGCGCTGGGGTGGTCGTGAGCGCGGCCGAACTTCATTCCACCTCCTGTGAAATCTTTGTAGGGGGTTTCCTTGATGACATACTCGAGAGGGAGTTCGGCCTCACTTTTGTCGAACTTCACTTCGCCCTCCTGTAAAGATTTCATCGGGAGGACTTCATGCCCTTTTGTCGGGGCTTCCTTGACGGCGAGCTCAAGGGGGAGTTCGGCCTCGCTTGCGTTGGGAGGTCGCGAACGCGGCCGAACTTCGTTCCGCCTCCTTGTGAGACCTTCTGTGGGGCTTCCTTGATGGCGAGCTCGAGGGAGAGTTCGGCCTTGCTTGCGCCGGGAAGGTCGCGAACGCGGCCGAACTTCATTCCGCCCTCCTTGTGAGACCTTCTGTGGGGCTTCCTTGATGGCGAGCTCGAGGGGGAGTTCGGCCTCGCTTGTGGTGGGAGGTCGTGAACGCGGCCGAACTTCATTTCGGCCTCATTGTGAAACCTTCTGCGGAAGAACTTCTGCTCTCCGTTTTTCCTTAGGACGATTGGTATGCCCAAATGCTCTTTCTTAAGGCCGATTCCTCGCATCCTTATGGCGGGTTTGCTGGCAAAGTCTCCGTCGGAGGTTGTCGCATGGCCTATATCATCTCGGCGGGGCCACAAATCCAATCAGAAGGTTGAACTGCTCTACATCTGTGGTGGCTTCGGGTGGAACCTGGGCTGCCGGGGTTGAAATGGGAGCAGATGGACCTAGCGCGGAGGCCACCGATCGTCGAGTTGAAGCTATCCTAGGAGGCATTTTTTCTTTGGGAAAGAACTCTAGAGAGGAAGAAGAGAGATCTCTGGAGAGGGGAGAGAAATCGTCGCCGAGCACTTTAAGAACAAGAGAACCCCGAAGATTCGGGCCTTTCCTCTAGCGCCAATCTGTTGACGCAGAATCTAGTCGTCGTCGGAATCAGCTGGAGTGGAGGTCGATGAGGTCGCCGTCGGGGACCTACAAAACAAAGTCCCGTCCGGAGCCGGTGGGGGAGGTGGCTCCGGCAGGATCCTTCGACGATCAAGCAGCTTTGGCCAACAGGAATGGAGTGCTCGGGAATGATTTCCGCAGAGCTTAGAGTTTAAAGCTGAGAGATTAGAGAGCAAAGATTAAAGCCTCGAGTTAGCGTATCTGGAGGGTTCTTTTTATAGGCGGAGCTTGATGGTGACAGCCGTAGCCGCGTGATGGCGGGCTGCTTGAGGTTCGACGAAGTCAGTCCCAGGGGGAAGGCGCTGTTTACAGCGCCGCCTGCAACGGGTTGATGGTGACAGCCATCGCCGCCTGGTCGTGGGTCGCTGTCGCCTGTAGCGGACTGATGGTGATGGCTGCAGTTGTTTTGATACTGAGCTGCTCGGGACCGAATGAAGGGTTGAAGAGCTTTGACGTGTACCCATTTCGGAGGAGTCCGGACTCCCGAAAGGAATACGGCTGGAGAGGGCTACCCACGAGGAATAATAGCTGAAGGAGTTCGGAAGGCGTGCAGCTGCTGAGGAGTTTGGAAGGCGTGCGGCTCCTGAGGAGTTCGGTCGGGGGTCGACCGCTGAGGAGTTCGGCCAGATGAGCTCGGCATCTTTAAGAGTTCAGCCAGCGGAAGAAGTTCGGCTAAGGCTCGTCCGTTGAAACCCTTCCATGGCTACCGGCTGCATCGACCTGAGCATTGGGCTAGACTTCGGCGGGAGCGGGGTTCATCCCCAATAGTTAGCATGGCTAGAAGACGTGGTATTCATGGCAGAAAATGTGGTAGAGCCAAAACTTCTCATATGGTAGGAGAACCTTCTCTTGGACCTCCACCATCCTCATCAGATCCAGATATTGGTGGCAGAGGACATGGTAGAGCCAATACTTCTTGTATGGTAGGAGAATCTTCTCTTAGACCTCCACTATCCTCGTCAAATCCACTATCTTTGGAAGCATCTACTCCTGGATTATATACTCTCGGACCACCATCAGATCCACCATCCACCATCCAGTAGGACTCCATCGATGCCACATGATCCATCTCTAGAGGGTAAGTTGTAATGTTATTTTTTTAAATAACCTAAACCTCATAAACTTTAGTCTATCTAATATTAATCTTTATTTATTTATTTACTTTGTCATAATTTTGACTAAAAATGTAGGAGCATCAGATGAAAGTATTGCTTAAGAGCATATGGATCTTCCATATGATGGTAGAACATTAATCACCATCATCTCAGACAGGTTAGATATATGCTACAGATTTCATGTTATAGCATGACATTATATTGGCTTTTAATATTACATTGGTAACTATGTTTTGTTGATTTGTGATCAGGAGATTTTATCCAGATACTATGACAAGATGAATTTTAGATTTAATTCATACACATATATCATTTCCAGAGATTACTTTTAGAAAATGACCATAGGTTGCCAAAGACTTAATTTTTCAGCAGTTCATGGTATGGTAAAATTAATAAGACATTGTTACATTTCTTATCTACCATATTTTTTGTAAATAAAGTGGTATGTCATAATTTTGTTTTATCATTGCAATGTAGGATGTTTATAAATTTAGAACGAGAGCTGATGAGGTTTTGGCAAGGTAAGTTTTTGAGAAATATGCTTCAGATCGACTTAGTGATATTCTAAGTGATGAGAGAAGAAAAGCAAAAGAAAAAAAGAAAATTGATAACATTGCCGACTATAAGGTGTGGTCCAAGGTATATATCATGTGCAATTTGAGATCAGATGGTAGATAAATGGGCTGATCCTGATTGGAAAAAGAAATCTATTATTGCTTCTAATAACAGACGTGTTGCCAATGACGCTGGTCTACATGTTGGAGGTTCATGTAGTTTTGAAACACACAGACATCAGCTTGTACGCAACCATTCGCAACCATTCAAACTTATGCAATTTTGTTTATTTCAATATAAAAGATGTCTAATTGTTTATATTTGTGCAGATGAAGGAGACCAAACAGTTTGTGACAATCAAAGAAATTTATGATCGTACTCACAAAAAAAAGAATGGAGAATTTATTTCTGAGAAAGCAAAATCAATGATTGTAAGTCTCTAACACTATGATATATTATTTTAATAAACATAAAGAAGTATTGTACAAAAAATAGATTGAATTGAAGTTACAAAAGTATATTCTAGGTGTTTGGTTTCTTCCTTTCATTTTAGATGCTCAAGTTGTTCTTCCTGCATAATTATTGTATTTGATAATGTATAACAATTGGTGCTGAGTATTGAATTTTGATAATATTATTGTGTTTGATACTGTATGACAAGTCTTGGAGAACCATGGACTTGTTTTACAAGCTTAGTTGATGCTCTCAGATCCTTGATTAAAAGTATGTTCTTGGTGTTTGGTTTCTTTTTTTCATGTTGATTTATTGTTTTTGGTTTTAGGAAAACTATGTGCAACAAAGCCAAGAAAAATATGGTGATGATCCATCCCCTCAACATATGGTGGATGGATAGTTATGGTTGGATGCAATTGGAGGGTCTAAGCAGGAAAAAGTTATCGGGTTTGAAAATAGCCTCAACAAGAATTTAGTCTTGTCCTTTTGTGCCTCTTCATCATTTGTGCCTTCTTCATGTCCTTCAGCTCGAAGAGTCCAACTCAGATTGCACTTCATGTGGTGCATTTCAAGCACAAGTTAGAGATGAGCTTCAAGAGTTTCGAAGTATATTTCAGGACTTTATGATTTCAATGAGAGCTTTGACTCCTAATCCACCACCACTTCCGTGGGAGCCCGTAAGTTAAATATCTCTTTGTTTCATAGAAATTTTACAAGTTATTTATGTTTTAAATTTTAATTCTTATATATGTATTGCGTGTTTGTAGGTATTGCATGCACCCCAGCATCAACAAGATGAAGACGAGGGTTTTAATGAAAATATGGGGGAAGATGATTGAAATAAGATTGTATTAATGACTTGGATGGAAAGAATATTATGTATATTATGGATTTGGTTTTGAATATGATTGAAATACAATTGTATTAATGACTTGGATGGAAAGAATATTATGTATGTTATAGATTTGATTTTGAATATTATTTATTAGATGTGTTTTAATTGTCAATCTAATTTTATGCACTTGTTTTTGGAATGTTTTTGATATTATATTTTAATTTAGTTTTAGTTTATGCATAATAATAATTAGTAGGATAAATAAGAGTATATCTATAGAATTTTGGACAAATTGTCTAGGGATCATCGAGGAATTACCAAGAAAAATAAAAAAGAAAATCAGATTACCAAGGGTCTATCGAGGGAAAAAAATAAGAAAATCAGATTATCAAGTGATTATCGAGAGATTATTGAGGGAAAATTAGATTATCGCGGGATCATTGAGGGCTTATCGAGGGAAGTTTCAAATGAAGACAGCACGCATAGGGAGAGGGAAAGAAAATCACTGAGGGCGGGATTATCAAGGGAATTCACCAAGGGCTTTCAGAAGGATTTTCGAGAAAAATTTACCAGGGGCTTTTCAAGGGAAGTTCGCTAAGAGTTTACTGAGGGCTTTTCGAGGAGAAATCAACGAGGGCGTACTAAGGGCTTTCCTTTCCAAAGAAAAATTACTGAGGGCTTATCGAGGGGCATTTTCTCATAAAGTATCGAGGACTTATCTTTATTTTTGAAATATATTTTACGAGTGAGTATTTCTTTTGGTAATCCCTCGGTAATTATATTATCGAGGGGTTACTTAGCCCTCGGTAATTAGCGATAAGGCATTTTGCCAGGGCTGTTGTCCCTTGGTAATCCGTCGGTAAGCCCTCGGTAATTCATTTATCGAGGGCTTCCTAAGGGATAATGGCCCATGGTAAACTAGAAAATTCTAGCAGTGCTACGACTGCACAATTTTTGCCTTTCATCCAAGAACAAGTTCGAGTTGCATAAGGCTACTTCAAATCGGTTAGTGATTCATTTTCAAATACATATAATCCAGGCTGGAGGAACCATTCTAATTTTTCTTAGATACCTCAATAGACTCGGCTTAAATCCAAATTTCACCTATCCAAAATTATCAAAATAGGTCATAATACTAAAATTATGCCTATAATAAAAGTTAGCCTGGTCAGTCTACCCAGCCATCATACTCACCTTCTTAATAGACCAATCTAGCCAATAATAGATTTAATCAACTGTAATAATTAATTCTAACTCAACAATAATCTATCGTCAGGCTAGAAGCTCAAATAGGATAACTAGCTGAGTCTAGTATGAGGAGAGAATTATATCAATTGCTGAGCCAACGGATTGCAAATCCTAAAAACAACCCATCTAATATCTACCAATGATCTGGATTCAGTCATCAATTCAATATTCCATCTAAGAATCCCTAATTTGAGAATGCCAAACTAATTTTTGAGCTTAGAAATAATAGGATTCTTGAGAAATACCAAAACCAGATGATAGAGACTAGTTTTGATGCTAGCCAAAATAAAAATATAGAAGAAGATATTAGTACTGAAACTAACCATATAGAAGAACATGAGCTGGAACTGATACTAATGCTGGCTTTTATATAAATGAGATAGATAAAAAAAAAGAGAATAGATGATTTATTCGAGATCTATAAACCTAAAGTCCTATTTCCTTCAATCCTAAAAGCTAGTTCTTCTCATAAAGAGTAATGAACATTTAATGAAGAGCCAATGAAGTTATTTAAACAAGATTATAATAATTTAACTATAAAACTAAAGTCGCCTTTAGTCACCCTCCCAATACCCGTTGAATCAAACTTAACTCCTAATACAAAAACTCAATATATGAGTATTTTAGAAGAATAAATAGTAGAAGTTCTTGAGAAACAAGGGTCTGAGATTGAGGTCATTTTCTATCCTTTCAAAATTAACAATGAATTTATCAATAAAAGGATCATAAATCATTTTTCTGAAATTGACAATCCAAAATTATTAAAATTTATCAATCCAGTATTTGATACAGGATAGGTAAGCTACATTGTGTTTGACTAAAGATGGTAAACTTAGTGCTTATTGGAGAGCAACCCAATATTTATTTTGTTTGCATCTAATTTATTTTTTTAATTTATTTTTTTAGGATATTTTAATAAGTTGGAGGAAGAGACTAAATTTTTAAAACTATGCTGGACTACAAACACATTGAGTCAGGTGTATTCTTTTCTATTCTTTATTATATCCTTTATTTTTTTTATTGAGGATAATATCGATTAAGTTTGGAGGGAGAATAATAATTTTTTTAAATTTTTAAAGTCCTCAAAGAAGTTATTATTTAGTATTTAGATATCCAGTTATGCTTAAGAATCGAGTTGAACTAAGTATTTTTTTTAAAAAAATTGATGCACAGATTAAAGAATTTGTGAGATATTAAGGGATTAAGTATTAAGAAAATCCAATAGAGAGTTAAGTCTAGAATATGAATAATTTTTCTTTGAGCATTTTTTATTTTTTCTATCAGTATCAAAGAAAAGTCTATTTTTTATGAGCTTATGTAGGATAACTATATGTTTCTTTATAAAAAAATTAAAATAAATAGTTTTCAAGAACTTCTCATGGAGTAATCAGGTCTCTATGCCTAAGCAAGCATTGAGTTTCACATCAAAAGATGGGAAGGATAAAGAAGCTCGAAGCTAGTCTTAACTCTGTTTGATTTGAGCTAATAAGTCCGAAAGGTATTTTATACCTAGTGTCTTAAAACCAACTGGTTTGAAAGTTATTGGTCCAAAACTTGCTACATGGATCAAACAGAAAGCTTAAGGGATTATGACACTAAATAGTGATATAATGTTTAAAAATATATATATATATATATATATATATATATATATATATATATATATATATTAATTTTTTACCAAGTAATCGAATTTCATTGCTTAAATAAGCAATGATATTTGTGTCAAAAAATAAATAATGTGAATAAAAAATTAATAAATAAAGAATGAAAGTAATAATACACTTGTTCATATAAAAGTTTAGACAATTCAGAGATAAAGATAGAAATAATTTAGAAAAAAATTAAAAAAATTTAAATATTATTTATTTAATTTTTATATTGATAAATATTAATATCCTAATGATATACCTTACTTATACTCTACTGAATATTAATGGCTATTTTAAAAATTATTTAAGTAAAATTCAAAACTCTATAGCTTAAAAGATATCTAAAATCGAATTCTTTCTTTACTCGAGAATGAGTAAAGCTTAAGTTGGGATATGATAAGTACCATAAATTCATTGATAAAATTATTAATTTATAAATTATTTTATTTTTATTTTTAAAAATTAATATTTTTATTCATCTATTTTAAAAAATATGATTATAAATAAAAAAGCTTATTTTTTAGTCAAAATAAAATAAATTTAGAGCAAATCGGATGTAAAATGGTTTCTGTACGAAGATTCAAAGAAAAAAGAAAAGAAAAAGAAATAATGATAATAATAAATTGAACCGGTTCATCCAGCCGATTCCCCCAGTCGGTTGGCCCACACACGACCAACCCAGTCCGCCCGTCAATGCCAAGCCCACATGCGCTCGCAACAGTCCAGCCTGCATGCGAAAGTCTACCTAACGCAGCCCAGCTTCCTCCCTTCCATGATGTCATCATGACGTCAAAAACCATGCAGTCTGTGGTGGCCCACTATAATGTTCGGTCAATCATGGACCCTTAATAGGTCCACCATAAAAAAATGTGGTGCAAGGGGTGAAAAGATAATTTCAACTAGCATTTCAGGCACTAATTCGTCCAGGCCTTCACAAACCCAGTCCGCGTGGTCCACCAGCATAGGAGATGCATGATCGGATGGTTGTGCTCGTTGTCGATCCAAATCTAACGATCCAGCTTGATTCCAATTTGATTAAGGAAACCATTTCTCTGTTCTGCACCATCCGACGGTCTTGAGCATTTCAGGCGATGATCCAACGGTCAGATTTCTTCCAAAACACGATCCAATGGTTAACGAAAGATTCTAACTTGATTCAAACACCCAGAAGCTCCATCTGATGGCCAAAACAACTCTATCAAGCTCGATCGGATGGCTATCATCAAATCCAACTTGATTTGGGAGTTTAAAATAGGTTTTAAAGTGATTTTTCAGCCATCTGATTCCCATCGGATGGCCAGAAGATCCAAACTCTATCGAACACGATCCAGATGCTATTTTAATTAGATTTTCTCTCGAATTCCTTCACATACACGATGCTTTAGTCCCATACTGCTTAATAGCAAAGGTTCCAACCCTCCAACACCTATTTAAAGGATCCTAAGCCTCCAGAGTTCAGTATCTTCGATTAAGAAAAGATGATGGTATAGGGTAGAGCTATGCTTGGGATTCATGATTGCTTCGAGGCAGATGGTGTCGAGAGAAAGAGTTGGTCTTCTATACAATCTTAATGCCAACACCAATCCAAGATCAAGATCAACACTTATTTTTATTTTTTTCTATCTTTTTAATTTCATATATTTAAATTTTAAATTAAATTTTAATTAATAAAAAAATATTTTTCTACTATTTAAATTTATATTTTTTATTTTTATTGTAAGTAGATGCTAAGATCTAAATAGTATATCTTAGTACTAAGTTTATTTTTTCATATCATTTAATTTCTATAATTTTATTTTCTAACTTTATTATTTATTTATTTATTTAATAAAAAATTAAAAAATTTAAATTAAAATACTATCTTTTCTATGAATTCGATCCGATTTACTATTTTTTATATATTTTTAATTATTTAAAAAAAATTAAAATTAAACTAATAAATATGATATCTTAATGACAACATCATACTTTTATCATATATATATAGTAATAATATTTTAATAATATTATATTATATTATATTATAATACTATGTTATATTATATGATATAATAATTTTAATATATAATAATATATAATATTATATTTTATTATTCTTCATTATATAATACTATGCAATATCTTTTATTATCATTTATCATAATAAAAGTATTTTTATATATTAGTTACCAAATATATGTTAAAGTTCTAAAGCACTTTATAAATATGATTATCAAATAGCAAATAACTTTTTATAACAACTCTATTTTCAAAAGTTTACTTCTCAAAAGCTCTACTTATAAATAGGGCTAGAAGTGGGCTAGATCGGATCGAGTTTTACCCCTACCCAATCTCGAACTGAATTTTTTTTCTAGGCTTCAGGCCGGGCTTAGGCCCAAAAATTTCTAAAAAACTTTGGCCCGAGCCCGAGGTCGAGCCCGGCCCGAACTCAATTGGGCCAACCCTCCTCTTCTTACCGCGGGGTGTAACACCGACTGGGGGGGTTGTAGGGGCCTAGTTGGCCATGGAGGAGTGATGACGGAGCTGTAAAGGGTGCCGGGAGAGTCGTGGAGGGGCACGAGTGTGCAACGGGCCGCAGGGGTGTGGCACGAATGCGAGAGCCAGGATCGAGAGGGGGTTCCTATGTCGGGGCTAGGGCTGGGGATGGGAGGGGTTTTGCACCGGCTGGAGGAGGGTGGAGGGGGTTCACGAGGGCTGGGACCGGATGGGGGGGATTTGCTTGAGGCTGAGGCGGGTGGAGGGGGAGATTGACGCCTGGGAGAAGGGACGTGTTTCGTTGGGCGGGGGGGGGGGGTGAGGGACGGCGGAGAAGGGTGCACGAGGGCTGGGGCTGAGGAGGCGAGAGGTGGGGGGTGTTGTTTTATAGGGGTTGGGGGAGGGCGGAGCCATGGAGGGGGGTTCGCGAGGGCCATGGCCGAGAGGCGGGGGGCATGGGGGTGTTGTTTCATAGGGGTCGGGGGAGGCAGAGCTTCGGAGGTAGGGATCATGAGGCCATGGGCGTGGGTTTTTAATGAATAAAAGGGAGGGGAGGGGGGGGGGGTGCGTTTAATTAGGCCTAGGCCCGTCTGGGTTTTAATAGGGCTCGGACTCAGGCCGGGCCAAAGATAGGCCTGAGTCCGATTCAAAAATAAAATGGGCTCTATTTTTTTGGCTCGAGTCCGATCTGAATGATTTTGGATAGCCAAACATCGATAGACTCTGGTGCCAATTCAACTGGAGTAGGCTCTTTTGAAGCCCTATGATCCAGTTGGGGGATGGCCGACTCGGGCTAGCCGATCGATGATCAAGAGCTGAACTCCTTCCGGATATCTTCTTTAGTCGGATTTC
Source organism: Cocos nucifera (assembly GCA_006176705.1). Taxonomy (NCBI): domain Eukaryota; kingdom Viridiplantae; phylum Streptophyta; class Magnoliopsida; order Arecales; family Arecaceae; genus Cocos; species Cocos nucifera. Next base: position 241,385 of record QRFJ01002729.1, read on the forward strand.
GAATGCCTGCTTTCTCCGGACGGTTACGATTGTCATTTATCAGTCTACTACAGACAATCCCACTACCGGATGGTTACGACTATTATTATCAGTCCATTACGAGCGATATCACTCTCCATAATAAATTTTATGTGGCTCAGAGTGGCCCACTATCGGACGGTTACAACAAGCTCCGTCTATAAAAAAAAATTCTCTAGATATGTTTTCTCTAAGCTCTTGACTCCTTCCCCAAAACTCTATTGAATTCATACACGAGCACTCCATTTCTATTGGCCAAAAGAGCTGACTTGATTGTCGGAGGGTCCTGCCGGAGCGACCACCACCGACTCCGAACAGAACTTTATTTTGTAGGTCACCGGTAAAGATCTCATCTTCTTCAACTCTAGCTCGATCCGACGTCAATCAGATTCTATGCCAATAGAATTGGCGCTAGAAGGAGGACTCTCTGTTCCTGAGATTCTCTTGATCTTAAAGGAGTGCTCAGCAGTCTTCTTCTTCTCTAGAGTTCCTCCCAAAAAAAAAAAGCCTTCCAAGAAAGTTTCGACTCAGTGATCAATGACCTCTGCAGCCATATCCCATCCAGATCAATCTATTCCCACTCCAGCTTTGGTAACTCAAGCTCCACCTGCAACCATAGTGGATGCAGAGCAGTTCAACCTGCTGGTCTAGTAGGTTCGCGGTCTCATGAAGGTAGTGCAGACTATACATCGATAGGCTCCGACGTTAATTCAATTAGAGCAGGCTCTTTCGGAGCCCCATGATCCGATTGGAGGACGGTCGACTCGGGCTAGTCGATCAGTGACCTCCAAAAAGAAAAAACAGAGGGTGGAGAGTCATTGCTCGGACCATGATTCAACCCTGGGGGAAGCTTTGCTCCCATCCCACCAGAAAACTCTGGAGATCAACGATTGTAAAAATCTCCTAAATCAAAGGCTCCGAAAAATGAGCCGATGGATTGAAGAACTCCACCATGTCGCTCCAGCTCTCCATGACGATGTCTGCACCAATCCTCCTTTCTCTCTTCGAATTATGCAGAAGCTCGTTCCACCGAATTTCAAGCTTTCCCAACTTGAAAGCTACAATGGAACTTTTGATCCGATCGATCACTTGGAGACCTTCCAAACCATGATGCTGCTCCATGGCGCACCAGACACCATCTTATGCCGAGCTTTTTCATCTACCTTAAAGGAAGCAGCAAGAAATTGATATTCGACATTGAAGTCAGGTATGATTTTCTCATTTGATCAGATGAGCCATCAGTTTGCAGCTTACTTCATCAGCAGCCGACATCCCCACCGAGGTTCAGATTTTTTGATGAATATTAAGCAGAAGAAGAGGAAATCTATCCAAACTTATGTCATCAGATTTAATGCTGCTGCATTGGAGATCCAAAATCTGGACAGTCTGTTGTGATGGTCGCACTCAAGGACGGCCTTCAGAAGAATGATTTACTGTTCTTCCTAGAGAAAAAGTATCCCAAGAACTTTGTCGATCTGCTAGTCCGGACTAAAGGATATGTTCGTGCAGAAGAAGCCTTCAAGTTGAAGGATAAAGAAGCCATAGAAGAACAGCGGAAGGACGAGTCTAATAGACCCGTTGCTGAAGGAGGGCCGAATAAAGTTTGGCCGCGCTCAAGGACTCCTCCTGAGTGCAAGCGAGCCCAAACTCCTCCTCGAGCTCGTCATCAAAGAAGCCTTAATAGAAGGGTGCGTAGAAGTTCTTCCTCCGGAATGTTCCACAACTACGCCCTCCTAATGCTCCTAAAACTCAAGTTCTGATGGAAATTAAGAATCAACTACCAAGATCAGAAGAATTACGATCTTCCCCAAACAAGCGTAATCAAAGAAAATACTTTCTCTACCATCGTAACCACGGTCATGATACTGAAGAATGCATTCAGCTTCAAGACGAAATCGAAGAGCTCATCAGGAGAGATCGGTTGGGTCGATTCCTCAGATGCTGGCTTGAAGCAAGAGAAGAGCAACCAAGGGCTCTTTCGTAATTAGGGGAGACCCAGGGGAAGGGGTCTTAAAGAAGCCAATCCCTACGTGGAAGTATCAATACCATGGTCGGAGGATATCGACAAGAAAAGATATTAAGGAGCTACATAGTGTCAACACTAAAATTTTGAAAATTTGCAATATCGTTAACCACTTTTTAATAGAGAATTCTTATTTCAATATTCCTATCTTTTGTGAATTATAACGGAAAAAGATTAAGCTGGACTTCTTTTTTAGGCTAGATAGAAGGCTTCTGATACAGGAGATAAGATCTCCCTCGAGCTCCAATTTTAACCTCGACTGGAGATAAGATCTCCTCCGAGCTTTTAGAAGCTTCAACCTCGACTGGAGATAAGATCTTCCTCGAGCTCCAACTTCAACCTCGACTGAAGATAAGATCTTCTTCGAGCTTCAACTTCAAAATCAATAGGAGATAAGATCTCCTTCAACCTCGACTGGAGATAAGATCTCCTCCGAGCTTCCAACTTTAACTTCGGTTGGAGATAAGATCTTCCGAGCTTCAACTTCAACCTCGGCTGGAGATAAGATCTCTCCTGAGCTTCAACTTCAAAATTAATAGGAGATAAGATCTCTTCAACTTGGCTAGAGATAAGATCTCCTCCGAGCTCCAACTTCAACCTCAGACTTCAATAGCAGGAGATAAGATCTCCTTCAACCTCGACTGAAGATAAGATCTCTCCGAGCTTCAACTTCTAAAATCAACAGGAGATAAGATCTCCTTCAATCTCGACTGGAGATAAGATCTTCCCCGAGTTTCAACTTCAATCTCGATTGGAGATAAGATCTCTCCTAAGCTTCAACTTCAAAATCAATTGAAGATAAGATCTCCTTCAACCTCGACTGGAGATAAGATCTCCTCCGAGCTCTAAGCTTCAACCTTGGCTGGAGATAAGATCTCCCCAAGCTTCAAGCTTCAAAATCAACAGAAGATAAGATCTCCTTCAACCTCGATTGGAGATAAGATCTTTCCGAGCTTCAACTTCAACCTTGGCTGGAGATAAGATCTCTCTCTTCAACCTCGGCTAGAGATAAGATCGAGCTTCAACTTTCAATCAATAGGAGATAAGATCTCCTTCAACCTCGATTGGAGATAAGATCTCTCCGAGCTTCAACTTCAAGCTCGGTTGGAGATAAGATCTCCCAAGCAATCCTTCAACAGGAGATAAGATCTCCTTCAACCTCAGCTGGAGACAAGATCTTCTCCGAGCTTTAACTTCAAAATCAATAGGAGATAAGATCTTCTTCAATCTTGGCTGGAGATAAGATCTCCTCCGAGCTTCAACTTCAACCTCGATTGGAGATACGATCTCCTCTGAGTTTTCAACTTCAACCTCGGTTGGAGATAAGATCTCCCCCGAGCTTCAACTTTAAAATCAACTGAAGATAAGATCTCCTTTAAACTCGGCTAGAGATAAGATCTCTTTCGAGCTCCAACTTCAACCTCGACTGAAGATAAGATCTTTTCCGAGCTCCAATTTCAATCTTAATAGGAGATAAGATCTCCTTCAACCTTGGCTGGAGATAAGATCTCCCCCGAGCTTCAACTTTAATCTGAACGGGTGCAGAATTCAAAAGAGGACTTCGGCAGTCATCTTTTTTATACTTTCTTCTTTCAAATTTCGAACTCGAAAGTGGAGGGACTATTGTTGGGGATAAATCCCACTTCCACCAAAGTCTAGTCTGATGCTTAGCCTAATGCGACTAGTAATCATGGAAGAGCTTCGATTAAAAATTCTTCCTCCAGCAGCCGAACCCCTCCAGTGATCGAACTCCTTCCAAACATCTCTTTCAATTGGATTCCTTCAGAAGCCGAACTCCTTCCGAACTACTCCAGCAGTCAAATTTCTTCAGGAGCCGAACTCCTTCCAAATTTCTCTAATAGTTGGATTCCTCCAAGAGTCGAACTCCTTTCGAACTCCTCCAATGGTCGGATTCCTTCAGGAGCCGAACTCTTTTTGAACATTTCCTTCAGTCCGATTCCTCTAGGAGCCAAATTTCTTTCAAACTCCTCAAATAGTCTGATTCTTCCAGAAGTCGAACTTGTTTCGAACATCTCCTTTAGTCGAATTCCTCCAGTAGTTTGATTTCTTCAGGAGCCAAACTTTTTTTGAACATCTCCTTCAGTCGAATTCCTTCAGGAGCTAAACTTCTTCCAAATTTCTTCAGTAGTCAAATTTCTTCACGAGCCAAACTTCTTTCGGACATCTCCTTCAGTCAAATTTCTTCAGAAGCCGAATTCCTTCCGGACATCTCCTTCAGTCCGATTCCTTCAGGAGCCGAACTCCTTCTGAACTCCTCCAATAGTCTGATTCCTCCAGGAGCCGAAATCCTTCCGGACATCTCCTTCAATCGAATTTCTTTAGCAGTCCAATTCCTCCAAGAGCTGAACTCCTTCCGAACTCCTCCAATAGTCTGATTCTTTTAGGAGCCGAACTCCTTCTAGACATCTACTTTAGTCGAATTTCTTCGGTAATCGAATTTCTTCAGGAGCCGAACTCCTTCCAGATTCCTCCAGCAGTCTGATTCCTCTAGGAGCCGAACTTTTTTCGGACATCTTCTTCAATCGGATTCCTCCAAAAGTCGAACTTCTTTCGGATTCCTCCAGAAGTCGAACTCCTTTCGGATTCCTCCAGCAGTCAAATTTTTTTAGGAGCCAAACTCCGGACTTCACCTTCAGTCGAATTCCTCTAAGAGCCGAACTCCTCCAGCAGTCAGATTTCTTCAGGAGCCAAACTTCTTACGGACTTCTCCTTCAGTCGGATTTCAAACGCCTGCTTCCTTCAGACGGTTATGACTATCATTTATCAGTCTACCATAGGCAATCCCACTACTGGATGATTATGACTGTCATCATCAGTCTATTACGAGCGACACCACTCTCCATAATAAATTTCACGTGGTTCAAAGCGACCCACTATCGGATGATTACAACAAGCTAAGTCTATAAAAAAAAATCCTTCAGATATTTTTTCTCTAAGTTCTTGACTCCTTTCCTAAAACTCTGCTGAATTCATACCTGAGCACTCCATTTCTGTTGGTTAAAAGAGCTGGCTTGATCGTCGGAGGATCCTACTAGAGCGACCACCACCAACTCCGGATAGAACTTTATTTTGTAGGTCACCGATGATGACCTCATCTTTCCCAACTCCAGCTCGATCCGATGTCAATCAGATTCTGCACCAACAGAGCCCAAAGTCCGATCCAAAGCCAGCTCGATCCGATGGGCCTCGAGCTGGTCCAAGCCCACTTTCAGTCCTATTTGCAAAGGCTTTACTGCCAATAGTAATCCCAAACAGGACCTAATTCCAAAAGCTCAATTTCTCAAAAGCTCTACTTCCAAAAGCTTTACCGTCAATAGTAATCTCGAATAGGATTTTAATCTATTCTAGAGTGTATCTTAGTTTTAGTGTATCAAGGATGTTTGAAAGTAGATTTAATGAAGGCTAAGTTGTCTCTCCTTTTGATCTAATTTTCCTCTTTGGTGTCCACCTTATTTTGTCTTGGCTTTCTTAATCACATATATTAGATGCATCAATAATTATTGGAGATAAACCCCACTCCCGTTGAAGTCCAGTCTGATGCCTAGCCTAATACAACTGGTAATCATGGAAGAGCTTCGATTGAGAATTCTCCTCTAGCGGTCGGACTCCAGCCGAACTCCTCCAGCGGTCAAACCTTAGCCAAACTCCTTCAACCGGCTGAACTCCTCAACGGTTGAGCCATAGCCGAACTCTTCCAATGGTCGAACTCTTTCTAAATCTCTACTTCAGATAGATGCCTACGGGAGCCGAACTTCTTTCAAACTTTTTTCTCAGTCGGATGTCTATAGGAGCCAAACTCCTTCTAGATCTCTTCTTTAGATGGATGCCTATAGGAGCCGAACTTCTTCCGGATCTCTCCTTCAGTCGGATGCCTATAGGAGCCGAACTCCTTCTAGATCTCTCCTTCAGATGGATGCCTACGGGAGTTGAACTTTTTCTAGACTTCTTCCTCACTCGGATGTCTATAGGAGCCGAACTCTTTTCAGATCTCTCCTTTAGATGGATGCCTACGGAAGCCGAACTCCTTCCAGACTTCTCTTTCAACAGACTTCTCCAAGAGCCGAACTCCTTCCGAACTCCTTCAGCAGACTCCTCCAGGAGCCGAACTCCTTCCGAGTCTCTCCTTCAGTCGGATTCCTCCAAAAAATTACTTTTAGATTTCAGCTAGCATTCCTTCCGAATGATCTCCTCCAAATGTATTTCCTTCAGGAGTCCAAACTCCTCTGGAATTGATATATATCGAAGTTCTTCACCAACCAACGCCTGCTTCCTTCGAACTATGCTTCCTTCGAACTATGGTTATTAAATCTCGACGAACGGTCGCTATCAGTCTGATAACGCCGCTCTCTCCATAGTAAACCCCATGCAGTCTCGAGCGGCCCACTATCAGACGATTATGATTGTCATTATCAGTCTGACGATACCTTTCTCTCCGTACCGAATCCCATGCAGCTCCGAGTAGCCTACTATCGGATGGTATGACTATCACCATCAATCAAGCTTCGTCTATAAAAAGGGATCCTCCAGATACGTTTTCTTTAAGCTCTCTTCTTCTTTCCAAAATTTTGCAAAATTTTTTTCTGAGCACTCCATTTCTGTTGGTCAGAAGAACTGATTTGATCGTCGGAGAATCCTGCCGGAGCCACCACCACCAACTCCTGGACTTTGTTTTGCAGATCACTGGCGGCGACTTCGTCTTTCTCGACTCTAGCTCGATACAGCGTCAACTAGATTCTGCACCAATAAAATAATATTGTATGAATTTGAATGAAACAAAGATTGATGCAGTCTTTTATTTAATTTTGTTCATGCTTTAGATATGACCTTTACTTTTCTTTTCATATTTAATCTCCTGAAAAATTGAATTTTCTTCTACTAATCAATCTAAATTATGACCTATTGCATTGAAGGAAGTTATATAAATGTGCAAACAAGGTACTTATGAATTGTTAATTAGCTAAGACAAAACCTGCTTCGAATAGGACCACAATCCCTAACCATTTCACAAGCTTGAAACATCGGTAATATACTCTCACCCTTACAACAGATACCATTTTGATAATTATTTTCATTAATGAATCAGTTAATTACAACAGATATTTTTTTTATAATATTAATCATTGAATTGTGTCACCTGTAGATCTTAGAGCACTCCAAATTTTTTCATTCATCCATCTATATAAATCTTGAATCAATGATCTAATAGTGCATTTGAAGATCAATTATTTTTACATGAAAGATACAAACATCACCTGATAACAAGTTAATGATTTATTCAACACACCATGAATCAATGTATAATCCAAAAGACAAAAGACAAGCAGTAGCAGCAACCGCCGGCGCTCCGATCATCCTCATGTGGAGGTCCCATGCCTTCCCGAGTGGGCCGACCCTAGAGCCTCCTCCAAACGCCCGTAACATCCTGGTCGTTGTCGCGTGGAGCATCGCTTATGAGATTGTATGGCAGGTATCGCACCGGAGGTCAATCACGACAACTCCGCTGCACAAGGGCACATCATAATTTTATCATAATTTTAAAAAATATATATAAAAAATATGTAATTATTAATAACTATATTTAATGGACTGCATTGAAAATCATGCAAATAAGTGAAATCATGAGAAATAGTGAGTCTCATTTAAAGTTTTCATGAACAGTAATAGTTCGGTCCCCATGTGCACTTAAAAAATGCAACTTTAAAGAGCAAGAAAACCTGTCTAAAACTATGACATCAAGATTGGTTGTGGTTTGGAACGAACCAGTTAGAAGAAAACATTTTCTACCTCATACTAAGAACGGAAATCAATATAGATCTATTTAGAAAATCCAATAGGATTGGATTAGATTTTTTTATAGAAATTAGGCTTATTAGCTTTCTCAACCCATATGTTCTTTTACATCTTGGTTGCTTTCTCAACCCATATGTTCTTTTACATCTTGGTTGGAAGTTTGGATAAGAAAAGAAAATATTAATAAAGAGAGAGAGAGAGAGAGAGAGAGAGAGAGAGAAAAGAAACTATTTTTTCTTCATTAGTTGGGAGTTTAAAGAAAGAAAAAAAAATATTTTTTTTTCTTTTTGGTTGGAAGCAAAGAAGAAAGAAAAGGAAAGAAAATGTTACCTTCTTTTGCTATTATATCCTTGAAACATAACACATATCGTACCAATTTATGAAAAATCCAAATCATTGCATTTAATAACCAAAATCCAGAATTCACTCAATTAATGTAATATAAACCAACTAATAAGAGTTCTAAAACCAATTTAGCAAGAGTTTCCATCAAGGACAATCAAAATATATCGGTCATACATTTCAAAACCAGTCTAATAAGAGTTCTACACTCCAATAATTTAGTAAAAATTTCAAAAATAGCTAGACAATCAAAAACAACCATTACCATATTCTATCAATAATCTACTTAGGTGCTATGCATCCTTTTTCCAATATGTTCTTACGCCTCTCAATTGGACAACCAAAAATGGCTCTTGCTTTTTTTGGATTTTGGAGAAGAAAAAGATAGGAATCATCAAGTAGAACTCCATTCCAATGGTCATCAATTTATTAAAAATTTCTTCTACTGTATAAACACATGGCCAACTTTTTTGAATAATAGAATTTTTCTCTCTAATTGCATCAACAACATTATCAATTGCTGGCTTTAAAACTTCAATCTCTTGATCAATATTAGTTAAAGGCTTTCTTTTTTTTTTTTATCTTTTGAACTTGTTATACTTTTAGTCTGAACTTGAACTTGTGGTCTTGGAGATGATATATCAATTCCGTCATTCACATCATCAAAGTACAGAACTTTATTTTAGGATATCAATAGATCAATATCTGAATAATATCTGTATGACTCCTACTTAAGCTAGCTCATCTTCGCGATTTCTTCTTTATAGTTTCGGCATCTTCACTGTTGCCCTATCTTTAGCAAATAGTTCCATCAAACTCTCACATTACAAATAGGTTTAGTCCTCCATTTTTCTACATTAGGATATGTCTAAATACAATATATATATATATAAGTATGTAAATATCATATTAACAATAATCAAATTAAGAACTAAGAAAATAAATAATCAAATTCAAAAATATACTCCTATTAGTTTCTCCCAAACCTCAAGTTCTGCTATCTATAACTTTATAATTGGACTCCAAATAAAATCACTTAATTTATTTCTAAATAACTCAAATTATTTATTAAAATCTGCCTTAAGAGACTTCAAACGATTCTTCAAATAAGCCTTGTTTAAATTTATGCCAAGTTTTTTACTCACTTCTTTAATTATTTGACCATAAGCAGTGGATGTGAAATTTTCATCAGGTCTATTTCCCATTCACTATTGGTAAACAATTACTTTAATGAACACGTCATCCATATGAGCTGTCCATCTCAAATATTTTTTTTTTATTAGATATTTTTTATGCCATCCATTGATAATATCTATATCATAAAAATATATAAAAAATATATAAAATATGTATTGAATACTCGCATAATAGTTTCAATTACAAATATTATAAAAAAATTTAAGTACAATTAATTGCAATAAATCTAATACATAATAAAGTAAACAAATAAATAATTTAGTAATTGCTGTGGAATGCCATTCACTATATAATCGTTCTACATATCAAGTACTATGTAATTTCTTAAAAATTCTCCTTGCATAGCATCTTCATCATCATTCATTAGAGTATGAATCTCTTCTTAAGGTGAAGATTGGTTTAAAATCTCTTGATCTACTTCATCGATAAGTTTTTCATCAGAATCTACCTTCATTAAATAATTATGCAAGATGCAACATACCAAAATCATCTCTATTTATATGTCAACCGAGTAATTGGACTCTATTGTACTTCTAATGATAGAAAATCATTTCTTTAATACATCAAATGTTTTTTCTATTGTATTACGCAATGATGCATGTTGAATATTAAATAACTTTTGAGGATTTTATGATGCTCGAATGGAGTATTCCTTTAAGTGATACCGTACTCCTCTATAAAGAATGATAAGTCCACTTATTAGCATATATACTGTATTAACAAGATAATATTTAGCTAATAAAACTTAAAAAATGAGTAATTATTTTATTGCATTATAGAAGAATATATAATTTATTTATTATTAAAAATTATTTTTAGGAATCACTAGCTTATCTTCTCTCCTAAGTGTAGTTTTAATTATCCTTAAGTTAGATGTCATCAATTTCTAGTCAAGCAAATATATGTAAATTTTAAATTGAATGTTCATGTAGCAAATACATTTTGTGTTAGATAATCCTTCCTACCACGATAACTTAGGGGCATCAGAACGAGACACTTTCATATGAACATGTGTTTCATCAATAGTTCCCATACAATTCTAATATATAAATTTTATGTAAATGTTCATTTAAATATATATTTACACAATTAGAAACAAATTTAATAAAAATTGATTTACCTTGAAATATGTATAAAATCTACTATTGTTGAGTATTTCTAAAGGAACTTGTTCTTCTATGGGTCGAATCAAAAATCGATCTTATAAAATATTATTGCTCTTATTACTCTATGAAAATGATGACTAATGATCTCATTAGAGTGACAAAAAAATAATAAAATAATATGATTTCTAACATTATGTGATAACGTATGAAAAAATTTAGCAACTTGCTCTTCAATTGTTGCTCGTTGAGTTGGTTGGAGATCATTATCTTTTTGTAAGATCTTATATAAATTTATAAAAGCTTGTAGTCACATTCGAATAATATTATGATACTTTTTATTGGTATCGACAATTCCTGCTAGTCAGATGGCATCATCAAAGAGACTATCATCTCAGATGACTGCTAAAAATGATAAGTTTTAGTCTTAGATTTGTAAAAAATCGACCTGGGCACCAGATTGATTTTTACCCCCAAATTGAGTGATCAGGTCCAGATCGACGATAAACCGACCACTATGAAGTCTAGATCAGTGAAACATCATCTTTCAAAAATCAAATATGGACTGAGATCGGTACTTAACCGACCTCATGATGGCTGTACAAAATCGAATTAGTATTTTGCCATCCCGAGGATCAGCATTTGCTGAGTTTCATAGGAGATCAGGTTTGTACCAATGCAGACAACAGTGATCCACCTGAGCACGAGATCAGTCTCTATGGCCAGCTTGATATTCAAGATAGATAAAATACCGATATCATCAAATTTGCAGATATGCGCTACCTCAGTTGACACCGAGATCGATAAAATACCAATCTAGTCATACTATCTAGATCGGTGATTTACCAACTTCGATATGATCCAAAAGTTGATTAAGCACTCACTACGCTCCAATCAAATTATGGCTCTCCTCCAACTATATCATAGCTAATTGCCATCAAGACAAACGGCCAACTGCTATAATCCAGCTAGCCATAATAAACTAACAATCTAACAAACTTTTCTTGAGATCTAAGCAAATTTCTCCATAAATAGGAGACAGGCATTACAAGAAAACTGATCTTTTACAATGAAATTATTTGTAACAAAAAAAAATTTATTGCAAATAAAGATATTTATAATAAAAATTTTTTTCATCATAAATAATTTATTATTTATGATGAAAATAAGCTTTACATTGTAAATAATTGAATATTTACAATGAAAAATTTTTATCATAATTATAAATAAATTATTTAAAAAATTTAAAAAGTAAGCTTATTTACGATGAAAATTTTTCATCATAAATATTAGCTTATTTATGATGAAAATCGAGTTTACATCATAAATAATCAATTATCTATAATAAAAAATTTCCATCATAAATAATATTTTATAAATAAAATATTTAAAAAATTAAAAAGCTTAGATTATTTATATCAAAAAAATTTTATTATAGAAAACTTTTTATTTACGACGTAAATACAAGTGTTGGAAATAAATCCCACTTTCGCTAAAGTTCAGTCTGATGCTTGGCCTAACGCAACGGACAATCACAGAAGAGCTTCGATCGAGAATTCTCCTCCAGCGGCCAAATATTAGCTGAACTTCTTCAGCCGATCGAACTTCTTTCGGATCTCTCCTTCAGATGGATGTATACAGAAGCCAAACTCCTTTCGAACTTCTCTCGTAGATGGATGCCTCCAGGAGCCGAACTCCTTCCGGACTTCTCTCTCAATCGGACTCCTTCAGGAGCCAAACTCCTTTCGAACTTCTCCTTAAGGACTTCTCCTTCAGGAGCCTAACTCCTTATGAACTCCTTCTTTAGTCAGATTTTTTCAGAAGCCGAACTTCTTCCAAATTTTTTTTTCAGTCAGACTCCTCTAGGAGTCAAGCTCCTTTCGAACTTTTCTTTCAGTCAGATTCTTTCGAGAGTCGAACTCCATATGGATTTCTCCTTCAGTTGGACTCCTTCAGGAGCCGAACTCCTTGCGGACTTCTCCTTCAGTTGTATTAGGGATAAACTTCACTTCCACCGAAGTTCAGTCTAATACTTGGCCTAACACAACTGACAATCATGAAAGAACTTTGATCAAAAATTCTTTCTCCAGCGGTTGGACCCCAGCCGACCTCCTATAAGGTGCTGAATTCCTTTCGGACCCCTCATTTAGTTGGATTTCTATAGGAGCTGAACTTCTTCTAGACTCCTCCTTCAGTCAAATTTTTACAGAAGCCGAACTCCGTCTGGATCTCTCCTTCAGTCGGATTTTCATAGGAGCCGAACTTCTTCTAAACTCCTTCAGTCAAGCTTCTACAAGGAGCCGAACTTCTTTCGGATCTCTCCTTCAGTCAGACTTCTACATGAGCCAAACTTCTTTTAGATCTCTCCTTCAGTCAAATTTCTACAGGAGCCAAACTCCTTCCGGACTCCTCCTTCAGTCAGATTTCTCTAGGAGCCAAACTTCTTTCGAACATTTTTTTCAATCAGATTTCTATAGGAACCGAACTCCTTCTAGATCTCTTCTTCAGTCAGATTTCTATAGGAGTCGAACTCCTTCCGAATCTCTTCTTCAGTCAAATTTCTATAGGAGTCAAACTCCTTTCGAACTTCTCCTTCAGTCAAATTTCTACAGAAACCATTCCTTCTGGATCCCTCTTTTAGTCGGATTTCTATAAGAGTCGAACTTCTTCTGGATCTCTTCTTCAGTCAAATTTCTATAGAAGTCAAACTCCTTCTGAACTTTTCATTCAGTTGAATTTCTACAAGAGCCAAACTCCTTCCGAACTTCTCCTTCAGTCGGGCTTCTATAGGAGCCAGACTCTTTTCGGATCTCTCCTTCAGTTGAATTTTTACATGAGCCGAACTCCTTCTGAACTCCTCCTTAAGTCAGATTTCTACAGGAGCCAAACTTCTTCTGAACTTCTCCTTCAGTCGGACTTCTACAGGAGCCAAACTTCTTTCGGATCTCTCCTTCAGTCGAACTTCTATAGGAGCCAAACTTCTTTCGGATCTCTCCTTCAGTCGAATCTCTACATGAGCCAAACTTCTTTCGAACTCCTTCTTCCGCTAGCATTCCTCTTGGATGATTTTCTCTAGTCGTATTTTCTTTAGGAGTCCGAACTTCTCTGAAATTAATATACGTCAAAGCTCTTCATTCCTTCATGTGGCTCCGAGCGGCTCAGTATCAGACGATTGCGACCGTCACTATCAGTCTGCTGTAGGCGATAGTGATCTGCTATCGGATGGTGATGGCTGTTACCATCAGTTTGCTATAGATGGTGCCTTCCTTCATGACTGATTCCATCAGACCTTAAGTGGTCCGCTATCAGACGGCTGCAGTGGTTACTATCAATCCACTACAAGCTTCATCTATAAAAAGAGATCCTCCAGATATATTTTCTCTAAGCTCTCTTCTTCTTTCCAAAATTCTGCCGAACTCTTTTCTGAGCACTCCATTTTTATTAGTCAGAAGAGTTGACTTGATCATCGGAGAGTCCTGTCGGAGTCACCACCATCGACTCCGGATGGAACTTTATTTTATAAGTCACCGACGGTGACCTCATCTTTCTTGGCTCCAGCTCGATCCGACGTCAACCAGATTCTGCAACAACAATGAGTTTCATCGTAAATAAATGATTATTTATAATAAATTTTTTTATCATAAATAATCTTTTATAAATAAAATATTTTAAAAATTAAAAAGATAAGATTATTTATGATAAAAATTTTTCATCATAAATAATTAATTATTTATGATAAAAATACTATTTTTATCCTAAATAATCGATTATTTATGCCAAAAAAATTTTATCATAAATAATCTTATGTTAAATAAATCATTTAAAAAAATAAAAATATAAAATTATTTATGATAAAATATTTTCATCATAAATAATTTATTATTTATGATGAAATATTTTCATCATAAATAATTTATTATTTATGATGAAAATATTATTTTCATTATAAATATATGTTTATTTATGATGAAAAATTTATGTCGCAAATAATGTATTATAAATAAATCATTTAAAAAATTTAAATGGGCTTTGTCAGAAGTCGAGCTGGCTCGACTATATTTCGTTCGAACACTATCTTCTATCTGCTTGAGAGAGCCTACCCAAATTTACCCCGAGCTGACTCGGTCTCAGCCCAAGCTGGCTCGACTATACGTCCAAGCCAGCCTGCTTGTATATCAGCTCCTTATCTATCATAAATAAATTATTTAAAAAATTAAAAAGCTCATATTATTTATGATAAAAATATTATTTTCATCATAAATAAATGATTATTTATAATAAAAAAATTTTATCATAAATAATCTTTCATAAATAAATTATTTAAAAAATTAAAAATATTAATTTATTTATGATAAAAAATTTTATTATAAATAAGTAATTATTTATGATATAAATTATATTTTTATCATAAATAATTGATTATTTATAATAAAAAATTTTCATCATAAATAATCTTATTTTCATTCGAAACATAGAAAAGATGGACTATTTTAAAAAAAATAGAGTAAAGATGCACCGTGCATGGTCGATGTGATAGGATTTACGGGTGTGAGCGCGTCCACTATTAGCTAGCTTACGAGTAAATTAATATTTTTTATTTTTTTAAAAAAATTAATATTTTTTTAAAATATTTTTTTTAAATATTACATAATTTTAAAATTTAAAAATTATTCATTATTTAAGTAATTATCGTACGAGTATTATCATAAAATTATGCTTCGATCTGGTAGCTCTAGGTATGTAGATCAATAAAATTTGATTTCGACGATCATGAATAATCACATGATAATCTAATAGATAGAAACTATCGATGAATTTGAAAACATGCAACAATGATCTTTGTGATATTTATAGCATACTATCAAAATTTTACTTCAATCGGATATAATTATCATAGTTAATGTAGTACGAAATGATTTGGACCATTAAATAAAAATAAGTGATCAAAAATCAAATGACGTTCAATAATAATATAATTTTTAGATAAATAATCTTTATTATTATTTTAATCATCTATATGGTGGTGATTATAAAATCTAAACTTTGCATCTATGAATCATTTACGTTAAGTATATTTTATGAAAGCATAAGTATTAATTGCTTAAGGACTTCAAGAATGTGTATCAAGAGATATGTAATTTTAGATAGTTTATACATCCATGGTTTGCTTTTTATGATCACCATCATAGAAATGATCAAACTATTAGTAAAGATCATTTATCTAAAAAAATCATCTTATAATCACATGCAATTTGGCCTTTTAATCACTCGTTCTTCATTTAACGATCCAAATCATCCCATACTAAATTGACTATGATAATTATATCTAATTAAAGTAAAATTTTAATATTATACTATAAATATCATAGAGATTATTATTGTAAATTTTTAGATTCATCGATAATTTTTATCTATTAGATCATCATGCAGTCGTTCGTGACTGTTAAAATCAAATTTTATTCATCCACATAGCTAGAGCTACCAGATGAGGTGAAATTTTATGATGATACTTGCAAAATAATTATTTAAATAATGAATGATGAAGATAAACTTTAAATTTTAAAATTATATAATATTTAAAAAAATAAAAAAATAAAAAATACTAATTTTTAAAAAAAATTAAAAACTATATATTAATTTGCTCATGGACTAGCTAATAGTGGATGTACTTACATCCTTCAATCCCATCACATCGATCATACATGGTACATCTTTACTCTTTTTTTTTAAATAGTCCATATTTTCTACGCTCTAAATGAAAATCAGATTATTTGTGGTAGACATTTTTCATCACAAATAATTGATGATTTGCGATGCAAATATTATTTACATCATAAATAATAGATTATTTATGATAAAATATTTTCATTATAAATAAGCTAATATTTTTATTTTTTTAAATAATTTATTTATAAAAAAATTATTTATGACATAAATTTTTTGTTGTAAAAATTATTGATTTATGATAAAAATAATATTTTCATCATAAATAATGAATTATTTGTAACAAAAATTTTTCATCATAAATAAATGAGCTTTTTAATTTTTTAAATAATTTATTTATAATAGATAAGGAGCTAGCATATAAGCGGGCTAGCTCGAATGAGCACTCGAGCTGGCTCGAGCTGAGATCGAGCCGACTCGAGGCAAATTCAAGTAGGCTCTCTCAGATAGATAGAAGATAGTATTCGGATAAGATGTAGTCGAGCTAGCTCGATTTTTAATAAAGCTGACTTAAATTTTTTAAATAATTTATTTATGACATATTATTTACGACATAAATAATATTTACGTCATAAATAATGATTATTTATGATGAAAAATTTTCATCATAAATAATATGATCTTTTTCTAATTTTTTACATGATTTATTTATGGAAGATTATTTACGATAAAATATTTTCATCATAAATAATAATTATTTATGATGTAAATATTATTTTCATCATAAATAAGTTTATCAAATATTTTAATATTTTTTGGAGAAATTTTTTTTTAAAAAAAAATAATTGATGGGAATTATTAGTGACGAAAATATGATTTTCATCACTAATAAATATTTTAGCGATGAAATTTCTATCACTAAAATTTCAATGCTAAAGGCCTTTAAATATCTCCCCCACCACATGCCTTCTTTTCCACGAAATCCACTCAATCTCTCAGCTGAAATCCTCTCCTCTCCTCTCTCTCTCCCCCTCCTCCTGGTCTTCCATCGGTCGGCGATCGTGTCTTCCGCTGCAGTCGTCGTTGCTGTGCTTGCACCGAAGGTAAGTTCCATTCCATCCCCAATTGGTCAGTTAGATTTTATTTTATTCTTTCGATCATCTGCGCTTACAGGTTTTGCCATGCGATGGTCGGTGGCGGGCGAAGGAGCGCGAGGGGTGGGTGCTGATAGGCCATGGGTGGCGGTGTTGACAAACCGAGTGGGGGCTGTTGGTGGTGGGAGCTAGGTGGAGGGGCGCTGCAGGGGGTGGGGGTCCATGAGGGTGGGGCATCGAGGGGTGGTGGTGACAGGTCGGGTGGTCGGGCACGGATGATGTAAGGCGGAGGGGCACCATGGGGTGGGAGGCCATGGGGGTGGGGTGTCGAGGGACAGTGGTGATGGGTCGGGTGGGCAGTTGTGGGTGGTGTGAGGCGGAGGGGCACCGCAGGGTGAGGGGCCGTGGGGGGTAGGGTGTGGAGGGGCAGTGGTGATGGGTTGGGTGGGGAGCCACAGGTGGTGGGTACTAGAGGGGCACCGTAAGGGCTGGGGCTGGCCGCGAAGGGTGGGGGACGGAGGGGCCGCCGAGGGTTGGTCGGGTTAGTCCTTAATAATAGTAGTTATAGTAGTAGTAGTAATAATAATAATAATAATAATAATTTGATTGATAAATAAATTTTAAAATAGATTGATAAAATATTTAAAAATAAATTAATTTTTATAATTAAAAAAGTTAGATTTTGAATTATATTTTTATGCTTTTACTTGTTATAATTTAATCTTTTTATTTGTTTAGTCCTTATATTTATTATTATTATGATTTAATATTTTAATTTGCATTAAATGAAGGTTTTAATTTTTAATGCATATGAACTATCCGATCTAGGATTCGGATCGGGATTTGGTTTGGGATTCGATCTGGGATGTAGTTTGAGATTCGGATCATGATTCAGATCAGATCTCGATCAGGATTCAATTTGGGATTCGATCTGAGATCTTATTCGAGATCTGGTTCAAGATTTGGATCATGATCCAGGTTAAATCTTGGTCGGGATCCAGGTCAGGATTCAATTTGGGATCCAATCTGGGATCCTATTCGGGATATGGTTCGGTAATGATTTAATACATACATTAATGTAACCTTATTCAAGAGTCGATCCTAGGATCCCTAAAATGGACTCTATGAATGGCTCTTGGATGCCCTGATTTGGGCAGTTTAGAAATCTATTAATATTTTATTATTGTCATGGTATTTTTTATTCTATTGTAGAAAATTTCGTCATAGTATCGAGGGACAGCTCCTTGTTGATGATGAACTTATGACAGCTCCTTTAAATAGGGCTGATCTGCCATTCAATAAAGTTGAAGCTGATTTTGTATTTAATCTTGATGATTTGGAGGGTGGCGATCGGTTCATAAATAACATGAGATAGAAGATGATACATTAATTGATTATTGTGATTCGAAGGAGGATCTAGAAATCGAGGAGGATATGGATATTAATAAGTAGATCTATATTCTTTGTTGAATCTTTTCTTGCAATGATGGTATGCAATACAATTCTATTCACTAGCATTTATATGTTTTTCACTATTATTGTTCATTATTATGTTCATTTATATGTCAAGTTAATTATATGCATAGTTTAAGCATTGCAAGTATGGTGTCAAGAGGGAGACGGCGACGTTCGAGTTTCTAGCCTACCCCTGAACCTTTCCCCATTTTCACTGCTACACCATCGGAGTCGCCCGAGGGCCTTATAGAGGTGGATCCGAGTGAGGCGGGCCTAACTGGTATTTTAATATTTTTTATATAATAAAATTTGATTTAAATTTATCTATTAGGTTTATAGATGGCTATCATATTAATAATTTATTTATTATTTTTTTAGATCATTTTCTAGCAGTGATGAGGTGAGGATGAGGTCCATCGAAGAACCTCATCCTTGAGCATTGGAGACACAAGCATGAGGGACAGCATCTCCGCATCAAGATTCCGTCAGACTATACCAAGCCTATTAAGGGATGGTGTGAGCCATGACAGACTGAGCTGGGCATCATTTGCCATAGCTTTACCCCGACGATGCTCTTCAATTGGCGTCAGGTTATACGACCTTAGAGAAAAATCTTCTATAGCCATTTACAGGTATAATAATATTTATTTAAATATTTAATTAGCATTGTATTCTTATCATATTTATTATTGATAGGCTATATTTGAGATTGCTGATTTTGAGCATGATCGTGTGCGATGAGCTATAGATGATCATCTATACTCGCATTTCAAGAAGTACCGGCATCGTATTCATCACTACTAGTATGCTGTAGTGCACGATTAGAAGGTGAAAACAGCACGGTAGCAGCCATATGATAGCATCAATATTGAGGACTGGACTGTCATATGCCGCACGTATGAGGATCTGATATATCAGGTAACTTTCTTTTATATAAAATTTAATAATTAAATTATTTATTTTTAAATTTAGTTATTTACTAACTAATTTGATTGTTAAATATGCAAGATCGATGTAC
Organism: Cocos nucifera; assembly: GCA_006176705.1. Lineage (NCBI taxonomy): Eukaryota > Viridiplantae > Streptophyta > Magnoliopsida > Arecales > Arecaceae > Cocos > Cocos nucifera. The sequence continues at coordinate 261,110 of QRFJ01002729.1, forward strand.
CAAAAATGCCACGAATCGGATGAGATAGACAGTCTCGCATTGTGGGGGTTCGAGGCCATTCGCTCGCCATATAGAGCAGGTGATAAATAATTTTTATTTATCATATTTTAACTTTTAACTATTTAAAAAATATTAATTATTCTCAAATTACAGAGAGATGTAGAGAGTGGCGAGCTTTCTAGTAGGATTGAGATTTATCAGTTGACTCATTAGTGATGGTTAGGAGACTGGATGGTCGGGAGCTAAGAGTTTTGTGTAAAATTTTTTAATTATTTTTCATTGGCATTTTGATTTTTAGTACAAACTTAAAATAGCTATAAATTTAATTTTTATGATCATATGATAGACATTAAATCCCAGCCTACCCCAAAGGGCTCGACTACACTCACAAATGACAAGATCTATGATCAGATGCTTGGTACGACATCCTATTATATTAGGAGACTAGGGCATGGGATCAGAGCTCCTACATCTTCACGTTCATCCAAGGCTGACATCCATATTGCCTATGATGTTCAGCTGGCAGAGATACAAAGATAGACTACTAAGGATCGATAGTGGGCTGCTGAGTTGATTGCACATATCGACGAGTATCAGCTATTTAGATGCAGATGGCGCAGATGGAGCAGATAATACAGCTAACGAGATAGTAGCAGGTCGATCAGAACTCCTCTGAGTGCTCTCCTCCTTCGGCCTATTCCCCTTCTTTCGATACTGTCGATGATTGATGGCTGGTGGCCTATTTTTGTATATTTTTATTTTTATTTTAGATTTTTTATATTTATAAAAAATTACTTTTTATAATTATATTTTTATATAATAAAATGATAAAATTTATTTATAAATTTATTTTATTAATTTTTTATTTTAATTTTATAAATTATAAATATAAATATTTAAAATATAAATTATAAAATATATTTATTTATTTATTAAAAAATAATTTTTGACATGATTATTTATGATGGATTTTTTTCATCATAAATAATTTATTATTTATGATAGAATATTTTTATTATAAATAAAAGTTATTTATGATAGAATTTATCCATTGTAAATAAAAAATTATTTATGATAGAATATATCTATCTTAAATAAAAATTATTTGCTATGAAAAATTTTTATCATAAATAATTATTTTTTTGATGAAAATATTTCATCAAAAATAAAAAAAATATTTGCGATGTAAACTATCCATCATAAATAATTTTTATTTGCAATGAAATATTTCCATCGTAAATAATTTTTTATTTTTGATGGAGTATTTTTATCAAAAAAATAATTATTTATGATAAAAAATATAATTTTCTATTGTAAATATTTTCATCATAGATAATTTAATGAATAATTTTTTTTGATAAAAATATTTCATCATAAAATTTTTTTATTAGCAACAAAAATTAAATTATCATCGCTAATTATTATTTGCAATCCAATTTTTTGCGATGAAGAATTAGCAACGCAAATTCCATCACTAATAATTATTAGCGATGTAAATTTCGTCACAAAAAATTAATTTTGTTATAGTGTGGGTACCTCCCAAAGGAAAGCATAAGATTCACAGAACCTAGACTCTGTTGAAATCTGCTCTCGACTTTTTCATTGAAGAAAGATCGAACTCCCTTTCCACTCAGATCTTCTTCAATCTTTCATTTTCTTTATTTATTGATAAGGTTTTAGTTGACTTAAGCATCAGAGGATTCTAAATCGGAGGATATTCCATTAGTTTTTAAACTTTTTTTTGCAAGTTGGCCCAAGATTTTGATCGATCTAACCTCGAACCGACTCTCTAGCATGAATCTCTTCGATGGATCTGAAGCTTTGCTCCAACACTTTTCATTTATACTTAAATATTGTATTATTTTATCTCGTACTTGTTATCTTTCTACGAAAGATTGACTTATAGGCCGATCAATATAATTCCAACAACGATGAAGCCAGCATTGCAATACTATAAAATTTATAATACGATAAATAATTTTAGCCGCAGCTAGTTATCTCCTATAAGAGGAACAAATCTATTTCTTTATTTTTTTATCTTTTCATCTATCATCTATTTAAATTTAAATTTAAATAAAATAAGTATGTTATGAAAATAAGTATACTGCAACGATGTTAATTTTTTTTCCACAGATAAGAAACTCTCCTTCCTTATACATATCTCCTTCCTGCAAATCTCTAAAAAAGAGAAGTAAAAATAAATCATAAAAAAATATGAGGAAAAAGGTCTTATCTTTTATTTTTTTCTGTCTTTCCTTGTGTTTTCATTGATTTTTTCTATCTATAGGTATCTTAATCGCATGGGAGGTGGCTTCCTACTAATTTTTCCATCTACAAGGGTCTGAATCATGTGGGAGTTCCATTCATAAAAGTCTCAATCGTGTGGGAGGCGGCTTCTATTTTTTTCCATCCACAAGAGTTTTAATCGGATGGGAAGCTTGAAATAAGCCCCAAGAGAAAGATGGGAATTATAAAACATTTATCAAACTTCGAACTCTTTTCTTTCTAAATCCATTCAATTTAGAGGAGAAAAAAATTACACATTTGAGGAGGTTTATATTCCCTCTGTTTCTCTCCTTTTCTTTTCTTTTCTTCAATGGAAAAACTCTCAACCAAAAGAAAATATTAACTTTCTCTTCCATTCTTTTTTCCTCTCTCTTATTCTTCTCTCTCCATCCTAATCTTAGCCTAAATTCTATGCGTGAGTTTTTTTGATCTACAAGAAGAAAAAAAGATATCCAATGATCTTTTTTTTTCCTTCCATAGGATTTGGGCTAGAAAGATATTTGATTGATATGGTTGGACTCAAATAAATTGCCTTTTTCAAAAATCCAATGGGAAATCCAGCTCAATCCTACCACAAACAGCCCTTAGGATTCTCCCTTTTCTTGAATTATTGACACAAAACATGGTCAAAAATAAAAAAAAGAAAAAGTCTCACCTGGAAATTCTTTGCTTGCTGGCCTGCAATCAGGAGCCCCACATCTTGTTCTATTTTCTTTTATTTTTGAAAAAAACTTAAAAAAAATGAAGTATGAATGGTGGGTGAAACTTGAGACCGGTAGGTGGGCGGGCAAAGGTTCATGCAAAATAAATGTACTGGATATAGATTTATGTTTTCCAACCCATTGCGTTTCCTACATAATATGTTCTATATATTTTGAACTTAAAAAGTTAAATTTTATAAGTTAATTGACTAGGGACCTAAATAGTAACCTTAATTTGCCGAACCTAATCTCCGACATACCTCTTCACCCATCTACTTCTCCAAGCCCACTTGTGCGTGCGGCGCATGTTGCTAAACTCGTGACTCCTACATGCCTTTTAAATCCCTCATGCATCTCTGCCACTCCTTGCATTTGTCATGTTCAAATATGTTTGATGAAAGTATCAATTTACAGTACTTTTACAGGTTGGTCAGTCTGATTAAAGTAAGATTTATCCTCACATGACCGAGTCCATTTCAGTCCAAGATTGTGAAGTCACGGGTCCAGACTCCAGATTCAAGCCCTTTCACATGCTATCCATGCAAAAATAATGAGATATATATTCCTAGTCTCCTATGTAATGCTAGGACGCCATCCTTGAATGTACCACAAGAGTCATCCAATTTTGACTTCAATCGGCTATTTGTTGTACAAATATCTCAGTGCTGCCTGCCTAAGAAATAAAGAGCTAGATAGGTTCAACATCCTCTAGCTTCTCATTTTTCTTAGAAGATTACCCATATGATTGCATCAGCTGAAAGCTCTCGATTTGTTCCTTCCGTGACTCTGTCAACATATGGAAATGGCTGGCGGAGAAATTCTCTCATGAGTTCGCATAAATTAATGTGGTTTCTGGATAAAAAACCAAAGTATCTCACAAAAATAAGACCTCCTAACGCAATAGATGAACTGATATTTTTTTTGACAGATGAGGCATTTGACTAGCTTATAGTGAAACTATGATACTTCCACTATTCTTGTTTATCTTTAAACATGTTCTAGAGACGGGTAGTTTAGGAGGAAAAAATGTTATTAGTTTGTGCCTCAATCGATTGCAAATAATCACTGGTTGGACTTCAAAAGATTCAATGGAACGTGTAACTTGGAAGTTATGGTTGATTGGATGACATCTACTGCAGCAGTGTACTTTGTATCTTCAAGTGAGCAATTCTCACAAGCATGACTAATCTCATTTATTTTCATCCCAACTGCCAACTACCTGCTGAAATTTCTTTCTACAAGGGAAATCCACCACCTAAAACGTTCCATTTCACGCTTACAATGCATGTAGGACGAAAACATCACATTTTTGCGACCGCTTGTGTCTTCTCAAATGGAGAGATTCTTTTTCTTATCTCTTCTTGAAACGATAAAATTGCCAGAACATTTGACAACCTTTTTGGATCAATTGAAGGGTCATATTTCAGGTAGATATCAAGTTGGTTAAAGAGGAGTGCGAACTAACATACCATGCGTGCATGTAACATCGTTCTTTCTAATTTGAAAGCAACTAAAAGCTTGTAAGAAAATCCAAAGATTTATTGGTTCTATTGGCCGATTCATACGAACTTCATGATTGCACACCCAAATGCTTGAGTGTCATGCTGTTTGTGAGGTTCCATACCGTTGAGCTCCCTCCAACTGCTTTCTTCCTACCTACAATTCTTATATCATATTTTCATTTTATAGAGAATATGCATGTATTAATTCCTACGAATGAAAGTGAAGATATTTTTAAACTATTCAATTTCCATATTTCCTATTTCCAAACCTATTATAGCTCGGTTCCTCGACAATTTTGGTCCTAGAAAAATAGCTATATATATTATAACAAATTATATGAAAAATAATATCTCAGTTGAGGAATGTAGCCATCTTTATCTCACTGGACCGACCGTAGTTTGCATAACAGAAAGCAACGTACGATATTTGAAATTTTGCTAGTTTCAGTGCTAATTCCCCCAAATCCTCCAATTTCTTTGCTAGTTTGGTTTGGGAGCCCATTTACTCCCTTGGCCCCAAATCCCAATAGAGCGAGTCCACCAATAAAGGGAAGACTCTGACATCACCAACCGTCCAAATATCTCAGTCTTCATCAGATGGCTATAATTCTTCTACAGCACCAACTCTCAGCATCCTCCAGATGCCTCGCTAGATGCCGCACTCGATGATCTTTGCGTGATCCCATCTCCCTCTCACTACTACCCATCACCATCTTTCCAAGATAATTAAGATTAGTAAGTAGTTAATTAGAAGCTAAAATTCATTTAAAACTCCTCTTCCCCTTACGTAAACCTCCCCATTTTGCCTTCTTAAAACCCATCAAGCCTCTCCATCTCCCCTTCTGTTTCCAATCCCCCCCTCCTCCTCCTCCTCTCTCTCTCTCTCTCTCTATTAATTTCCAATACCATCCCCCCTCCCCTCCCTCTCTCTTTATTAATTTCTTTTTCTTCCGGCAACGCAAAGACTTCTGTAGGTCTCGCTGGACCCTCCAATCTCTCCCCGCGCTTCGGTGGTTTCCCTCGCTACACGGCCTCCTCTCATGGGCCCACCCAACCTCTGGAGCGACCGAACACTTTCGTAGCCTTCACGGCTGCTGGACGAGACTGAGAACGTCGCGTATTTATTCGCCGGTTTCCGAAAGCCATGTGGATATAAATGCCTGGAAGAAAGACGACACTTAACCGCCCAACCCAGGCCATATCTTGGATTGCCTTCTCCCGAGGAAGATCTCCGCTCTCCAATAAGAATCAGTCGGAATTCGCGCTCCCAAAAGGTAAAAATTGGATCTTTTTCGCTGTTTTTCGATCAAAGTTGCGATCTTCGATTTGTTCTGAGGGTAGTCGCGCAGTTTTGTTGGAACTCGAACTACGACAAGGTAAAGATCGGATCTTTCCACTGCTTTTTATCTGAAGATACAATCTTGCATGCTTTCTGAGGGAATTGAAGTAGTTTTGTTCGAATATCTTCGAGTGTTCAATGAAGAGTTGTTGTTAAATTGATCGGAACACTTGGAATTGAAGGTTTCACAAGTTTGAAAATATCTTTTTGGCCGCCGTGTTTGACCTGGTTAAGATGCAAGCTAGGGTTTTGCCATCGGAGGATGGCAAGGATTCGTCGCAAAGGACCCAATCGAGGGTTTTTCCGGCGAGGATTCTCAAGTATCTCACGCTGTTCGTGGTTCTGGGTTTTGGATTTTTTGTCCTTAGCGTGTACATGACTCGGTATTTCGACCTTCAGACGATTGGGTTCCAAGCTCGTCCTGTCATCAAGCGCTGCGTCGAAGAGGAGCAGAGTGATCTTAGACGTTGGATCAAGCCCCCGCCCAGCCTGATGCACAAGATGAGCGAGGAGGAGCTCTTTTGGCGTGCTTCCTTTGTTCCTCAGGTGAAGAAGTATCCATTTAAGAGGGTTCCGAAGGTTGCCTTCATGTTTTTGACTAAAGGACCTTTGCCTCTCTTTCCACTTTGGGAGAAGTTCTTTAAAGGCCATGAAGAGCTTTACTCCATTTACATTCATTCCCTTCCAGATTACCAGGCCAACTTCCCGCCATCTTCTGTGTTTTATAAGAGGCAGATCCCTAGCAAGGTAACCTTTAGATTTCTATCAACTTACTGGTGATTCTTATAATTCTACAACTGATGGCCAATAAAAGCATTTTCTTTCCTTACTTGGATGCCAATTAAGTGCTCTGCATGTTACCCTGTGTATTTGTGACCTTTCAATTGACTTATATTAGATTATAGTTGTTGATTAAAAAAAAAAAAAAATCTTTTTATGGATTATGTGTCTGTCTATATATATTTTTTACAGGTATTCTTTATTACATGTATAAGTGGAAAATGGGTCAGGATAATGACATCATACTGTTTTTGTTTGCGTTTAAATGACTTTGATTAAATTCCTGCAGTCCCAATTTATTTAATATTAGTTTCCCATATGTTGACATGCTGTGTTGTGCCATTCCTCTCATAATCTCATTCTGCATCTCATGTGTGATTTAACATCTCTCCTCCAAAGTTCCTTATCTGCTGCAATTATCAAATCAGTTATACCAGTAGCGAACAACAAAACAATACTTGTTGTAGTAGTTTATAGAAGCTTAAGTATAGAATTGCTTTTAATGTTTATAGTGATTCAGTCTAAATGCGCTAGCTTTTATTGCTTTATTGCACTTATCTGTTTTGCTGGTTAACTGTATACATGTTTTGCTATAATGCTGGGCCTTGAATTGGTATAAAATAGAATCCTTGATTTGTCTGCGAACCAGAGCTGTCATGAGTTAATTTATCAGCTAATTTAAGGGCCTTTTTACTGATGTGGCTAATGAAAAATCAAGAGAGAATCATCTAGAATATGAATGACTAGAAGCTTGCCTTGTTAAGTATCATTCAACTATTCAATGAATTAATGTAATGCGGATATGTATTAGATGTTCAAGGACTAAACAATGTTGAATGCAAGGATTGATACCACCTTCTTACAGTGACAGAGAATGATACCTGTGCTGAACAACCAAATGGAGATTACTATGCTACTTTAAAATGTAGTCTGCTTTTATACTGATCAATACAGAATAAAATGATGCTTGAGCAAAAGATTGTTATGCATGGGAAGCAAAATATTTGCTTTGCTTAAGATGATTTTTAGTCTTAGAGATTTCCATGACCTAACAATGTTGACATAAAATTAACAAAGGATGTATTTGTAAGGCCACATATGTTGTTGCTCATGAATATGTGAATTTTAAAAAACTTACTGGATCACAGAAGCAGCTTACGACTTTGATTTCCTATAATTAGAACATTTAATTGATTGATCTCAATAAGAGTGCAAAATTTATGTGACAACAATATACAAGATTATGTACCAAAAAAAAAAAAAAACTATATACAAGATTCATTTGCTAAGCAATTACCGGTGAAAATGGTACCAAGGATAGCTTCATGCATGAGCATTTCATAGAGATTCATGGATCTTGTTATAATTTTTAGGAAAATGAATACTTAATCTAAAAACTGAGGATTCCTATCTAAGTGGTATGGGTGGGAGTCACCGAAACAGTACCATTTCATATCAAGTGCCCAAGATGGGTGCGAGACACTACCTCTCTCCTGAACCAAGATGTCTTGAACGTCTCGGTTATATCCTAACACCCAAGATGCACCAAGGTGGTCGAGATGCAAGTTTTATATTTTTTTATTCTTCATGTTAGTGACTTTTTGGTCTATCTCAACCATACTGTCTGCCCTGGTCCATACCGTCCCAGCAGCTAACTGAGATGGGGCTTGGTTTTGAGATTTAAATCCTTGCTAGAAACAATTGTGGTACTGAAAACATTCTAATTCTAGCAGCAAGGAGGACAATTAAGAGTAATTGCCAAAAAAACTTAAATTGCTTGTTTATTTTAGATTTCCATCTATTGGACATAATGTGCCTAGCTAAGTACACTATGTTCACATTTTTCTAAATAAAATTGGTTTTGTTATCTTTAATCAATCAACTTAAATCAAGACTTTTTCCTTTCAATTAAGTCTTTTAATAAAGTTCTGACGTTGTTTTCCTACTTGAGAAGAAACTTCTTGTATGATCTTCCTCAATCAGGGTTCATAGTCAGTATCATGTACCAATACCAGTCCCTTACTGGTGTTCATCCAATATCCACTGGTACAGTATGATACAACTCTTCAATTGATGTCCTAAGTTCTACCTCATTTTCAATAGTATTAGGCTTGTCTGCCTTGGCTCATGACAGATTGTTAAGGTATTCTTTCTAGGTAAATCCTCTAAAGTCAAGCACAATACAAGACCAGCAGTTTTAGTAATGCATTTAGAAAATTATCTTGGGTGAAAAAGGTGTTCCTTTGTTTCCGGCGTACTCTAGTTTTGTCATATGACAGCTGCATCAAGCAGATGTGTTTTGTCAACATGAACTTTAGTCCATTTAACATATTTCAAAATTCAGCATTTTAAAAAGCTTTTTAACTTTCATTCGCTAGAATCAGATTCATCTGTGATGCAGTGGCTACTGAAAAAAAAAAAAAAAAAAAAAAAGAGGGAATAATGAAGTATTCTGCGGGAAAAAAAACAGTAGCAACATCAGAAATGTGATTAATGGACTTACTCTAGCTGAGCTGCTGATTTCCTCACAAAGCACCCTTATCCTCAGTTACTGTTGAATTCAGATGCTGGAGGAGCAGAGTTACAGGATGCTTAACTCTTCAAACTTTTTCTGGTTATTAGGCCTTTTTAAGCTTGATGTTAGATTTTGTTGGGTTTTGATGTCAATATATCTGGGTTCTTTCTTATATTTCAATACGTTAAATAAATTAGCATGATCTTGTTAAAACAGAATTTGGACTAAGAAATAAAAGTATGAGACCAGTTATGCAATTTTTCTTTTCTCCAAGAACTGGCTCGAGCCTGATCATAACAAGCTAGTTCCCTAGTGTAGGTGGTGTGGTGCTCCGGGGAGGCTAGGATAGGTATAGTCCTAGGACTAGGATAAGAATTGTCCTAGGGTGGAGGTGGCATGTAGCTCTCCATGGGCTTGAGGTTCAAATATTGAGGGTCTCAAGGAGCTTGGTTGGTGCTTCGGAGACCTGAGATTCAAGGTGGAGCAAGGAATCAAAGTCGGAGAATTAAGACTGTAGAAAGAAGATTTTTGCAGGTTAGTCGGCCCAGTCCAAAATTGGATCGGCTAAGTCTCAGAGTACAGGCAAAACAGAAAGGTCGAGTTTCGGGACTGCAGGTACGGCACAGAACTGGGCTAGCTCAGTTTCAAACTGGGCTGACCCAGTGGAACTTAGCTGGCTTAGTGCGCGGCCAGAGTTACACGAGGGTCTATTTTGGGCTAGGGTCTGGGTTGATCCTAGGGATCTTAAGATCTGATTTGAGAGGTCTTAAGGGGGCTAATTCATGTATGGGTTGGGATTAGATCTAGGGGATGAGAGACTTGGGCTCGGTGAGTGCTTTCATGTATTGGGTTAGCCTAAGGGTGTTTTTGAGTTGGGGTTTATTAGGGTCATGTGGGAACTCTAGGGTATATAAACTAGGACATTGTAACTTTTATAAGAAGAAGTGAATACAATTGAGCTTTTCTCTTTAACTCTCTTCTCTCTTCTCTCTTCTCTCTGGTTCCAACACCAAAACCCTAGCTTCTCTCATCTTTCTTAGATCTTCTTTAGTTTGTTGGATTAACATCCAGTTTCACGTAAGAGATCGGATCTACGGCTGTGGCTTCGAGCAGCCGTAGGAACAACACCTAGTCCATCTCTTATGAGGCCAAGCCTTGGATATTGCTGAGAACCAACCTGATCTGCTTAAGGATGGCTTGTGAGGTGAATTTATCATTTCTGATAAATTGTCATTGATGCTAGTACCTTTTCTATTATGATGTATTTTTTTTTTTTTGTCGAGAGAATTTTTAGTGTAGTGTATTTATTTGTTAGCACCATAGGTTTGCAATGCCTTGTAGGGTTTCTCCCTACAATTTGTTTCTCTTCTCCTCCCATTACTTTGTTGCCTGCATCAGCAATCAGCATTGATGAATAAACTTGGGCAAGAGGAAATTGGTTAGATGGCTATTGTCATCCAATGGACATGATTTTTCAGCAACATAGGTAGCTTATAGACAATGATCCATGAATTGATTGGCGCAGAAATATGGTTTGGCAGCTCTGCGCATGATGTATGATATAGAGGGATAAGAAATGCTACCACTGTCTAGGACAAATCCCTAAGAGCATCTACATTATCAAAGTATTAAAAAATAAATTATGTCATAAATTGCAATAAGTTTAGATCATATCAATTTTAAGATTTCGTTGAAATTTCATATCTGTGTTAAAATAAATGAATTTGTAAATTAAAGTTAGATCATGTAATTTTTGGCTTTTCCTGTAGATTACTGCAGTATATTCTTAGTTCAAAAGATTGAGATAATGTTGAGAGTTGGTTGTAGATGTTCATGACATCTGATAGATCCTACCTTGACTCGTTCAATCAACTCCATGTAGATAATGTTGAGAGTGGGTTGTAGATGTTCAATCTGATAGATCCTACCTTTACTCATTCAATCAACTCCATGTAGATAACAAAAGTTGGTTGAGCCTCATGAAGTGCAACTTTTACGTAGTGGTAGATGTCTATGTACATATTGATATAAGTCTGCAAACCAAAACAGGTAAATCTTAATAGCCATATTACAGCTCCATCCTTCATGTAAAACTAAAGCAAACCAGCCATTTCTTAGCCCAAATGTTTGTTACTCCCCTTGGCAGGGCAGGGATCATTGGTTTAAAGGTATTAATGTTTTCTCCGGCTTTTAGCATGTGTGGTGCTGTTGGAGGTTCTTTTGACTGTGATGTGTTTGTGGAGTCTCGTGGAGCGAAAGCTAATTTTTGTTGGCCCTACTGCCTTATGACTATAGGACCTTGTGTTCGTGGCATTCCATACATTAAAATAATGTATTTCTGTACATTATTTCTTGTAAAATAATAACTAATGTATGCATAAGAGGTTTCAATGTATTGTATAACTTTTTGTCACCTGCAAGCATTTATCTTATACTAGGAAGTCAAAAGTTTTATTGGTGGCAAGAAAGAAGCACAAACAAATAGCTGTGATCATTCTGTGTCTACGTGATGCCAACATTACTGCTTTTCTTTTACTGGATAGTTAGAGACTGTCCATGTAAAGAATATACATTACAAAAAGCTTTTTAGTGTTAGAACTGCACTAACTGACAATTAACTAGCTTTTTCCTGTTGGACTGTTGTAGAACAATATCTGATTGTTACTTCTGCTGCTTCATATTTATATTACTTCTCAAATTTAGAAGTAGATTGAATAAGTCAACAGATTTGCTTTAGCCATTGCATTGCACTATTGTGCTTTAACATCTCATGTGTTGCATCTCAAGATCTCAAGATGTGATCCTTGCTGAGCAAATGCTGTTGACTTCTTAAATATCTTGTAAGCAGTCACCTAATGCAAATTATTCTTTTTGCACCTTGTTTTGACTTGTACTTCCAATTCAACAGGTGGCCGAGTGGGGGAAGATGAACATGTGTGACGCGGAGAGGCGGCTACTTGCAAATGCATTGCTTGATCTATCCAATGAATGGTTTGTCCTGCTTTCAGAGTCATGCATTCCTCTGTACAACTTCAGCATTATCTACCAATACTTGATGAGGTCTAGGTACAGTTTTGTTGGGTCGTTTGATGATCCTGGTCCCTATGGAAGGGGACGGTACAATCTGAGGATGGCACCTGAGGTCCACATTACACAGTGGCGTAAAGGGGCTCAGTGGTTTGAAGTGAATCGAAAACTTGCGGTCGATATAGTCAGAGACACCAAATATTACCCAAAATTTAAAGAATTCTGCAAGCCATCATGCTATGTGGACGAGCACTACTTTCCCACCATGCTCACAATAGTGTCGCCACATCTTGTAGCAAATAGAACTTTAACCTGGGTGGACTGGTCGAGGGGGGGCGCTCACCCTGCAACCTTTGGAAAGGGAGATATTACTGAAGCATTTTTAAAGAAGATTCTTGAGGGTAAGACCTGTTTATACAACGACCAGCCTTCATCAGTTTGTTTCCTCTTTGCTCGGAAGTTCGCTCGAAGTGCCTTGGAGCCTTTGCAACAATTTGCACCCAGTTTGCTTGGGTTTGGATAATTAGCAGTGAAGTAGAGAGCAGAAAAAAGAAGGTTCACAGCACATGATGGTTGATCAGCTTTATGAGGAGATCATAAGAGAGCTATTAGAAATTAGTAGGTAATATCACAGTAAAAATATATATTCAAGTAAATAGCTACATTTATAACCAATTTTCTTGTGTACAGCAAACTACAAGATAACATGTTTACGATTCAAATTATAGGTTTTCTATTGCAGCTTTTCTTCCACAAGTTCATCTGTTCTTTATCTTGTTCTGCATCCTTAAGATTATTTAACAGCAAGCGGGTACCACGTATAGCTTAAGTTGTCCGATGGTTATATTTAGCTGAACTGTGGTCTTGTCAGAAAAGAGTTGAGTTCATGTGTATCAAGGGCTTCCAAAGCTGGAGGCCAGTGAGCCCGGAGGATCACAAGAACTCCTGAGCAATGGGGAAAAAGGACTGCACTGTTGTCATTGATAGTTATATAATGCGCAGAAATCTCTAGATGACAAACCCTTTTCAAATTATTATTATTTATTTTAACCAGAAATATGCTGACCATCCATCCTTCTCTATGGTTTTTTTTTTGAAAAGCTCCATCCTTCTCTATGTTGAAGGTGAAATGATATAAAGGGAAGGCTCTAAAATAAGAGAGACACGACAAATAGAAAAACAAGAAGGTTAAAAAGAATGGATGCATGCATATTTTATATATATATATATATAAAGAACCGTAAATCTAATCAAATCAGATGGAATCCTATCCATGAGGAAAATAAGAGCAAACATTAACTCATACATGAAGAAAAAGCTTTCAATAACCGTTAATTTTCAGTTTTAAAGAAAATTATTCATTATTATTTGCCCACTTCAGCTTGTGACTGAGTTTATTTTTCAAAACAAAACAGTGGCTGCATTTCTCACTTTCGCCAATAATAAAATTTTTGGTCTAGTTAGCATGGCTACCATTCTAGCTATATGACATTTAGTGTAATACCATAATGGTTAGATAGCAGCCATTCTGTTAATGCATGTGCAACAAAACAGCCTTGCCTCCACATTTGTTTTACCATTTTTTGAGTTTTTTTTTTGCTCCGGTAAATGTAATTTTTATGCCTACTCAGAAAAAAAACCTGCGCATGAATATACTGGGACACTCAATTGTATCTATTACCGGCCACCAGGCTGGATTCAAAGGTTTGGTCTTCTGAACTCACCCAGCATTTAGGTAACATCAAGCTTGTGAGTCTCTGTCGCGTGGCCCCGCCGGTCAGAATCACTCAAAATTTAAAGTACCTTCAACTTTGCCGTCATCCATCCCATGGCCCGGCTGGTAAACATCGCCGCGCCAAAAACACATGGCGTCACGTTTGATGTGGTCTCTTCAGCATGATGGCAGTCACCAGCGGACATTATCTTCACGGGAGGGAGAGTCAAGCCGTAACTCTTGTCTTGCATGCATCCAAAGTACAGCATAGTCCCTGTCTAAATCAAGTAGAATAGATCTGTCGCATTGATAAGTAAAGTAGATCCACAGAATTCATGTGGAACAAAATTGTGCAGATAATATAACTACAAAATGAAAGCAAACTATATTTTGAAAAAGAGCATTTTATATAAAAATTATATTCTAAGATGACAATTTAACATGATGAGTGAAACTTAAACAAATCAAAAAATATGATTATATAATATAATATCGACATAATATATACAGTGCATATAGGTATACTTATTCTCTTTCATACATACTTTCTCTCTCTCTTTCACATGTATAGCTGTACTTTTTTTTCTACCTCACACACACTCTCTCATATATATATATATATATATAATCATCAAGTAATATATATTGCCATATAAATACATAAATGTGATAGGTTATTGTTAATGTATTTTGAGTATGTACAATTTGAGAGTTGCACAAGAGAGATATAGGCTCATTATTATGGTTACCCAAGTATCATATCAAATTATCTTAATATAAATTGATCTAAAATTTATAAATTAATATAAATTTTTGTAAATAATTTAAAAAAATCAAAAGTCTAAAGTTTGAAATTTTTGCTTGATAGCTTAATATAAAAATTTAGACTTTTGAATCTTAAATAAATAGTTTTGGATTGGATCAAATCTACCACCCATCTAGTAGATCAATTCAATCATGAAACAGCATATATAATAATAAAAAAAATAAAAGATATGATGTACAAATATTTATGCCTGTTGGTTAGATTGATATATTTCTAATCCAATCAAAAATTATAGTTTTTATTATTATTTTTAGTTTATCTTTTGAGGCGAGGTGCGGGGTTGGCTAGCGGACGGCAAGGCAAGGTTAATGTTGTGGGTATATATATGTTTTTATTTTTTAATCGATTTTTTTTATATAATTTTTTTATTTTTTTTTAATAGCCAATTAAAAAGTTTTCAGAAAGCAGTTGCCAATAATAGCCTGGCGGGAAGCGTCTGACTGGCGCCCAAACCTGATGATGTTACCTTTTCTCACCGGTAAGCCCACTCAAACTCCGGGTTCGGGTTGTATTTTCCACGCGAAAGAATGATTCAACTTTTTTCCGTGGCATCTACCGTTGGATCGCGCAATGGCCGCTCGAGGAGGAGATTGGAGTGCTTTGCAAGCTGTGTACTACGCAATTCAACGGTCGATATTGCGAAAGAAGATGAATCATTCTTTCGCACGAAGGATACAACCCGAGCCACACCACCCGACCACACTCCACACCAGGAGAAATTATTGTGTGCACCAGGTCCAAGTGAACCAGGGCAAATCTCGGAGCATAGGCACGGTGGATAGCGCGCAATCGGGAATTGGTGCAATACAAGGGTTAACGTGGTGTGTTATCCACCGTGGGATTTGGAGCGGTCCAATTGCACCTGGCGTATGCAATACGGAGACCCACACCACAGGTAAAGCGAGCGACGGGGACACGGAGACACCAGCCATTAATTTACCACTGCCACGATCACAAATATCACTCTCACCCACCAACAAAGGTAGAGGTCGTGTCAAAGAGATGAGAATCGGAGGAGCTGCCCTTCGGCCGCCCTGGAAGGCCGGCCCGGCTGGGGAGGACGAGCCGGAGTCGGCGGGGGTCCGGCCGGGGAGGAAGAAGGCGTCGGCTTCTGGGGTTCGGGCGTGGCTTACGGTGGACGCTGCCGGGGAGGCGCGGGTGGTGGAGGCCGGGCGGCATTCGGTGATGCGGCGGACGGGGCTGCCGGCCAGGGACCTGCGGATCCTGGACCCGCAGCTGTCGTACCCGTCGACGGTGCTGGGGCGGGAGCGGGCCATCGTCGTCAACCTGGAGCATATCAAGGCCATCATCACCGCCCACGAGGTGCTCCTCCTCAACTACCGCGACCCCTCCGTCGCCCCCTTCGTCCAGGAACTCCAGCGCCGCCTCCTCCTCCACCACCGCCACCTCCATCCCGCCGACGACAATCACCATGTCCTCTCTCTCTCTCTCTCTCTCTACTTCATTTTTCTTCTAAACTTTAATGGAGTGTGCTGCACATATCTGATTTGCTCACGCTCTCTTTCTTTTTTTAATTTTTTTTTAATATATAGTTTTTTCTTTTTTTAATAAAAAAGGTCATCTTTGATACTCCAGTAGTGTTTTCTGGTTGCTTCATTGGAACTTTGAGTGCTTTAAGTGACAAATGCTGGGTAATGGTAGATTACGTCTCTTGTTTTTCTTTTCTTTTCTTTTCTTTTTTCCGGTAACTGGTTCTAAATAATTAAATTTAATTGGTAGAAAGGATTTATATATTTCCTTTTCTCTCTGAATGCATTTGCTTCCTCCTCTTCTACTACTTTTAAACCAATTCTGGATTTTGCTTAACTGCTTTTAATATATGTTCATAGTATTTATGAGGATTTCTATTTGACATGTGTATGATGAGTATATCTTAACTCTGTCAGATAGTTTGCAACTTTGGAAACTTTATTTTGCGAGAATAAGAGATTTTCTTTACTGAAAATAGATAGGACGCTCGGCAATCTCAAGTGGATGATCGATCTATTAATCACATTTCATTGCTTTAAGGAAATGTTTAAGTGGTATACCTCTCATAGAGCATCTCCCAAAAAAAATCCAGATGATGTATGATGAATTATCTGAGATCAGAGGAGTGCGTCCTATAGAATGGAGGGTGGATCTAATAGATGCGATGTATGAGTAAATGGAGCAAAAATTTTTTGTACTGTAATCTTTGAATGAACCAGTGTGATTGAATGGACATTGAAATGCGTTTTAAAAGTCCTACATTATCTCATCTAGCAATGCATGAAACCAAAAACAGAGAGTAAGGAGAATTCAACAGGATCAAGTGTTCATAGGGGGGTTTTTGTTTAGTGCCTGGAACTCTTACATGATATTTTTGTGAGTTCACAACTGAAATGCATACAGTTTGTTGTATTCGTTAGATACTTTTGCATGAGCATTTGCAGGCAAAGGGGAGAATAATTTCTGTAACATTATGTGATTCTTTAAATAAAACAACCAATCTTTGCATATGAGTGATTATAGTCTTTTTGGTATTTTACCTATTTTTTCCTACTTGTGCCAACAGAATGGCCTTTCTAAAGAGGTTTAGGTGACTGAACTCAGCACTAAGCTGTCCCATGGAGTAACTTTCATAGCTGCAGAAAATGGCATTTGTCCTTTGTGAATATATAAGCTTTGTTTTTTGTATATTGTCTTTTATTCCTTGTGTCTGTTGTTAGTTTCTCATTGTTATTTTTGTCAAAATTGTCGTATGTTTAAAGGAAGGTGGTGTTGGTAGCAGTGAGGATTGGACTAATGTATGTGATTTGGGGGAGCCAAAGTCAAGAACTGCAAGCCCTCCTCAAGGTTCTGATGATCTTGAGTATCCTGGATCTCTTCATGTAGAGTCAGAGACAGATGAGAAAGAAAAGAGGGAGGAAATTTCCAGTAATGGGCCGAGAGATCTTCCATTTGAATTCATTGCACTGGAAGCTTGTCTAGAGGCTGCTTGCAGTTGCTTAGAGAATGAGGTCAGAAACCTTACTTTGAGAAATTATTTTTTTATCCTTTTGCAGTCATTGTGTTCATTATCATAGTCGACTACTACTACTGCTGATTACTTGCTAGTTACTTTGTCTTTTGCATGGTACTGTTATATCCATGTTTGCTCTTGCTGCTTTTCAGAAGAATCGTTCTCATACTTTTACATATTTCAAGGGATATAAATTCTTCATGACTTCAGTGGCTAAGATTCTCCAATTGCTATGTTTGCAACACAAATTAAGTAGTGCTCCCAATCAACAAGGATAGATGTCAGCTTTAGAAGTGTACAACCATGTATGTATTGCTTTCTGCAGTAGATGGAATCATGAGTATTTTGCTGCTTAATTGAATTGAAATAGTGCCAAAAAAAAAAAAAAGAAAAAAGAAAAAGAAAAAGAAAGAGAGAGAGAGAGATCCTGTTTCTTCCTGATCTAGTTGATTGTCTGAAGACTTCAATATTTCTTGCATGTTAACATATACCTTGTATTTTCTCCTTTCCTTCATCTTTATCATTTCTAGTGACGTTACATTAATTTCTCATTCAATAGTTTTCTTCCAGCTTATTTGCATTTAAAATGTTTACTATTTTTGTTCTCTTTTTTTTCTTAATAAGGCAACAACACTGGAGAAAGAAGCACATCCAGCCTTGGATAAGCTGACTTCAAAGATAAGCACCCTTAACTTGGAACGTGTCCGTCAGATCAAAAGCCGATTGGTTACAATAACAGGACGTGTTCAAAAGGTCAGTAATTTTTTCTTCATGATTATATAAAGCATATGAAATCTCAGAGTATGGAGATATGGGAAGTGCTAACTTTAATGTTATGCTGTCCATCAAGTCTTTTGCCTCTACTTGCAATAAATTTGCGCTGTTTATCATTTTTGGACAGCATACAAATTTTTATCTTGTCTACAAATCATATTTAACAGATAGCAGGATGGTAATAATGGTGTAACTTTTCATTCTTATCAATAAGAACTCTTGAAGATGTGAACTCTGCAAAACCAACATTGAGATAAAGGACCGTGATAATGTTAGTCAGGGATGCATTTGACAAGCCTAAAAATATCATGCATGTATTTAGGTACAGACACCCACTCAGAATTCTTTTCTGACCAGACCGCTTGCTCTTCTGTGTTCATCTGTTTCTTGCTGCAATGACTGAATTTAGCTATTCTGACTTTACAAAGGACTTTGCTGGTTGTATGTGAGCTAGAGAAAGAAGGATATGGTGATATCTAATTTTAGTTTGATTTTTGCTTTGGTTAAAAAAAGTATCTTATAATTTGATCCGTCCAGGTCATGAGGGATGATAAAGTAGCTTAATATTTTATCCAGTGAATGGTGAAGTGTTTCAGATTGTGCAGAAGGTAGCAAAATGGGAAAGTGATGCGGTTGGACGGGAGCACATGGGTCAAGCAATTATGGGAGCAGTGATGGGATGAGCCAGAGCACCCATACATACGCGTGGGCGTGCGCGCACGGGGAGGGGGGGAGAGAGAGAGAGAGGTTGTTTGAGAAGGCAATCCCCTCATGTACCAACTCCTGCCAGTAGCTTCCGATCAATGGTAATACCTCAAGGAGTCTAATGAATCCAATGACAGTCCTTGTAAGTTGTGAATCCATAACTATATCTTGGCAAAATCGGCAAGAGCCATTGAATGTCCCAAAAAGGGAAAGCAGATCTTTGATAGGATGAGGAAGGTCTACTGGTGAGTGAGGGGAGAAAAAGATTTTTAAAAAAACAAATGTGAATGGACAGGGAAGGGTTAGAGCTAGACTGGAGATTGAACGGGAATCAAGCAGATTAAGCTTGAGGGCATTTGGAGTTTAGGAGAAGAAATAAGAAGGGAAGGAAAAGTAGCCGCCAGCATTTTGGCGTTGGGAGAGAGAGCAGCATGTTGGTTGCTGAGTGATTGTCAGGAATGTGAGAGATATAGATGGAGGAGTGAGATCTATCCCCTCCATCATGATTGATCTCCTAATTGCAATATTTTCTGCCATTATCTTGAAATAATCTCCCTAACATTAAACATATTTACGGTTGAACCAGTACAGCCTTTCTTAATCTGAAGTACATAATTAATTGTAGCTGGTTAAGTGAATGAATTTGGAACATCGAATTTGAAAACAGGGATGGCTCACCATTAAAAATTGTAGTGAAGCAAATTACTTTTAGTTATGAAGATTCAGATACTTTGAATTCTGCAGATATATATAATGTCATCTGTCAACGTTGGTGGACCTTATATGGTGCAGGATGATTGGAAGGGATGGGTTCTAACCTGGGTTTCGAGGAAATTAGGCTGGGTTGAGGATTTTAGGTTAGGGGTAGCTGATCAAGGATACAAGCAAAACAGAGTTTCTTGTGGTGATTTTAGCTAAACAAAAACTGAGATCATGGGTATGGATGATCTGAGAAATATCGATTGTGAGGGGCTCTCTGTTAGGGTGGAAGAGGGAGTAGGAGGTACGGTGAATGTCTGAAGGTTAAGAAAGATGGTGTCTGCTGCCAATAAAGAATGGAAATTAAATTCTGTTTAGATTTTTTTTCTTAGACCCTAGTCAATGTCCTGTAGTATTTTTAGTCTTGCAAAACCATTTCTTTTAGTACAAAAATGAGTTTGATGGTGTGGTGTAGTTGGTTCTATGATTCTTTACAATAAAATGGATTGTGTCGATCCATCTAAATGGGCCCTAGATGTAATTCTCTAGGTAAAGAAAAGTCCCAGTGCTTATTCATTACTTTATTTCCTCTACTGTTAACCTTATTAGATCAATAGATCAATGGGGGTTTGGAGTGGAAAATTTCATTTCACCTTTTATGGCAAAAAATAATCTGTCTATTTATTGAAGCTTATTCATCCTAATGGATATTCACATAATGTTTGCATTCCAATAGTTCTCTGAATAGGTGTATCAGTATTATAATACCACTTGCTCTAAAACCTGCTGAATTATGCTTTGACAAAACATGAAGAGCTGCACCACAGAATGCAATCAAATAAAATGCAATACTTTGGTGTTACAGAAAAAAGGGCCTTCTGCCAAAAATTAAGCAAGTCCAACTAGTTGACAATATGTTCTCTATATTGATCTAGTTTGAATTTAAATGGAACCAAGCAATACCTCTTTATTGTGTCACCCAGATTTGCTTGTTAAATTAATTGGCTGTCAATATGTGATAGGTCAGAGATGAACTTGAACACCTCTTGGATGATGATGATGATATGGCTGAGATGTATTTGACGGAAAAGTTGATGCAGCAAAATGTCTCTGATGGTTCTTCTCATTCTTCTATATATAATCGTGGTGATGATATGTATGATGACAGGTACCCTAGCAGTTGCTTTAAAAATATTGTCCTTGAGCTGTGTTGTCTCTGGCTTGTGGTTGTCCAGTGAGATGTTAAAATGCTTCATTTTACTATTTGAGTTACTTTGTAGAAAATATTGTTGTTTTGAAGGCTGCATGTTGAGAGTTTGTCGGAGGAGAATGATGTTGGCAATAATCATGAAGATGACTCTCAGAATATTGACCATGACCGCTCACTGTATGGGCCTAGTGTTATCAATGGGGATGGCCACGGAAACCATACTTGCAGCACAAGAAGTGGTGTCAAACATCTTGATGTAGAAGAGCTTGAAATGCTTTTGGAAGCATACTTTGTACAGATTGACAGTACATTAAACAAACTATCCACGGTATGTAGCCTCTGAGCTGGGAAAAAGTAAAAATGAAGAGGAAGAAAAGTAAATGTTTGTTATTGCTAAATTGTCTTCATGTCGAAGGCACAAATAATAAGCAAAAGAGACAAATTACAGAACCAAAGAGAATTCAAAATTTTATATGTTTTCTTATAAAACAATTTGTTTATTTCATAATGTTGCCCTACATTATTTGGAATTGAATACATTCCGTTGTTAGATATTTTAGACTGAAGCCAAAATCTTATCCATAAGTAAGGTTTTAGGTTCCAGCGGGACGTCCATGGAACATTAGGATGGAGTACCATCCCATGTGTCCGTATGGGGTACCATCCCATGTCCCACCAGCATCCAAGCATCCTGATCGGGATATCTTGGGACATCTCTTGTCCCAAGCGTCGGCAGCGCATCCCGTTCCATGGGAAAATTGGGAATTCGGGATAGCCCCACCGTCCCAGATTTAAAACCTTGTCCATGAGTTTTGCTATTGCCATGGTTTTAAGTATTTGTGAAATATCCACTAGTCTCAAGATTCCATCTTTCTCGTTCTTCTTGGACATTGATGTTGGAGAGGCATATCATGAAATAAATTAATAGCCAGTTTTCAATATCCATGATTACAATGAAGATGTATCATGCTTGATGGTTTTTTTCTGTTAGAACTTAGATTTGGTATGCAGACTATCCATCCAGAGGACTTTGCTTCTTGAAGTTTAAAAGTTCCCAAAAATTACATTTGATATAACTTGTTTCCATGGTTTCTCTATGCATTTAATTTGGTAATATCTATTGTAGATTTTACCATAAATTGTTAATATTTAACCTTGTTGCAGCAACAATGGCTGTAACATCTATTGTATTTTATGTTCTGTTGACATAAAATTGTTCACCACTTTGGTGGTTGTCATTTTTTTGCTATGGTTATCAGTTGTCTTTCACTGGTTCCCTCTTGCTATATAGAAAAGCAGACCAGCTGATTGAAAGGGGAACAAAAGAAAGAAAATCTTAAAAACGATGTGCAACTGCTGTCTGATTACTGATTTTGTCGAGTCATAAGTTGCCTTTTGTCGACCATCTTATGCAATAGCTTCCCCAGTTCCTTTTCCACTCACCTCCTGCTATAATTGTGTTGGCCATCAGATGATCCATCCATATATGTTGCAAAGAAAATTGAATAAAATTAATGTTTAAATTACTTGCAAACTAATAACTCGAATGGTACTGGGTGAATATAGATATACCCGGATGGTGTACTTTCCTACTGCAAGTAAATTAACTAAAATTGATAGGTAGCACACCTGCACTCTCACTGGAATCACATACTCGCTCACCTCAGATTGAAATGTTTGTTTCAGTCATCTGCTACTGTTTGGAAGCAAATTGATGGCTCCCATAACTTCCATTTAGAATGTTTTTAAACTGAGCATTGTTTGATAAATGCTTTTGCATGAGTATTGGGTTGAGTACATAATTTGAACCAGGTAACATCAATATGATGAGTTCTCGTTGTTGTCTTCTTTCATGTTTTGCATGAAGCTGAGGGAGTATGTTGATGATACCGAGGATTACATCAACATCATGCTGGATGACAAACAGAACCATCTATTACAAATGGGAGTCATGCTAACCACTGCAACCTTGATAGTAAGCGCCTTTGTCGTACTCGCCGGCATATTTGGCATGAACATCCAAGTTGATTTGTTTGATGAGAAGAAGTCTGGCATGCATGAGTTCTTGTGGACTGTGGGTGGCGGAGCCACGGGAAGTATATTTCTGTATGTAATTGCCATTGCATGGTGTAAGCATCGACGTTTGCTTGAGTGATACCTTTCAGCCGTCTTTATTTATATGACTTTTTGTAGTTGGGACAATGCTAGGTGGTTGTGAGTGCTTCATTATGTGTGTATTTTGTGTACTTATATTACAAGATGCTTCGCAGTGAAGCTAGTGTACTGCTTAATTGTCCTCGTGTTTTTTGTTGTATGCAACAAATAGAACTCCAACTGTTGTTGTATGAAAATATTATAGCCTTTCAACGGATCTTATGGTAAGATCGTTTTTTGTTTTTTTTATCCATTTAAGCTTCTGTGAAGTCTGTCCGTCACCAGGTCATTGCATGTTTACCATGATGCAATGGTTCCTTTCTGCATCTAATCTCACCTCAGCCTGAGGGTGTTTCGTAGAATTTCAAACTGGCGATCAAAGGCTCATAGCATCATCTGGAAGGCTGCCTTGAGGTTGAAATCATTGCAGGTGTTTGGTTATTTAACTGAAATTTCTCAAATATAGCCAGGTATTTAACTTTAACTGGAGACCACAGCTTATACAAATGGGAAAAGAAAGGGCCATCCAACGGTTGTATGATCATGAAACGGTAACGTCTGATTATCACTTGGACCAGGACTGGTGGACCATTCCAAATTCCATGGTGGTAGATGATATGCTACATTGTCCTCTGTATTTTATCAATGCGTATAACCCACCTGCATAGAATTATTGGTTAAAATGTTCTCTTCCATCTATCTTCTGGACCATCCAACCACAGGCAAGCACACAATTACCAGTTGATCAATCGTAATTAATAATTTTTTTTAGTTATTTTTTTAATTTAAATTTTTTAAATAAGTTTAGATGTCGGTGCATATTTTTTTCAATACGGTGTGTTTAGTTTATTATTGAATATCTAAAATACATATGATAGAATTATTCTATCTAATAATTTTTTTTATGAGATTTGTCATGATCTGCTCGGATCTGATTCAGCAACGTATTTTTTATGGTAAAAATAACCAGTGATAGAAAATGTTTTTTTTAACTCCTCCTTTGGCTCGTCTGGGGTTCATGAAAACTCTTCTCCCGCCATGCCGTGGTTCCCCTCGGGTTGGCATGAAGCTTATTTGGGACAATTTATGGGTATAAGTGATCTGCTGTTCAATATACAATAACGAAGATAAATATTTCGTTTAATATAAAACCCAAAGCCCCCCATTACGGGTTGGATTTGTTTAAATAAATGGGTTATTCACGAGAAATGGACGGTGATGATATTTGCCGCGTTCAAGCAACGTCCGGCCGTAGCAAATTCAAACGCCTCACATCAATTTTCCGGTATATAGGACGCACAGGACCCTAGTGATTCGCGAACGGTACCAATAATAGCCACGCCCGGTAAAACGACGCTCGAATGCCCTGCTCCCCCACTCTTCCCGCTGCTCCTCTGTGGTTTCCTTATACCTCTCTTGCGATCACTAGTGGCGCTTGAGACCGTCGAGCACCGCCTCAGCTGCGACCTCCAAGCCCACGAAGACGACGTAAGCCATCTTCTCTTCTCTCTCCCTCCGTTTCGCGCTCTTCTCTCGTTTAGGTGCGAACCTTTGACCTTATGCTCCGCTTCGATCTTCTTGCTTCTAAGATTTTCTTGAAGTCATCTCCTATATCACCCAAATTCTGTCCAGGATCGGAATTTCTAGGTAGGCATCGAAACTCCAAGATTCTTGGTTTGACTGTTCTGAGTTTTCGTGATCATGTTTGTCGCATCTTTATGGCATCGAAACTCCAAGATTCTTGGTTTGATTTTTCTGAAGTTTCGTGATCAGGTTCGTGCATCTGTATGGCATCGAAATTCCAAGATTCTTTATTTATTTTTTCTCAATTTTCGCGATCAGGTTCGTGGCATCAGTATCTGTGGCGATTCCGGATTCACGGCGTCCTCCAGGGACAAGACGGTTAGGTTCTGGACCCCGAACCCGGACAAAAAGCACCAATACGTTCCATGGAAGACTTGCTGGGCACTCCAACTTTCTGGGACCTCTGGCTTTGATTACTCCAGGGGATCGTTTCGCTGGGGGTGGAATTGTGTCTGGAGGGATCGACACCCTCGTGTTGCTGTGTGACTTGAGCAAGAGAGAGGTCACGGAGACAATGAAGGGACATCAGTATTAGATCACTGGTCTCGCCGTTGATGAAAATGGGGACATTATCTCGTCATCCATTGACTGGTGACAATGTTCCGGTGATTCTTTAAGATGTTGTTAGTTAAAGTCAGCTTCTACGTATCTAACTGCAGGAGATCATAGTAATCCCTTATCTTTTTTATCATATTTTTATCTTTTGTGGCAACTTGTCATGCTTGGTTCAGTTGTTTCTATCTTTATGGATGTCTTTTTCTGTGCTTCGTGTGTTCGCTGATTTTTTTGAAACAAGTGATCATTCAGAGGTGCAAATGCATGTGCCTGTACTTCAACCCGTGCTGCAATATAAATTTACATGATCTTGAAATAAAAAACATGGTGAAACAACTCCAAAATATTGATTTTTTTTTTTGGTATATTTCAGTAAATTACTCAGTCTTTTCTTCTATTTATAACTTCTTTTTGAAAAATTCTAGTTGCTGTAATATTATATACTGAGCTCTTGTTTTATGGTGCAATAAAATGGTGGTGGGAAGGTCATGCTATTGAGTTTTGGGAGGCTTATAAGGTTGCTGTTCAAGCAGTTATGAAGCAACCCAGTGGTGAGCTAGTTACTGTTTTTATTTTTTTTTTTGGAAGTGATATGGAGAATTTGGAAGAATTTGTTCATTAAATTTTATCATGTAGTGTGGTTATTTGCATAGTTTCATGAGCCTAGAATTCTCAAGCCTTTAAATCATGAAGTTGAGATGGACAATTGACCCTTTGAATTTGAAAATCTTACTTTGGATTTTATGCAGAAAGTCCCCACCGGTTTCTAGTGCTGATGAAGTTTGTAGATTTATATGTGATGTCTTTTCAAATTGGCAATTCTCTCAACCCAACAAACTTAGAAGCTGGGGCATTTGAAGAATGTTTCTTTACGTGCATCTTTTTCTTTTATGGTAAAGAAAGCTTGGTAAACTTACATAACTTATTGAAGGGACATCATATCTTGCCTAATAATTCTTGCAACTCTCTAATTGAGAGCCAAAATTGCTTTGAACATTAGGCGTCAGATGATGAAACCTTACAATTTTAGGCAGCACAGTTTTCTGATTAATGATTTAATGTGCTTGGATGACATGGTGATATAAATGTTCTTGATGATGATTCAACTCTGAAATTTTTGGTTTAAGTTGGGAGAATTTTCGTGACAAAGAGCCACTTAAGCAAGATTACTTGATGAAACTATTGTGTGAGCAATGTGTGAGGTATGTATGCCATAGATTGCTTAAAACTCTTTCATTCAAATCATCAGTGGGCTTCATAATTTTCAGGTGAAGTTTAATGATGAGGTACTTACATAGTTCACACATTTCTACAAGGGAGAATTATAGTTGAAAAATGGAGGTTACCACTATGAACAGCAACTATATTTGTGGAATGAAAGCTTTTAGTAATTATTTAGATAAATAAGGATACAAAAAAGTTCTGGATGATCCCAACTGAAGATTCCAAATGATTGTGTGGGAGCAGTTGCTGCAAAGACTTTCTATACCAGCGTGGAGATAACCATCATGTCGGTGGTGACTAACTTTAACAAACCAAACAAGATGAAGTTGCTCGGTAGTTGGAAGAAAAGGTTAAGGCACAAAGAGGGGAGGGAGGAGTGCTGGTTAGCATGGATTGGTCCATGCAATGAAAGATGAGCCTAAATATGTGACCCCACAAATAATCAAAAGTTGCCCTTTAATATTCATTTAAGTTCCAAGCTTTACCATGGGATGAAAAATTGGTAGAAGCAATCTAAATTTTGCTTATTTCCAGTGATAGTGGCACTTGACAAAGGAGGTGAAAACTTAGCTATAGAGATGCCCTTGGTGTGAAGTCTTGGATTGGAGAGATTGAGTATCTTAGACAATTTTAGGTTATTTTCCAAATAGGATTAGGGGTTGTAGCATTGTAGATTCTCATAATTCTGTTTATGCATATTTAGAAGAATTATGCTAGTGTCTTAAATAGTATGGTGTTAAAACTTCTTCGCCACTTTTATCACTGTGAAGTAGAAGAATGCAGGTGCCTTCACTTATGGTAATCTATGCTGTTAAATTGTATCCAACAGCTTTCTACTAATGACGTTGGTGGTATACAGTGTTCCTTTCTCGTGGAGGTTAAGCTTTTGCAAACTTTTGCAACAAACAATAAGCAGCAGCGAGTGTAAAAGTGAAAAAAAGGGTAAAACAAGTTAAGCCCACCTACACATTTAGAAAATGCCTCAATTTAATTATAAAGCTCCTGAAGAACTTAATTATGACTTAAATTGACATCTTGAGTACTTAACATAGTCTGCATGCTGTATAATTATTTGTATTGTGTGCGTGCGTGCGTGTGTGTGCGTGTGCGTGTGCGTGTGTATTCTTGCTAAGAAGCAGCATAATATGACTGATTTGTTATATGCTATCTAGGTTTGAATGATACAACTCTTAAGCTAAGGGGAGGAATGACCTGTTTACACACTTTTATGTGGCACACAGGTTGGTCATATCTGGTTTTCTCATCGGGATATCAATTTCTATCTTTTTTTTCTAGTTGTCCTATAGAATATTGGTAACCTTATCTCATTGTCAATGTCTTTGTAAACTCCTTGTATGTTTTGCTCCCCATGTTTTTCTCTTTAAATTATTCCTTTTCAATTAAATGTTTTTTAAAATGTTTATGTATAGTTGGTGCACTATTTGTTTTCCTGATCCGAACGAACAATACAGTTTGGGCTCATAGTATACTTTTTTATAGTTTGAAAAAAAAAATCTAGATAAAGATGCTTTTAAACTATGGTCTTATTTACGATAGTAATAAATGCAATTATCAAATGTTACACAATCTAGTTATCTAAAGGCACCAAAGAATGGTTTCTTTCTTGTTGAATTCATTATGCTTGGCATTGTCATAGTGTATTTACTAAATTTGATAGGTAATTAGCTGTTATTTACTTATTTTGTGGTTGTTGGTTATATTATTTTCTGATTTGTTTCAGTTTATGCTTGATTTTTCATTAGCGTAAGAAAAACTTTAGGTATGTATTAGTATTATGCAAGGCATTTTGCGCTTGTGCTGGTCACTTGGTTGCATGGTGCTGTAAAGTGTACCATGTAACCATGTTGTTGGCCATGTGATTGGGCTCACAGAAACTTTTGTAATTGTAAAATCAGAGTTGTGGGGAGTTATGCATCTATATGTCCACTATCCAGTCTTTTCTTGTCTCCACCTTCCATATTTAGCTTTAAAAAAACTGAAGATTTTTATGGAACATATCAAAGTGTCATGTATTGTGCCAGTACTGGTGAACTACAAGTACGATATGTTTTTCATGCAGACTGCAATGCTAAGGGATATGCAAGATAGAAAGGACCGTAGTTGGTGAGCTAAGATATGATACTTTATTCAATTTATTTAAAATAGACCAATTCTGATAGCTTAATAAAAGTACATAGGTGAAATTTTAGACACAAAAAATGAAGTTTCTGAACTGATATATAGAAATCTAGGGAATATATCCTACATACCAGTTATCTTGATATACGTCCATGTAAACAGATATATAACAATATGATCTGGCATGGACGGTACAGAGACATGCACTATCTATTGCGCCAACTGACAGGTACACATTATAATAATTGTTTGGTATGGATGAGTACTTCATTAATTATTTCATGCCTCTTTAGAACAACTATCCTTTGACTAGCGTACAATCCCTTGCTGCCATTATATATGTTGATTCACTATGTTAAGGTACTCTCTGTCTTATTAATGTCCTAGTGGGTGTCTAACTTTTGCACGTCTTACCTTAGGTATGGACGTTTTCTAACTTTGTGGATTGTTCTTGTAGATTATACATATGTTACATTTTCACGTACAAATAATGGAAAAATGCATCAAATACAATGATGGAAGGTAAAAAAACACTAAAATGGAAGCGGAATTGCTTGCTCAACAAAGAAACCATCTTGGGAAATGACCTGCTAAGGGATGATAATCTTCTAAAATCCTCCAATTTCAAGTGGTTTTGGAAAGGCTTCTTTTCTTGTAGATATCACGCCAACTGACATTTCGTGCCACAATAAAAGAAAGAAAAGACTGCTGTAAGCAACAAAATCCCAAAAGGAAGGCAGGACAGATATTCTCTGTCCATTCAATTCATATGTGCGGAGACAATAGCAGACTGATACTAAATTTGTATGTGTTGTAATGTAATTACACTACAACAAGTTATACTGCTATTTTTAACAACCATAAACCATGTAATATTACATGTGATTGATGGATGATTAACTATTATCTAGATGTTTACAACTTGGTTTGAGTTCCTAGCTTAAATTTCTGAAAAGTATGCTCATCTTTACAGTTTGATGCTAAGGCATATATTAATTATGGAAACTTTATGCTAACAGTTGTTTCCATATACCCTAACCTGAGGAAATTAGTTAGGGATGTTTAATTATGTAATCATTTCTTCAACCTTTTCATCTCGGATTCTGTATTTTCTGATGTGGACTAAGACGAAGGGAATGAAAGTTTGTTTTTTATTTTACGGCTCATGTATATGTTGTTTTCTTTGGGAATGAAAGTTCCCAAAGATGGAAACCTTATCCTAACTGTTGGTTCCATATTTCCTAACCTTGAGTTATTAAGCTTGGATGCCATTGTTAAAATTTTAAAAGACACATCACATTAT
This sequence comes from Cocos nucifera, assembly GCA_006176705.1. Classification (NCBI taxonomy): domain Eukaryota; kingdom Viridiplantae; phylum Streptophyta; class Magnoliopsida; order Arecales; family Arecaceae; genus Cocos; species Cocos nucifera. The sequence continues at coordinate 291,151 of QRFJ01002729.1, forward strand.
CACTGCAGCAAATTTGCTGATGTTGACTTTTTCTTGTTGTTGAAGGTATTGAAGTCCTGGCCACCTTCAATGGTCTTCCCAGGTGAGTCCTCTGACAATCGGCACTTTTTCTACCATTTTGTTGTTAAAGGTGCATTGCACAATGTGTTTGCAGAATTGTTTCATATATATTATCATGCATATTGATACTGCGAATATAATTATGTTACATATCTTGGCTTCAAATCACACAATGGTATGATTTACAGGCTTTTGTTATCCATCTTGATGAATATGCTCCCAGGAGATTACTGGTTCCTATTATTACATATATGTCATTTTAGTTGTTTCCCAAAATTCTAGATTTTTGTAGATAGATTCCCAATTTTTTTTTCTTTGTTTTGAACAGATGTTCTGTTATTTTCCTGCAACTTTTTTTTTTTAGAATATTATGTTGATTCTGCCAAAGGATCATTTCAACTGGTTCAAAGTATATCTTCTTGAGTCTTTTATTGGTATTTTGTCCTCTCAGGCCCCAACTATTTTCTATTATGTACTTGAATTCCTTTTTGCTATTTGTTTTCCTCAAAAGCCAAAATTGTCATCAAGCCTGTTAAAATTATGTGATACTTTCATCCATTGGAGACCTACCTTCCATCTAATCCCATCTACCTGCACCTTTTCTCAATGCCTCTTCAAGTCACATAGTAGATAATCAAAATATCATAATCTGAGAATAAACTAATATATTTAGGCTTTTTTTTATTTCTTAATTCCTATCTTTATCCTTTTTCATGTGATATTTGCTTCAGCATCCTTTTCTCCACTATATTTAACCCTGGAGCATCCACTCTCTTGGTTTCCCAACATTTTGCCATGCATCACCGGTTCAAGCGTTCTTTATGCATTTCACGTTCGGGTGTCCCCAACATGTACCTATCACTGTGCGTCCCCTCCACTTGTACATCTCCAGATATTATAATCCTTGTTTTGTTACTCATCAAACTTGCCTTCTATATTCACTGTTTTAGAATATTTTGATGCTGTTTTCCATCATAAAATTATTTCTAATCATTCAAGATGCAGTAGTTTGCTAGTTTAGTGGAGCATCAGAAATGAAGTGGCAAACAATTTCTATCTGGTTAGTCAAGTTATTTTTTTCGTCTGATGGACAGTCAAGGTTATAAAGCCTGTAGTAGCATATATTAGGCATCGCATCCTAGATATTTCTTACTTCTAATCTCATATTACTTTGGATAATGATTGGAACCCTTGTGCATTCTCCCACATATTCTCACCCACCTGGATATGAAATATGGTTAGTCACCAAATCATTTGCCATATACGAATGATTTTACAAATTCTAGCTATAAATGGAAAGCCGTACTAGAATCATTTGTTCATCCAATCTTCAACAGCATGACCTGACTGTGGAAGAGTAAACCATAGAATTCAAACTTCTCATGATGTACAACATTAAGGAGCTCAAAGAACAAACTATAGCACAATATCTTGGAGGACTGAAGTTTGAAATTGAGCAAATGATGCAACTCCAACCTTATTAGATGCTGAACGACATGATACAATTGGTAATAAAAGTCGAGAGGCAGCAACCAAGAACATGTAATTCATGCTTTGTACAGAGATGGCATGTCCAACCGGAAAAGTTTCACGTCAAAGACATCAGCATCCTCCAAAGCCAGTGCCTCCCAACTGCCTCAGGAGAAGGATAAAGGTATAGTAAGCAATCCTAGCTGTTCCAACATCATTGCCTCCAACTGTTGCAAGTGTTTCAAGTGCCTAAGATTTGGGTATGTTACATTTGATCATGGTTTACGGACCCGACCCAAACCGCCCGGTTCGGGGCGTGCCGAACCGATGACCAACCAGCCCGGTTCGCATGTGGAAATCAGGACTCGGAGAAAAAAATAAAAAAAAATAGGGAACTGTCCGATTCGGTAAGAATCGGTACAGGCCAGTATAGCGCGATTCAGTCCGATTCGGCCTGATTTTTTTTGGCTGTTGGATGGATTTTTTTTTTTGAATTTTTTATTATCGATATAGACCAATACAGTATGGTACGGAATGGTATGATACGAATCAATACCATACCATACTAATCAATAATCGGCACGGTGTTCGGTATCAGTATGTAAAATCTTGCATTTGACTGCTCAAATAGAAAGCTCATCTCTTTGGTGGAAGAAGAATTGTCAACGGAAGAGGAAGAAGAAGATTAGCTGGTCAAGTGGGATGAGGAAGACACAAGCAAAGAATAGCTAGTCCATGGTGATAAAGGCGAAGCCTTGATGGTCCAGCACAGCGTGGATACAACCATGTTAGCTAACAGAGAAAATTAGTTATGCCACCACATCTTCCACCTTAAATCAACTCCACATTGCAAGATGGAGGAATCCAGCCAAATTTTGACATTCCAAGTACCTCATGTATGTGAGGATTTACTTTTGGCATCAGTCATCAGATATTGCTGATCATGGTCTAGAACTTGAGTCAACAATGTTGGGTACATTAAGCAATGAACGCCACCTACATCTTGCTGAAAAAGAAGATCTTGGCTTTTGTGACTCCTAGGCACCCAATTAGCAGTGCTGTTATTGGACTAATGCTACACCATAATGGATATGAGGTTGTTCAGAATCATTCTCAAGATTTTAAAGACAAGCAAGGAGGTTTGCAAGTATCGAGATGAATGAGACAAACAGAAGTGAAAATTCAGAACCTTTCTCAATTGAAGGAAACAAAAATCTGCTACAGTTGAATATAGATTCTTTCATGCATCAGCATGTCGATGCACTCCCTATGACCTTCATGCAACTACGACTAGTAGATGAGCTGGGCTACCTTGGAAGAAACTACAAGTTTTTTGATGGATCCATCTTGTATCCATTTGGCAATGGTCTGAACCATACAAATTTCTCCTACAAAGTGGTTTCAATTCAGAAGTCTGTAGAGAAGAAATTGGTTTTTAATCAAAATTGCCTGTCAATGCCCTGCAAACAATCTGCATATATTCCATCATGTTCTACTATTTTGGTTGAAGATTTGAATTGCAACAAAGACAACTTTGGATATCAAAGTGATCAACACAAGAAGTGTTGATGGCAGTGATGTTGTGATGCTACTCATGGTTGTCTAAAGGGTTGTAGAAGAGATGGATTACATTAAATTATGATGCTGACATGGAAAGACTTTTGAGAAAAGGATCTCAAACTTCTGGATGTAGTGCTCTCGAAGAACAAAGTACCAATACTAGTGCTGAATGGAACAGTATCAGCATCCATCATTTTGTTGCCAAACTTAAGGAAATGGAACTGAATGCCGGTGAAGACATTGGAGCGAAGGGAACCGTAAAGAGCATGAGCCTGAATCCATTCTTAGACCCTTGCAGTCCTCCTCAAGATGGCTGCTGGAGTTTGAGATAATGCAGCAAGCGGTAATTGAGCTTTAGGATACATGCAATGTTTTTATCGTCCATAGAACTTACTTTTTCGTACTCTTCAAAAGTGATCCAATAGAATTTATTACCTGGAAGTGAAACATAGGACGTTATGATAAAAATGGTTGTTTTGCTTTGGCTTTATGAGAGCTGAGTGTAGATTCAATTCCTGCTCTAGTGTGCCATGACAAGGTCCCCTCTCTTCTTCTTATTCCTCTTCTCAAACTTTCTCCTCTTCTTCGTAAACTGTTGGGCTGGAAACCTACAACCTCGATCTTGTCGACTCAATGAATAAGATGTCTGGTCCTCTTGCTTCAAGCAGGACACCCACCTCCGGAAGAAAAAAAGGTAGGTGTTGCGAAGTGGGAGTTCGGCTTGCTCGTAAGTTAAGTGAAGACTTTGGGTTTCCAGCAAGCCATTGCTATGTCTATTTCATTAGGAATTGATGATCTTTTAACAATACATTCTAAGGGATGGTTAGTCCAAGACACTAAACAACAAAGTTTGATTTTTGAAAAATACCATCATTATGGAAATGTACATGCGGTAGAAAAATGATGTCAATCCTTGGATGGGAATGAATCAAGAAAAGGTTTATCGTATCTTATCGAATCTAGAACCCTAGTTCCTCCCAGAATTTGTGCCACTTTTTGATGCATATAGTATTAATCCATGGATCATACCAATCAAATTTCTTCTTTTTAATTTTTATTTCTATAAAAATTTTAGTCAAAATAAAAGCATCAAATGACATGTTGCTATAGCGTGCATACTCTTTTCGAGCCTTGTTACATAAGAGGTGGAATTCTACTTCCAATTCTGTACAACAATCCGACCAAGGAAAAAAAAGGGCTTTTTCCTTGAGATCTATGTACAAATCATTGGCAACATCGTTCAAAGTCTCCTAAGAAGTCTCTTATCATACTCAGGACTGGTCGGTTGGGCCAAGAAGCCCAAATCATGGGATTGGCTCGTTCTTCGACATAATAAAACACTTATCCACCCACTACATAGTGATGCATTTACTCGATCTAAAGCTATGGGACAATTGAAAGACTTGTTCTTGTGCCTCGTCCTTTTTAAGAAGCCGATGGTCCAAAACGAGCTAACGTGAGTTTTCAAATGATGCTTGTTCCCATTTTTGAACATCCCTACACATATAAAAAAGTATAGGTGCAACTTTTCCCTAACTCAACCTTCGTGGACGAACCTTGTGAAGGAACCCTTAGGTTTTTGGGGCAATGGATTCTCACCAATGTTTGCATTATTCAAGCCAACATTCTTGCTTCCGCTTCATCCACACATGTTTGCATGGGTGCTTCGGCTGCATCTAAATGATACTAGTTGCTATTTCATTGAATTTACTTCATTAATAGGCTCAGGATTCAACTTTGATTGTTATGGATTGGTACCAAAATCGAGTCCTAAGCAAGCGGACCTAATTTTAACGGCTGGCATGGTAACAATGAAAATGGCTTTTCTTCTTTAGTGGGATTATATAAGCAAATGCCTGAACCAAAAAGTTGATTTGGATTTGTTTTTCATTCCAAGGTAGGCTTGTGGTCAAAACTCGTTCCCCCACTTTGTTCATGATAGTCCATTAGTAGTCCCTACCTCACTTAGATGCGTGATAAGTATAAAAAATATCCCATAAAGAAGCACAAAAATAGATACTAATTAATTTTTATTCTTTAAGAATTGATGCTTCTTCTTGTATTTTGCAAGAAAGATGCCTACCAATGCAATAGCCAATTTGCAGGTAAATTGGACTCAAATTGGAAGCAGATTGGACCTAAAATGGAGACCAAAGAAAAGCCAGAAGAGGAAGGACTTAGCAAAAAGAAAAAATAAAAATAAAGAACAATTGTTTTCGGTCTTTATCGCGTCGTACAAGGTGAGCGGAATGGGTTTGCGCCATTGAATGGCTGAGACAGCATGGAGCATGGAATAAAATCCCCTTAACCCAAGCAGCCCCCACTTCCTTCATGCATTTAATTCTTCACACTATCTCCCTTCTTTCCTCTTTAAAGCCATGGCCCCCACTACTTTAATGCGATTCAAATTCCACACAAGCCTCCTCTCCCAGCCAAACTCCTCCCATCATTTATTCATGTGGCCCCCTCTCTCCAAAGCTCGCGTTCTCCCAAAGAATCCCCACGTAGCCAATGTTACCTCTTTCCATGCAGGTCCCACCCCAACTCCTCTTAATTAAACTTCATAGAACCCCCATGCTAGTCCACTTCATGCGACACCTCCTTTCTCTTAGGAATCCAAAAGTAGCGCCCTCTCTCTCTATTTCTTTTCTTCACGCATACCTCTCCCAAGCACCTCTCCTTCGCAATGCACGGGCCCCACTTTTTCAAAATTTTTGAGTCCTTTTTCTCAAAGAAATCCCACATGGCTCCTCTCCTTTAATTCTTCATGTGCCACTCTTTTCACGTGACTTTCCTCCACAGCCCAAATCCCAAAAACTTCCCCATGCGTATCCCTTTTTCGTCCAAACTCTCTCTCTCATGTCTCATCTCACGCCTCTTCTATAAATTAAGCCACTTAGTTCTCTTAGGTCTCACGCCCCCCTTTAAGGATCATCTCCTCAAGCCTCCTCCTCCTCTCTCATCCCCCTTCCATCCATCTCTCTCTCCAAGCCTCTACCCTTTCTCTCTTCCAATCAAGTTTCCACACCTTCCAACTGCTGCCCAGGTGCACCCTCAGCCCAATGATTCGGGAAGAAGCTCCATAGTCGGCTAGTTCTCTACGTTCTCGAGAAATCACTAGAAAGCTTATAATAACAATATTTTTTATCTCTTTATCTTTTGTACTTTCTTCTTTATATGCAATAAAAGATTTGGCTTTATTTCTTCATCTATATGAATGTTTTTTATTTATTGTATTCTTAATTTTTTTTTAATATGATACGAGTTTTTGAATAGCCTATGACGATATAGAAACAAGTTGTGATCAAGCGATACGATTCATGCTCAGCGAGATAGGCTATGCTCGGAAATCGATCATAGATCTACTAACATAAGAATTTTATTATAGAATAATTTAAGATCCTTGGGACGAGCTGTGATCTATGGGTACAGTTTGTTTCCTGGGATAGATTATCTATAGGTAAAATTTCTTTTATCATTGTATTTAATAATTTTGACTAGCCTATAACTTTAAGAGACGGACCATGATTTAAGGGTACGGATTGTATTCTCTAAGATAGATTATATCTTTATTGATTAGATACCAATCCAAAGCATATTAAGAAGAGTACTAGCTATCTAACAAGAGAGCAGTTGAGATTCTAAGAATCCATCCTCATATTTGATACCAATTTTAATTAGTCTTTATTTGTTTGCTCTTTTATTTAATTATTAGTCTTTAATTAATCTTTATCCTGCTTTTAACTTAAGTCCAAATTCTTCAAATGCAATTAATACGATTCCTGCAAATACGATCTCAACTCATCCTATCTATATAGTTTGAGTTGGGTTTTATTTTTAATCATCTACGACAGTGATCAATGCGTATTAGTGAGACTCGCTACAATGCCTCTATCTCCTATTGTAGGCTGATAGGTCTACTATAGCCTATCCACCCACAAAGGTACCCCAACTCATCGTCCTCTCTAAGGCAACCTCTGGCTGCCTCCTAAAATGAGCTATACTAAAAGAGAGGTGTAGCCTCTTTCAAGTTCCCCATAGCAAGTGGAAGTAAAAATACGACTCTCATTGAGTACAAAGAAGCCAAGTAGAAAGCACAAAGACTTCTACGATAAGAATGCCAGTCTAGTTTGAGTCAAAACTAAGGACTGTCTAGATGTTTGGTGGCTCTGCTACACATACAATATAAATGGGGATCATAGCAAGACCTCTTTGCTTTGGATAACCAATGCTATAGTCAATGATCAACTCTTCTTCAAGGTAGCCAAGCACTCCACCATCATCACCATGGATGCCAGCTACAGCTATAGCTTTGATTCTACAGCAGAGTACTTTCAGCTTATTGACAATCTAAACTTTTCAGTTGATGGTGTGTTCACAGACTTTCCTTCCATAGCATTAGTGGCTATACCTCAGTTAGCACATAACAAGGATAATGCTGCTGATCCACCATTGCCTCCAATCATCAAAGTCTCTAAGATAGCTCCTTTCAATATTCTAAAGCATATCAATGACAATGCCTACAAAATTGAGCTTTTTGGAGACAATGTAATTTGTGCAATATTCAATGTAGCTGACATATTGCCTTACTATGAAAATTAGGAAGGCTAAGAAAACATAAACTCAACGACGAGTCTTCTTCAACTAGGAGAGTATGATGCCAGAGCACCTAGGACACACATGCCATTGCATGGGTCATAGGTCCTGACCGCATGGGTCCCGAATCCCAACTGCACGAGTTGCAGAACCCAATATGAGTTTTGTCTTATTAGGAAAGTTTGGTGTTAGTTAATGCTAGGAAGTTTTGATTTTTTTTTTTTTTTTTGATTTTTTTGAGAATTTTTCGTGTTATCAACAAAATTAGTAGTTAGAGTTCTTTGAGTTAGATTAGGTCTTGGTATTCCACATTCAAAGGTTGCAGAAAAGTCCCCTTGTACTACTTATAAATATCCCAAGTGGGGCTCCTCTTGTGATCTTACTAGAGATATTTATTGATTAGTGAGAATTCTCTTGTGGAAATTGTTCTTGCCTTTTTTCTTATTCTTTCTCCCCTTTTTGGTAGATTCCTAGGACTTGTGAGCAAAAGAATTCTCTTGTGGAAATTGTTCTTGCCTTTTTTCTTATTCTTTCTCCCCTTTTTGGTAGATTCCTAGGACTTGTGAGCAAGCATGTGAGAGGCGTATCCTTGGAGTGGCCAGCCAAGGTGGTATTTTCAACCTTAGAAGAGAGTGATCCAGCTCTACTCTTCCAACTACTGTTCATCTATTCTAACATCTTGCATTGTACATGCCGTAGTGGGTTTCTACCATGCCAAAATTGGTTTCCCTGATATACACTTCCTCCTTTGAGTTTTCAGCCTAAGTTCAATACCTCCTGGGCATCATAAACATTTCAGCTTATTGTTGTTCCAATTATTCTACAAGTAGTTTTAATTCCAATAAACAAAATAGGTTTGTCATAACTTAAACACGTATTATAGAAAGCCATTCCCCATCTAAAACTTAATTTTAATTATTGAATATTTAAAAATTTCTATAAAAAGTTTAAAAATGTTGGGTTTCTCTGTTGAAGGCAAAAAAGAGATTATAGCTTTATGGAGTTAACATAACTACTAGGGTAAGAATTATGGGAGAAATTAATGAATAAGAATGAAGATTTGAAGTGTATACTTTATGGAATAATTGAATGGGCAAATATTTTGAAGGCTAAAAATTATGATTGTTTTATTTCTTGTAAAAATATTGGTTTTAATCTTTGTCCATTATTTGAATTCCCAGATTCTGGACACATTGTCAAGTTGCCAATCACTGTTTAACAAGAGGGCACATCCATCTGATGCCACACTACTACTAAAGTAAGTTTCTTATAGTGAATATATATAAATATTAAGGTTATAAATTCTTTGGTATATAAAAATATTGATCATGAAATTCAGACCCCTTTTCAGTGCCACTAAAACTATCCATGGCTGCCATCTCTAAATTTGTTAATTCTATGAGTCTTTTCTAATGATTTTATGGCTGTTTTGAAACTTCCAATCATTTTTTATCAGGTATGACTGAAATGGGCATCAGTCATAACTATATTGTCCAATCTTGATGATTCATTAGAGTGCCCAGGTTGAAATTTGAATTCTTAATGCATTTTATTTTATCCTAATTTTTTTTTCAGATACATGGAAACTATGATAATAGTTACTTCTGCAAGCTTGTCACATTTATGTTGTATAATTGGCTTCTGGAAACTAATTCTAACACTTTATGGGTTCTTCTTAGCTATATCCTCTGTGTGAGAAATCACCCTTGGATTGGAAGACAAACTCAAATTGTAATGTTTATACATATGGCTTACTAAGCATATAGATGTATGTTCTGAAGTTTAAATTGGAAGGTTAAAGGGGTTTCAGTTCAAAATTTACATCCTAGACCTGCTCCATAGGCATGAAGGTCTCTCCTTGGATTGTTTGTACTTATTTAAATAGATTCTGTTAGATTTTCTGGAGTCGCTAAGGACTTAGCATCTAATGCTCTGGTGACCATATGTTGATATCCTGGTACGAATTTGAAGTTACTTTGATCGGGTAACTATCCTCCACTCAACTGTGAGTAACTCGAGTGGAGAGGTGCCATCTGTGAATATTGGTTTAATTTGTGGGAAAATTGCCAACTTTAAGTCACAGTTCCTACTTTTCTCCAAAAACAGTTGTGATCTTTTTGGAGGTACACTCTGATTCATTGAAGAAATAATTGATTAAATGAAAGAATTAGCTAGACGAGATTATACATCAGAAGGATCATACTGCAGTTGTAACTTCTCATCCATGTATTACATTCTGCATATGCATATACAAAGAAGTACATCATTACATAACCTGAAATTCATGCCCTGTTATTTAAGCTTGTATATGCCTACTTGCTCTATGTTGTTGTCAATGGCTATGTCATGGCTTAGAACATATAAAGAGAATTTTATAATGTGGTAATAAATTAAAGCAAAGAGTCTAGTGTGGGTATATTGAGTATAAATTTTATACCTTCAACAGCACATGCTCAAACAATTTCCTTGATTGGTTATATTTGACTTCTTCTTCATCCTAAGACACATGAGAAATATGGTCCAACTTGCCACATGAGAAGCACCATGCATTTAAGTGAGTAATATTTAGCTATTTCTAGCAGCAATTCCAAGTAGGCATACCATAATCTTGCAGAGGCTTTACAGCTGAAGTGACATTTGCAGTAGATTGTTCTTGAGCCACTTTTGCTTAATTACTCCCATCTCCAGAGCAACTTGATGAGATCATAGTCCATATTTGAAGATCAATGGTTTTTCAATGTCATTTGGCATCCATCTATTTCATATACTTTCTCTTGTAGATTTATGTTCTTGTGGCCTGATCAAAGAATTTCTTAAGGATCCACTGTGGTCTTTCTGCTGGTCTTAATGATTGGACATGTAATTATCGTACTTAGATGGTAATGAATCATTTGCAAATTAGTTCTTCCTCCTCCGGCTATGTAGTACCTCTTTCTTGTCATAGTGCACATGGCCTCTCCTTATAAACTCTGGTGCTAGTGAGCAAGCTTCTATATGATTCTTCTTATACCACATGCCTTTAATCTTTTCTATGGTGATAACCAAGCAATCAATGCATTCATTTCAGACCTTGATTTTCTTCATGGGGGTTATCTTGCAGCTTTGTGGTTAGCTAGTTTGTCCCTTGAAAAATAGCAAAAAAAAACTTTAAAAGAATAAAGTGCATCTCTTACCAATCTTGCAGTCAATGGTGTCATCTTCTTGCAGTTTGTAATTGATAGCACTTCTTAAGAATGATTGGCAAACTAGATTCATGAAGCCAATCTTTGATATAATTGAGGTGGCCCAATGCAAAAGGCTTTTGCCATTGCGGTATCTGGGGAGGTTCAAGATTACAGCCTTAGCCCCACATGCAAAGAGGTTATTTTTTGTGTCTTAGGTCACAATGGATCAAGATAGGATGAATTGATACCAGGCCCCATATCAATTGGCCACCAGTTTGGTATAGCACTAGTTCAATACCATACCGATGCTCAGTATAACTTGGTAGGAATCAGCACACAATAGTTTTATTACATTTGCTTTCTCAAAGTTTTTTTTTGATATTTAATGATATGTTATGAAGATTTTGAGTAATGTAAACATTAATTTGATGTTTTTTGAGGTGTTCTGATATTCTGTGATGTGTTGTTTCCTTTTATGCATACTTTTTATTTATAAAATGACTATAATTTCAATGATAAATATAGTTGAAGTACATAAATCATTATATTCATAAAGAAAATCAAATAAAATATAGAATAGAAAGTTAATTTAAATACATGCCAACAATTAAAATCTTGTGGATTGGCGATGTTTCTTGTAGATGTCGAGGTTGTCTTCATATGCAAGGGGCTCAGCCCAATTTTGTATCTATATGGCCCCTCGGTCCTAAAGCTCATCGTGTGCGGGGTGTAAGCGTGGGAGAACAGGCTTAACACCAAGCCTGAACTGGTATGAACTACTTTGGTATTACTTTGAATCGCCTAATTTAGAGCGCTTTGCTTATTTTTCTGATCTGAGGGGCCATGTAATCTTGATTTAGCCCCAATATGGTACGATACGTCCTATACCATCTGGTTTGGGATGCTACATGTATCCTGTTCGGGATGGTACACGTACCTTGCAATGGATAATACTTTACTATCCATAATAACAAATAATAGGACTGACCCCAATTATGTTATACTCCAAGGTTCACCTATTCAGAACTAGACCTCATGCTGGTCAGTCGATGGTACGAGTCAGTATGCCTCCGTACTAGACCATATTGGATCTGAACTGATATAGAAACGAGGGAGGATCGGTTGTATCTATTTTTAGGTTGCCATAATTTTGATTGTGATATGTTTTCTTTATCAAATTTCATTTTCAAAGTAAATCTAATGTTGTCTAATGTGCAAGTGAAATAATTTCATTTATCATGAAGCCCTTATTCTTTCTTATTCCAATTTCTTCATTATTGCAGCTATGGTGTTCTTTTGGTTGAAATAAAGGATAAGGCCAGTCTCAAGTTCTCTGTGCAGCACTTGAAGTATGGCCAGTTCTTTTTGCAACTGTTCTAAACTCGATTCATATCTTCCTTTCATTAGCTTGTACTAGAATGTGGCATGTGCAATGAACATGTTATTTTATTTTTTATTAAAAATGAGATTTATATGAGTAAATAATAAATACTGGAAAGGACATGAGCCTCTAACATTGTGGTTAACAACCACATGGAGAAAGGGGAAATGCATGGATAGAACATAATGGGATAGGGAGGGGTCGTGTGAGGAAATGCATGACATCAGTTGTGGAGAAATTTTGATGATCAAACATCCCACATGGATAGGCACATTGGAGTTGGCATTATATGGTAGAATAGTTAGTTTTGTTTGTGCATGACATTAGTATTTTAAACATCCTATTGTCCTTTAATCCAAATTCTCAAGCTCATTCTTTGACAGTTTTGCTTTATTCAAATATATTGGTTGTAATCTTCTCCCTTAATGGCTTTTAGATTGCAGAGGATGGGAACCAAGATATTGGTTAAAGATTATGAGTGCTTGTTGCCATTGGTTCACTAGTATCTTTTTTGAAATTTAATTTTATGCTGCAATTGTTTAGTATTCATTTGAGCTTTGGCATCTAAATGTCTACAAAACCACATACTAATTTGCTTAAAGTTATCCATTTTCCTAGACTGTTCGAACGTCTGCATTATGGTTTACCATCTTGGTATCGAATCCATATTGGTACCATCCTCTTACGGTTTTGGTATGCAGTACGAACCTGTAGGTTAAGGTCAATAAGGTATGGTATGTCACGGTATGGCAAACACTAGTTTACATACATGTGCTTGCGCATACAGAAAAATACATGTGCGTGTATATACGCACCTATAAAATTCACCATCTCAGTACCGGATCGTAACGGTACCATCCTATTGCAATTTCAGCATGCAGTATGATATGAGATAGTGAGGCATATCAAGTGTCGATACGGTATAAAACTACATACAATTCGGTACGGTATGCTCGATATGGTATAGTACTGGTTGGTAAGGCAAATCTTGTGCACCTACCTAAATACTTGCTAGATATTTATGTTCTAAATGTTGATGTGCATTCATCTTGCTTGTGCTGCTTTCAATCTTTTTTTTTTTTTTTTTTTAACTTTGAAAATGCTAGCTGCAGTATATTTCTGTAATTTGGTTATCATATTGCGCTACAACGAGTGCTCTTTTGTCTTCTTCAAGCTAATTGATCTTCTAGTGTCTAGAAGCAGATTCATACTAACCTGATCGGCTAAGAAAATAATTAATAAAACAAATTTTCCATGCAAGAGGAATAGTATTTAAATTTAAATGAACCAATAAATTTTCCATACTAACCAGATTCATAATCCTCCCCCCCCCCACCACCACCACACACACACCCCCTAAAAAGAAAGAAAAAATTCAAAAAAAGAAATTCCAGGAAAAAGGAAAAGGACACCGAAGTTCAGATTAGGAACAAGCTGCATTTCCGCACTCTTGTTGTCATGGCCTTGCCTTGACTACTTTTGGGAAACCCTCCTAGATTTATCTCTCTCATAAGCCTATACTATGGATTAGACACATTTATAAAGTCCCTAAACCCAACCTCTATTATGGAACAAGAATTTCTTATTGCCAAAGTGAACACTAACAAGAACTTTCCATGTGAATATCTCTATTAATAGAATCCTGTTTACATTAGAAATTGATGCAATATTCGGTGGCTCTATCTTGAAGGTATGCTTTCCATGTGATGAAATTTAAAATGTAGAAGGAAAAGGAACTGGAAAACAGCTTTTTCTATTCTTCAAGGCTAATCAAAGAATCCAGTCCTTGACTCTGAAAAGCAATGAACATGTGATCTAGTGATACGAACATCAATAGACCACCTTCGTTCAAAGATGGAGCACTGGATACCTTGTTAGCGCATCATACATCCTTTTTAATTGATTCCAATGAATTTATAATTGAACTACTAAACATTTAGCAGGGCAGTATAGGTTAGCTCTGCGCTAACTGGCATGTTCCAATGATGGTTGTCAGATTCTTCCATTGATCAGTTTCCAAGTTGGCAATCAAATATGTGATAGATCCACTTGGGGAGACTCTTATTCCATATCTCTTAGTATAGCATTTGGCAGTCACATTATAATAGCATCAAATTCATTGTTGACCTGAATATATTAGTTCTTCTATGAAAATACATTGATGCGAATTGCATATTGTCATATCAGATGAGCTCTGATGAAGCATGTTGCTTTTTTCTTTCCTTTCAGTTTCTCTAGCTCATTCAACTGACATGGAGGGGCTGCTTGGATGCCTGCAAGAATGAGTATATGCAGGTTTGTTCTTACATGGCTACTAGTGAGAGTTTGTTTAAAAGTGAGAGAGGAGTTCTTCTGATTGAGGAACTTCAAATCATACAATCCACAATAGTGGGGATGCTGGAAATTACCTTTTATAATAGTTGGGATCCTTTAGTTTCTTCTCTCTCATCAACACCACTTCCATCAATTTTGGCCGCAGATGCAGTTTAGGGACAGTTTATGCCAGCATCTAAACATGCCTGCAATGAACATTTTTATCTGCTATTAACTGTGTTACTGCTTCACAGTTAATTCTGAATTTTTTACATTCTGTTCCTGAGGTGTAAGATTGTCATCTACTAGTGGAAATATTGGTTCCTTCAAATATTTATGCACCCATGAAATCTGTATGTCTTTGAGGAGTTCAAGAAAAATGCAAATGGTTTGCCACATTGAGGGGTTTATCTGCTAATAACATTACAAGTTTTATGCAATTGTTTTCCTTGATTAATTTAAATTAGATGTTAGATGACATGTAAAGTTGGTTGCAATTTATTTGGATGTTCAAAGTGTTGCAAATGATGCCAAAAAATTTTCAATGAAACCGAAGTTTGTAGAAGTTGGAGGGCACATTGAAGGTTATAATAAAAGCTGCATAAAATCGATGTCGACCACCACTTTTGTCCCAAATTTCCCACTGATCATTATGTTGCTAATGATTCTAAATGATCATGTGCAGGAGCTTCAGTGCATCCAGCTAGATTTAGTCCTGATGATATTAGCTGCTTTATTTTCCTTATCCACGCAGCAACTCAGCAAGTTCAGACATGCAGATTAATTCTAATAACACAAGCTGAAAAGAAGCCTTTGGCAAAGAGAGGCTCTGTTGTGTGGTGAACCAACAAAATATGACGGTCCCGTGACGTTTAGATGGGACTTCAATGGCTTGGAATCAACATGACCAATGCCATGAGCTCAGCTAAAAAGGCAGCGTACATTTGCATGTGCCTTTCAACTGATGTTGCCACCCACTTGTTTCAACTTGGCTTGTCATAGCATTGCGAACTTTAAGGATCGCATTTGATTGTTTCCGTCTCTGCAGTTTCATGGCCTGTGGATTTCTTTCCAGTACTGTAACATTTAAATTTTGTTTTAGTTTGCAACGGGCATGCGTCTAGGTGACGAGTGACATCAAATAAGGCTTAGCCATGATAGTCCCCCTGGATGGTGACCTGCACTCTTCTTTCTTGTAGGGATGGGGACGGAATAGAGAGCATGAATTCCATTCGTCACCTCAAAGGTTCACGTCAGAGCTCGAGCTCGAGCACGAGTGGATTTCTCACCTACTATTGAAATAACGTCCATCTTTGAAAAGTTTATTCCTTGTTTTAACAAAATTTATGGGATGTCCTACTCATGGGTGGACCAGTCCGGGCGGTAGCCTTACGTTGTCGTATCCACCATGTGGGTGTTTTGGTGCGGCCTATTCGTCTATTTGATCTTTCATGATATGGATGGATCTCAGTTATTAATTTTTCTATAGATTTTGGCTGAAAAAGAGCGACCTTACCTCTTGATCTGAAGACCCTGTACATGGAGCCAAGTGATATTTCCTGGACTGTAAAGTCTGATACGGGGATCAGGATATCGTTGGAATCTTTTGACAGACGGTGGAATATATTGAGCTCAATTCTGTCAATAATCATGACATGTTTGTTTCAGCTGTATTGATTATTATTATTATTTTTGGCGGTGGGGTGGGGGGCTTGGCGATACGCTTTTTTTTTTTTTTTTGCATGTACCCTGTTTGTATAGCGCAATTTACAGGTCTACATAATTCTTAAATTTTAAAAAATGAAGTTAGAATTTGTTTTTTTTTTCAAAAAATATAAAAAAGAATCACATACTAGGGATATCAGTGAAGGATGCCAGACAACTTGACTATGTTGTCACGATTCGTGGAGATTCCGATTGAGGCTTGGCAAGCAACATGTCAAAATCATTCGGAGCATTTATATAACAAAACAACAAAATAAGTCTTCCAGCTGTGTCGCCTTATGGTATATTGGTACGGTAACTTTGATGAAAGCTGTTTGTTGGTGGTAAAAGCAAGTAACACGTACAGCTTTTTAACGTTTTCGGTCCTGCTATCAAATCAGCCGTGCCAGCTGATGGCAATAATATGGGTGTGGATTGGCTCTGGCCAAACCCAGAGTACACGCCACCAAATAGTCATGCTTACTATGGGGTTCTGAATTACTACTTGCAACAACACTAATTTATCGATATCCATTAATCCATCATTTGTGGATTGGACATTTTTTAGTCGTTATATTTAATTAGCATAATATAAGGATGGGACAAAGTGGATACAAGGTGCCAGGTTAAACGTATGGGTGGTGTTTCACCAAAAATAAGAAAACGCACGCGCTTGTACGCCAGTGCTCTGGATACATAGAATGGGGGGGGGATGGAAGGAGCAACAAGAGGAGGAGAAGAAACCTGCTTTGTTTCCCGCTTGCCGTAGGGAATGATAAGCTCATAGAGTAAAGGGATGGCATCATTCAGATTTCATGCGTCGGTTTACGAGGAGTGAGCTTGTGTCGCTCAGATTTCATTTGTCGGCTTATGAGAAGTGGGTCAGGCGAGGCCTTCCAACGCTAAGTTCTCTCTCCAGGGGGTCCACCTTCACGTCCGCTAAGCCCGGCAAAAAATTCATGACACCTCCACGGACTAAACTACTGGCACCCAAAAACTTTCAAATGGCGACTCTAATCTGAAGAAAACTTCATGCCGGCGGACAGGCCGGGACGGGCAGAACCTTCATGGCCGCTCTTTAAAGCATGGAACGTAAAAGCTAAAGGGAACAATAAAGGAATAAAAAGAAACTTTGTGAGAATGATGGAAAGGCAAGCTTCAGAGAATTTGATACTACAGTTCAAAAACTTAGATCTTGCTGGGCAAAACTCAGAGGCGGAATTTGATCAGGGAAAAGAATATTTATATATTGGCCATCAGAAGTATACCTAAGTTGCATTGCATCTTCGCATTTTATTCTTAAGAAGCTTTAAAAAAAAAAAGAATGGCAGAAACGCTTGCTTCTCATCGAAGCATTGGATTTTGATGATAGAGAAGAGAGAGACCCAAAAAAAAAAAAACGAAACAATAGAGCAAAACTTCAAGAAAACAAGCGTTCTCTCTGTGTGTCTCTCTCTCTCTGTATGAATAAAGTATATTATACAAAAAGGGTACTTTTCTCGTCTTCCCCAAGAATTAGTATAATTCTGCCTCTGCCTC
Organism: Cocos nucifera; assembly: GCA_006176705.1. NCBI lineage: Eukaryota > Viridiplantae > Streptophyta > Magnoliopsida > Arecales > Arecaceae > Cocos > Cocos nucifera. The sequence continues at coordinate 308,938 of QRFJ01002729.1, forward strand.
TCCAAATAATTCATCATCTAATAATATTTCACCTATACAAACGTGGAGGTAACGGAAAAATGGAGAAGAAGAGTAGGAATTCTTATTCCTTCTCCCTTCTCCCTCCTCATCCCCTTCCTCCAATCTTTTTATTGAATCACAATCATTGCTCTTTCTTAGCCTCAGAAGATCCAGAATTATGAGTCCGGTAACAACGGACGCTACCGCAATCGTCGTCCAAGGCGAGACCTTTCCGCCTCCTGACCGCCCTCTTGACATGGAAGTCGACGAAGAGGACGAGCAGCGCGGCGTTGAGCACCGAATTGAACACCCAGGCGCCGATCCCGTTGCAGCCCCCCTTCGAGAGGTGGAGCAGGAGGACCCCCAGATGGCACACCAGATTGCACCCCAGCAGCCCCACCTGGCACGCCACCACCACCGGGAAGCACGATGCGGCGCCGCCGCCGGCCACCGGCAGCCCCACCCCGACCCAGAACCGGCAACCGAAGACCACCACGTGCGCCAGCGTCGCCGACAGAATGGCCACCACCTGGAACGACTGCGAGAACTCGAGCCAGAGGAAGGACATGCACACCAGCGCCGAATGGCTGAAGAGCCGCCCCAGCGCCCGCGGCCGCCGCCGGAGGATCGCGATGAAGGTCCGAAGGAGATGGAGGAAGCGAGAGAGGTAGAAGGCGTAGGACCAGAAGAAAACCCGGCCGGCGGGGCGAGTTCCGAGGGGAAAACAGAGGAGCCACTGGAAAGGCGTGGTCTTGGTGCGGCGCCAGAACCAGCGGGTGTCGCGGATCTCGGCGAGGGAGGAGAGGAGGATGCCGGCGAAGATGGTGGCGGAGGCGAGGGCCATGGCGAGGGAGTGGATGGTGGGGAGGGGGCCGAGGGGGACGGGCCGTCGGCGACCGGCGAGGCGGAGGACGAGATGGAGGAAGAGAGACAGGGAGAGATAGAGCGCGATGGCGGAGAGGAGGAAGGACCAGGTGGAACCCCAGGACTGGGCGTGGCTCCACCGGAAGCCCACGATGGCCGGGTGCTCCGCTAACCAGTACGTTATTCCCCTCATTTTATCCCCGGAATTGGGTTGGAATAGGAGGAGAGAAAGAGGGGACGAAACTATTAATGGATGGAGAATTAGGGAGGGAAGATGGGGACGAGGGAGAGGGGGTTGGCCAAAGGAGGCGGCTTGGGCTAGTTTTGTGGGGGCGGAGAGAGGAAAAATCTACGGCTGGACGCTTCCAGGGGATTGGTAGGTGTTTGTGATTCCTAATAGGAACGCACAAAACAACTTCTTCGGTTCAGATTTATAGGTCCACCAGTGAAAAGGTCTTTGATGGGTGGTATAGCGTGCACTGCGGTACACTGGTGCTTAAACGCTTCTTGTCGTTGTCGGCGGACTAGAAATTTTGGTAGTCAATCCAACGTGTATGGTTTCTTGTTATTTTATTTCGCTATTGGTTCTTGGCATGACTTTTATGAAGATTTTGCATTTTAAATTTTGGTTGGTCCCTTGTATATTTTTCGTCTTATTTGTTGTAATCATGGGCCCAAAAAGAGTAGCCAATCGTTAAAGGTTAAAATGTGAAATGATTGGATCGTAATTTTATTTTATTTTTTTTAATGTGCAATTTAGGTCATGTGAAGCCCATCTACCATTCATGGAAGACTTGAGACCTTGGATGCAGTTCTTTCATTAGTTTTTGGTACATTCATTAATAGGATACGGTGGCTATTTCGAATCTCAAAATCGGTTGCATACAATATTATGCTTAAGACCATGCTATATACTATATATTAGATATTATTATCCATGTTTATGTTATTAGTTTGATGGATCTCTGTATACACAATTTATGATAATAGAAATTCACATTAATGGAGATCAAATATTTAATGCATCCATTTGATTCCTATTTGAGAATGGTTGGGGCACTTAGGGCTTTTGTTTCAACTATGAATTACTTTTTATATGATATGAATTGATTCTGAAATGAGGAAGACGTGAATAATTGGGCTCACGCAATCATAATAGGCCATTTGTGCTAAAAACTGGAAATTATTTTTGGAAAAAAAAAAGCAGAAAAATCATATAATTATATGGATTTTTGCACTTTGAATGCATATGGTGCAAGTGCAATTTATTTGATTTTTTCCCCAACTATTGAAGCCAATTGTTCGGTCGGATTAACCGCATCAAGAGAGCACCCTCGTATTTGATGGGTGAAAGGCATATGTTTTCCTAGTTTTTTATGTTGATCGGGCCATCCAACCTGAATTAAAAAATGGGGTTGGTGGTAAGCTATAACATAAAATAAAAAGGATAAGCTCAATTGGGTGTGGATTTACGTCAAAGCACGCACCAATATATCTCACTTCTGCTTGGCTATTCATGGGAGATGGTCCATCTTTAACAAGTTTTAACTCCCTTCCGAAGCTAGTTCTTCCCTGCTCTAGTATTCAATAGAGTCATTATTAATTTAAATTTTCTCAGTATATCTTGCTATTGTTGTAGTACTTTAATGTACTACTGTCATATTTGGACGCACCAAAAGGCTGATGTAACGGAGGAAGCTGTGGGGCGATGCTTGCTAGAGTTGCGGCTATTAATGTTGCCACGAGTAGCTCTATTGAATTGTTTATGGTTTCTCTAACATGATTTGATGGGTTTGTATTACCTTGAAGCTACCATTCTATAAGTGGTGCATTATGTGTTTTTTTGGCAGTCATGATCTAATCAGGAATTAGTGAAACAAATTAAATTCTCCGTATTTAACTTTTGTTTAAGGTAATACTGAGAGTAGCATAGTTTTTGGTCAACAATTCGTTAAAAGAAGAAGAAGAAGAAGAAGAAGAATTGTAGCTTGTAGATATTTTGTGATAAGACCTTCTTTATATATTTTTAGGTATATTGGTTTGGAGTCTAACATGATCCATAGAGATGATGAACTTTCTATATTCAAAAGCTGCTGAATATTGAAGTCTAGAAGACGGCTGCCTCCCCATTCTTCTTGTCCACATCTCTATCTATTTTAAATTTAAGTCATTAAATTGATAATTACATGCTTCTCTGAAGGCAGGCATGCCGGTTGTCAATACTCAATAATCTATACAGTGGATTTAATTAAGATAAAAAAAAAATATAGAGAATGTGCTGTTGTGATTAGATAGCTTTCCGTATTGTTTAAGTTTGTATCTTAGTCATGATGAGGCAAAAATTTAAAAATAAAAAATAAATCATATTAATTTATTTATACATGCAGCCATTTGATTTAAACTAAAAAAATTATTCAGGCATCTTCTAAATCCAAGACTAGTTTTACTTGGTATCCTCATATTTTAAATATTTCAATATAGTTAAGTAATTCAATATAGTCGCACCATCTTTCTCCACATACTTGGACTCATAAGATTTTATTATATGGGTTTTATAAAAAAAATTTAGATTGAAATACTACTGTGAAGAGCATTTTAGATGAAGAAAAGAGATGAGTACATTAGCAGATTTTAGAAAAGACGATGAGACAGTACTAAAAAAGTGAAAATGATGAAAGTGAGTAAAGCTAGGAACTAGGTTGGATAAAGAGAAGGGATGGAAAGAGTGGTGGGGTTTGGATAAGAAATTGAGGGGACGTCGGAAGAAAAGGAAATTGAAGTGAGGAGGGAGAGAGAAAAAAAAAGGATATTTTTTTAATAAATAAATTCTTTTAGTGAAGAAAAATTTATTTTTTATGATATCATTTTATTGGTGTTGGATATTGGATGCGGTTCGGGATCAATTGAACTACTTAACAAACTTCATAGGTCATTTTTAAAATTTTTAGACTCAAAGGGTACTGAATAGAATCGATCTTAAATTGAGTGGGTGTTTTAAGTAATTGTCATAAGAAAATCCATGCATACCTATACATTTTTATACAAAATTTAAATGACTTTGTATTAGCTAAAAATTTAAAAAGAATTACCACTACTTTAAATGAGAGGTAGCACATGGTTGTCCATGATTATGAGGGCGAGTAGGTGCAGGGTAGGGAGGCATGTCTATGAGATAAAATTTCCATACCATCTCATCTATTATTAGAAAGGAAATTTTGGCCAGAGTATATAAAACGCCACCTAACCGCTCTAACCTATTTCAGCAATGAACTAACTTCATCACAGGATATTCTTTTGGAGCCATTTTTCAACCAAACACCCATGGCATCTACGGTACATGTATAGTTAATTCAATCATATTCTCCAACTTTTTATCAAGGAGCCAAACACCACCTTAAGGAGCACCTACTACATGGGTTAATCAGAAGTTGAATTATAGTATGATAAAATTTAAAAAATTAAGAATACTTTAAGATTGCATTTGGTGTATTACTAGACAATCTTAATCTGAATTATCTAGTAATCTGGATTATCTGTAATCTCAATAGATTATCTGTATTTGGTATTCTACAGTAAAATTACTTATTAATATATTTGGAATGACAATCAGATTATTGGTAACGTAACATCAATTTTTCAACATATCCTTAAATCAAATTTATTAAAAATTACATCCCATACACAAAATTTTTAATTTTTTAAAATAAAAAAATAAAAATATATTATATATTATAATATATAATATATATTATATTATATATATAATATATAATATATAACATATAATAGTATATATAATATATTATTATATTATATTATATTATTATATCTAATATATTATTTCATATATATAATATATGATATAATATATTATTTTTTGAGAGTATTTTTGTTCAAAAAAATATCACAAGATTATCAAATATATGATAATTTAGATAGCCATCTCTCTGTAAGGCGATCTAGATTGTCTTTCGAGAGGCAATCTAGATTACCATTTAAAAAACATGCCAAATATAATAATGTGATGGGTCTACATTAAATTATCGATAATTTGAATAGATTGTCGGCTACCAAACGCAACATAAAATATAAACAAAAAAGTCCCAAGGTTTGGCGGAGCTCAACTTGAAAAGAAGAGCCTTTACATGTGCTCCACACCGGCGTAATTAGTTTTTATGATTTTGCTTGCATGAGAAAAAAAGTACCTCATTATGGGCTTGTTTTTTATTTTTGTTTACAAAAATCTATGAAAAAATTAATCTACAGATTTTTGCTTATTTGTGAAATCTTTAGATAGTTTTGTATATTTATTACTTACAAAAAAAATGCATAAATAAAGGCAAGAACTGGCAAAAGTTTCTTGCAAGTGCTATCTGATGTTTTCTTAAGATATTTCACTAATTAATTGGGAAACAGAAATTAAAAAAAAAAAAAAATACAACAATGATACTAAATAGGAAAATATTTGTTTTGAGTTTTTGTCCTTGTCATTTGATTGCTTATTATGATTATTGTTTAAGTATTGTTTAAGTAAGTTGCATTAGGTTAAAAGTGGTACCACTATATTTTATTCCTTTGTTGCGGCAAAAATTCCACTTCCAATCGTTACTTAATGAAGAAGATCTTTCACACTTTGCACAACCAATTCACTTCCCAACTTAATTGATAAGACTTATTACCTACCTTTTTGCTCTACGGTCCATAAGTTATGAGATGGACGTGAGTTAGCTACTGAGAATCTTGGTATAAAGTCTCTGCAATGTCGAATGTGATGTGTTGTTCATAATCTAATATTTTTTTTCTTCTACTTTTGAAAAGTAACCATGAGTGCGGCCAATCAAACCATAGAGATTATGAAAGAATCATCCATTTTTAGCATATGAGGAAATATCTTCTAAAGTTTCCACAAAATTAATCTCCTCTCAGCAAAAGACAAATGCACAAATCCATTAAATTTTGATCCTTCTTGATCACACAAATTTTTATTACAACACGCAAAGAGAATAATAAAACAAGCAGAGAAAATAATATTTGCATAATTGCTATGTTGACCTATATGTACAGATAGAGTTGATGCAAAAAAATTATTACAAAAAGCTAGAGATTACATAATCTAAGATTTTCCTTCAAATCCTTTGTTTCAATACATTAAATTTTTAGAATACTCAAATTATACTCTTCTTTTAGGATTACAAGAAATACATATAATACAGTAAGCCAATTTGAATTCAAACTAATATTATAAAATAATCAGATTAGTCTGAACATACTGAGCAATCTCAAAGCCTACAATTTATTAGTTCTACTTCGCAATGGAGGTAAACTACATATGCTAAAGTCTTGCACATGTAATCTATAAGAATATGGAAGAATGCCGCAGATATTTGAATAAGATGACCATTTGACTTTGACTCACTAAAAACGGTTTCTAGAACCAGTTTTCCATCCTGGACTTTGAACCGGTAAAAGATGCTTGAAAGGCTGGAAGATGAGCAAGACTGCGAATAGGAATTATTTGTCAACCAACCCCCACCCTCCATGACTTAAATTTCCAAGGCGACTCTACCTTAGCAAGCGTATGTGATATGAAATTGAACCGTAACGCTAAGGCTATGATTGTTTTTGTTTTTAGAGTCAAACCATGTGCCCTTTTTGTTTATTTATATCCTCAAAAAAAAAAAAAAAGGTATCTTTTTTGTTTATTAATATATTTCACGTATTTGTATTTGTTGGAGTCAAAGGCATACGTAAATATCCGAAGACAATGACCCAATGGTGAAAAAATTCTATCCACGTGGCATGGATTAGAGCATTGATGAGTTGGCCCTTGGACATTTCTCTCATGGGCGATTCAAGCCAATCCATGTTCTGGAGCCCATTTAATAAATGCGTTGGCTTGTCCCTTGTGGATTGAGGAAATCTAGAAGGTCATGTTTTAAGGTGTTTTATGGATTCTAGACAGGGTTGCTTCATGTTTTCTTCTAGAATTCGATGGGACAAATAGAAGTGTCTGATATTATCTGGATATTTTTCAGGTGTCATCATTTTTTTTTTGTTTAAAACATAATATTGGGTGTCTCTTATGATGACGTTACTTTGATCCTTGGTGGCTTAATTGATATAGGATATAGGAACCCTCAGTTCGACCAAAATGCTGACTTTGTCGTCTCGGATGCTAGCGGGGATCTTATGCCCATAAATTCTATTTGCGATCAAAATTTGGAATGATGTAGGATAGAACTCTCCAAAAAGATGCTTTTGGACACCCGTAGCTTTTTTTTTTTTTTTTTTAAGGGACTTGTTTAAATGTCTGGATCCAAAATTCTATAGAATTCATGAATTGAATCAAGATAACCGACTAAATTAGATTGGACTAGAACTATTTTTATAAGAACTCAAAAAATTATTGCAGCAGGCAAATCCGAATCCCATAAGAAGAAAAAAAAAGATTTGTTGAGATTTTTTTCTTCCAATAAGATTCAGGCCGACCCACTCCAATAGTTTTTTAAATTTTTATGAATATAAGCCAAATTTAGTCATACTTAAGTGGTTGTTCCATTCCAATCCATAAATCCCATGAAATTTAGAGCATAAATATCCAAACATGCCCTAAATAGGATTGCATGCGATGGTAATTGCAATATTAATTTGCAACTACATTTTTAGTATTTGATTTAGCTGGTTTGTGGTTATAGTAAAATATAATTTTATATTTATTTTTTTATAAATAAAAATTATAATTATATTTAGTTGTATTATTAAAATAGTATTAATTATGTCTCTTTCAATCATGTTGAAGCTTGAACTCATCATAAAATTGCCTCTAAAACCTTTTAGCCATGAGATCAAATATTGCAAAAAAGCTTTCAATTAAACCAGACCGATATTATTTCAGCTTCTTTTCGTTCACACCCTTGGTCCAACTATTCAATAAGAACTTTCCATCAGCTATTACCTGATTTTGGAACAAGCTTTCATCAAACAAATCTCTTGTTTCTCTCCAACTAGATTGTCCGAGAAATTACCACAACTTCTAAATCCAATCCTCTTGTCCATCTTGGTTGAAGGTCGCTTTCCCTCCCTTCGTCCAAAGTGTGTGAAGATTGCTTTGTAGAGATGGTGAAGGGATCTCACATAACTTAAAACGGGAAAGAGTAGAGAGTTTGATGGGAAGGAAAAAGGATTAATTAGAAGTTATAAGGTGAAGCTAATGAATGGGTGCACTAATAATCGGCCTTTCTTCTTAAGTCCAGCCCAACAACATTGGACCAGTAGCTAGTTCATTTAAAGCATGGGCTTGCCTGCCTAGATTATAGCCCAATGGACTACGTGATTATAAGCATATCTATAATATTTCTTCAAGCAAAATGATCGTCCTTATGGAATTGACAAGAATAGCTGTATTCAGATATATAAGTGCATTCTACTCATCCACTCATAATTAACGAATTTTAGCAAAAATGATTAATGCTATTAAAAATTGTAAGAGAGAAATTACTTGTCTTGAAAACTACCACAAATAATAAGCATGGACGAGAAATATAATCACTCGTCTCTTATCATAACTAAAAGGTGGGTCCTCCTATTAGGCCATGAACAAGTATGAGTGTAGGAAGCACGAGATTTCTTCCATTTTTATGAGGGATTGGTGGTGCTTGAAAAATCTTTAAAGTGAACAAATTTTAAGAACTAAATTGGTTGCTGATTTGAATAGCCAGAAATGAAATTTAGTGAACAAAAAAAATCTCTACCCACTGTTTCCTGTCTTCTTTAATTCACTTTTTAATGTCTTCACTTGGTAAGGCGAAATAAACTTGTGGTGTATTCATTTAGCATGACATTTTTCACTTTTTTAATGCCCCATATTTTTTCTCTTATTTTTTCTATTGCTTTGGGAAAAGTTGTCAAACTCGGGTGCATATAATTTAGAGGAATCCGACTTGACATGATAAATGATTAAGGCTTTATTGTCCTGTACAATAATTATTATTGATTTATATGATCCAGTGTTGACTCGAGCATAGGTAGGCTGCAGCAATTTTTTTTTTTTTTTTGGGAGGTATCGCCTAACAGAAATTGAACTGTTGATACTCTACTTTGAATGCCTTAATTTGCTGTCAAGATTGTTTGCAGAATGGGTGGAATAGAGACACCGGGATCCAGTACCGGATTCCTCTCCAAGGCTTGAGCTGCAACTTAGCCTGCCACTTGATTCCCTTCACAACAAGTATGGGTCATCTTAAAGAGAAAAGTGGTCCGTCTCCATTGCAAATGTCTTTCAACTTAAGGTTGCCTCCATGCTCAAATTAATCAATGATGTTACACCGGCAAAATCTCTTTCGATCGAAGCCTGTCGTGCCCGGAATGGCTGCCCAAGATCTTACCAATTTGGCAAATAAGACATCGGTAGACGTGAGGCTTAGCCCAACGGCCCGCAAAGGATACCCTTGTTCATCTCTTATGATAAAACCAGTTGCAGCTCTATCATCAGGAACATACCTATCAGAGTTGATCTTCAAAACACCTAGTTAAGAGGATAGCCAAAGTGATATATATATATAACAATACTTTATTGAAGAGTATTATGGTGCTGTCATCTCAGCACGATGATTTTAGCTGTACCACGTGAAACTGACTATTTAAAAAATATATAATATATATACTAAATAAAATAAAATATAAAAAAATTAAAAAAATATTTATTATTAAAAAATTTAAATAATTACAGACTGTAATTATCTGCCTCACGTAACGTGCGGATCTTCGACTGGTTATAAAAGTAGATGAAGATATGCGTATGCTAAGACTACCCCGGGATCGATCTTGACTATATTAGCACGTTTGCTAGAAAAATATTGACATGCATATAATTAATGAAACATCTAGATTGCCTTACCAACTAGATCGGAGTCATGCTAGTAGTCTAGAACGATCTCTCATTTCTTGCATTCCACAGCTGCCACATGGTGTGAGGTATAATAGACTGAATCCTCCTCGATCAAGGCATCGGCCAAGATTTCAACCAATGCAACCAAAGTAGGAGTAGGCCTATGGTAAATAACCCTAGCCAATCGTGGATCGAGGCAAAGATCATTGGATACACCATCCCTACCTAGAATTGCCTGCCTATAGAGTAGTTGCTTATGTGGTATTTTAAGCCACGACCATTTCCAACAAAATGTTTTGACCTACATAGGCACACAAAGTTCCAAATCCAAGAGAATGAAGAAGGGATACCTTGATTAGCTAGGTTGGATTAATGAATGATAAAAAACTCCAATATAGCTGATTAGCCCACAACCTTCACACCATGGGGATACATGGACCTATAGATTTCAAGGCTACTCAACTATTATATATTCAGCCACATGCACATTCGTTCAATCCATAGCCATATTTAGATGAGTCGGCCGAGCATTCAATACAAGAGATAAGATCATGTGACATGTTCACCCAAGAACCATCACTCTAAGGCCCAAATAAAGTTTTATCGAATATGAGTAGTGGAAGAAGAAATCCAGTGTCCGCTTATACTATATCTCAATAATATAGCTAATAGCATGGATGGAGTTTGATAGAATTAGAGTGGATGAAAATTATGTAACTTTTGTTGAGACTAGATAGAGTTCAGGTATAAAATCACACATGAATATAAATCTAATCTGAATAGATAGAATTCAGTCATGAGTTGGAAAACTAAACTGAAAGATTAAGTCTTAAGTTATGATCTGATGGAAGGCTAAGGCGATAATATTGGTCTCAAATTTCTAGTAACAAAGACTATATTGTAGGTCGAATAAAGGAAGATGGTCAACACAAGCTACATCAATATAAATTTAGGCCGATAAAATATAAATATTAATCCAATAATAGTAAAATAACTATGCTCGTATGTGAGAGTAATGTGAAAATGGTTGATAGTGGTTACTAGGACCATTAGAAGTGGAGATCAAATGTAAGATCGAGGCAACCATCAAAGTAGATGATTATATTATTTATGCGTAGTTAGTTTGTATTAGCATAAATAAGTTTGTAAGATATCCTTTGATAATCAATCTAATTAGTTTATCTTTATCTTTATTTTCTTAATCTTTATCTTAGTTTTTTATCTTAAAACTATATATAACCTTGCTTCTCGCCTAGTCCAATGCTACTCTTATTATAGTCTAGCACTATACCTCTACTATAGCCCAATACTATATCCTTTCATTGTAGCCTAGCACCATACCCACATCCATCTCTATCTCCTTTGAATGGTAGTGTAATTATGGCAAAAATCCTTGAGGGCCCATTCTTTTATGGGTAAATATCATGAAAAAATTGATCTACTTTTCATTGATCAATTTATCCATATTCTCATATTTTTCAACATGAAAAAGTTTTTTTTTCTTAGATAGCATTTACCCATGAAATGGAAAAAAATCTTATCTACCTAGGAGGTAGCTAAGTTATTTTTTCATTAGCTCGTAAAGTAGGTATTTAATTTTATACCTAAAATGCTCCATCCTTATTTTCAATGTCCTCATCATTTAATGCTCAATAATTCAGTCATCCACTTTCTTCAAATGTAAAAAAAGCATAAGAGATATTATGAAAAATATGAACAAATTTTAATAATTCACTTCGAAAAGTAGTACTGCAAAAGAACATGAGTAACATATTTTAGAACAATTTTTCATGCATAAAAGAACATAGATAAATTATTTTTCTATCTAAATATTATCTAAAAAATATTTATTTAAAAAAATATAAATTTTTAAATAAATTTTTTGCATGCAAAAGAATAGACCTTGAAAGTTGGGTATCTGGACCTACACTATTCTATCTTTTATTTGACTCACATCTTTATAACAAACCCAACATCGGTGGACCGCCTATGCTCCATCCTAGTCTTGTCAAATCAAGCTTGACAAGCCACTTTCTACCTCAACCAACTAAGCTTCCTATGGATTTCAAGTTTCTTGACTCATCAAAAATAGGATAGCAAAGGTAACAATAATGCTACATGAATAAGCATTTATATGTCCTATGGTGGTGGGCCCAATGGCCATTAAACCAATATTTGGCCCCCACAACCTGTGCTTATAAAGTATTAGGTTGGAGTACTACCTAAGCTACAAGTTTAGCCAATAATGCTTATTGCCTAATTCGCAAACATTGAATACCAAGACCACCATAAGATTTGGATGACCAAACAACATCCCGTGAGAGGAGATGCATTTCTCTTTGCTCCATCAAATAATCCCATAGAAGAGCTCGAAACTCACATAAAGAGGAATATGCACTCAAGGCAGAATATAGTAAAGCTATTATAAAGCAAGGTTGCTCTCCTTATAAAGAAGAGAGCCTTCTATTGCCTCCTTTCGATTCTGGCTACCATTTTATCCAAGAGAAGTTAAAATTTGCTGGCTGAAGCTTTATTTCTGATAAAGGAATACAAAATACTATTATACCATCTCTTTGAGTGGATTTTGCAATATACACTTGATTTGTGATTTCATTATTGTTAGAGTCGATTGCATTAATTGCTTGATCTGACAATATATAATAGAGATCTGTTGGAGATAAATTTCGCTCCTATCGAAGTCTAGTTTGATGCTCAGCTTAATACAATCGGTAATCACGAAAGAGCTTCAACAATCGAGCTTCTTTCAAACTCCCCAGCAGTCGGGTTTTAGTCGAACTTCTTCAGCCTGCCGAACTTCTCAACGGTCGAGCTCCTTCCGAACTCCCCAACGGTCGGATCTTAGCCGAACTTCTTCAACCTGTCAAACTTCTCAGTGGCCAAGCTCCAATCGAACTCCCACGAGAGTCAAACTTTCTCTATACTTCTTTAGTCGGACTTTCACAAGAGCCAAAATTCCTCTGCGCCCCTCCAGTCGGACGCCTATAGGAGCCAAACTCCTTCCAAGCTTCCCCTTCGACCAAACTCCTCCAAGAGTCCGAACTCCTCTGAAATTGATACATGCCGAAATCCACCAATCAATTCCTACTTTTTCAAAGCCATGGCTATTAAATCTGGACGAACGGTCACCATCAGTCTGCCACAGACGATGCTACAGGCGGCGCCCCCCTCCGTGACTGACTCCGTTAGATCTCGAGCGGCTCACCACTACCGAACAGTATGGCTGTCACTATCGGTCTGACGATATCATCCTCTCTGCACCAAATCCCATGCAGCCTCGAGCGATCCGCCATCAGACGGTATGGCCGTCACCATCAATCAAGCTCCGTCTATAAAAAGGACCCACTAAATATGTTTTCTCTAAGCTCTAAGCTCTCCTCTCCCCTCTAAGGCTCAAAGCTCATTTCTCATTGCTGAGCACTTCATTTTTGTTGGCCAGAAGAGCTGACTTGATCATCGGAGGGTCCTACCGAAGCCACCACCATCGACTCCAGATGGAACTTTATTTTGCAGGTCATCGATGGTGACCTCGTCCTCCACTTCAGCTTGATTCGATGTCAATCAGATTCTGCACCAACAGAATTGGTGCTAGAAGGAGGGCCCTCTATTCTTGAGGTTTACTTGCCCTTAAAGGAGTGCTCAGCGACAACTCCTCTCTTCCCTCTTCAGAAATCTTCTTTCTTCCTCTTTAGAGTTCTTTTTCAAGAAAAAATGTCTCCCAAGAGAGCTTCGACCCGACGATCGGAGGCCTCCGTGGCCCAATCCCATCCATATCCATCTGCTTCCGCTTCAGCCTTAGCTACTTAAGTTCCACCTATACCAGCAGTAGATGCGGAGCAGTTCAACCTGCTTGTCCAGTAGGTTCGTGGCCTCACCAAGTTGATGCAGACCGTGCGGCAACCTCCGGCAGCGACTCTGCCAGCAAACCCGCCATCAGGATGTCAGAAACCGACCTTAAGAAAGAGCATTTGGCCTAGCATACCCATCGCCCTTAGGAATGAGAAACAGAGAGTAGAAGTTCTCCCCAGGAGATTTCATAGGAAGGCAGAATAAAGTTCGACCATGCTCACGACCTCCCCCAATGCAAGCAAGGCCGAACTCTCCCTTGAGCTCGTCATTAAGGAAGCCCTGACAAAGGAACATAAAGTTCTCCTCCAGGAGATTTCACGGAAGGGCGGAAAGAGGTTCGGCCATGCTTACGACCTCTCCCCGAGTGCGAGCGAGGCCAAACTCCTTCTCGAGCTCATCATAAAGGAAGCTCCGATAGAAGAGCACGAAGAAGTCCTCCTTTCAAAAGGTTCCACGACTATGCCCTCCTTAATACTCCTTGAACTCAAATTCTGATGGAAGTTAAGAACCAGCTACCAAAACCAAAAGAATTACGATCTCTCCCAGATAAGCGCGATCGAAGCAAGTATTATCTCTACCATCACGACCATAGCCACGATACTAAAGAATACGTTCGGCTCCGAGACAAAATCGAGGAGCTCATCAGGAGAGGTCAGCTGGATCGATTCCTTCGACGCCGATCTGAAACAAGAGAAGATTGGCCAAGAGCGTTGCCGTAGCCAGGAACAACAAAAAGGTCGGTCGCCTCCCGTATCATCAATGCCATATTAAGCTTGCTCCAAATTGAGAAGGCTAGCGCAAAATAGAGGAGGTCGTCAGATTCCAGAGCTTATCGCCTGAAGGAACTCGAAGGAACAACGCTCCCACGACCCTGAAACATAGAAAATCTGAGGATGTGCTACCAAAAATTTTCCTTCGATAAAATTCTTTCATTTCAATAATAATGTTTATGAGTGCAAAAGCTATGTGATGACAGGAAAGAAGCAATCAATAATGGCCGTGTTAGGAGTAGGAAGAGAATCTCATCCTAATATGAGCAAAGTCGGAGACCAAGCTTTGAGGTCTTCGTCAGTAGGAGCCTGAGGAGTTCAACCTTCAACCTCGGCTGCAGGAGATAAGATCTCCTTCGAGACAACCTTGACTGTAAGAGATAAGATCTCTTTCGAGCTTCAACCTCGACTGTAGGAGATAAGATCTCCCTCGAGGCAACCTCGACTACAGGAGATAAGATCTCCCTCGAGCTTCAACCTCGACCGTAGAAGATAAGATCTCCCCCGAGCCAACCTCAACTGCAGGAGATAAGATCTCTTTCGAGCTTCAATCTCGGCTGCAGGAGATAAGATCTCCTCCGAGTTTCAACCTCGACTGCAGGAGATAAAATCTCTTCCGAGGCAATCTCGACTGCAAAAGATAAGATCTCTTCCGAGCCAACCTCGACTACAGAAGATGAGATCTCCCTCGAGCCAACCTCGGCTGCAGGAGATGAGATCTTTTCCGAGCATCCATATCAACCTCGGCTGCAGGAGATAAGATCTTTCCCGATTGACCAAGTCAGTCCCGGCTGCAGGAGACGAGGTCCCCCCAAGCCTCAACTTCAACTTCAACCTCAGTTGGAGATGAGATCTCCCCCGAGCTTCAACTTCAACTTTAGCTAGAGATGAGATCTCCCCCGAGTTTCGACTTGAACCGGTGCAGAGCCCTGAAGAGGACTTCGACATTCATCTTTTTTGCACTCCCTTTCTTCGAGTTTCGAACTTGGAAGTGGGGAGGACTACTGTTGGGGATAAACCCCGCTCCTACCGAAGTTTAGTCTGATGCTCAACCTAATGCAACCGGTAGTCACGGAAGAGCTTTAGCGGTTGAGCTCCTTCCAAACTTTCCAATGGTCGGATCTTAGTCGAACTCCTTCAGCCTTTCGAACTTTCAAGTGGCTGGGTCTTAGTCGAACTCCTTCAGCCTGCCGAACTCCTCAGCTGTCGAGCTCCTTCCGAACTCTCCAACGGTCGGGTCTTAGCCGAACTTCTTCAGCCTGTCGAACTTTTCAGCGGCCGAGCTTCAGTCGGACTCCCACGAGAGTCAAACTCTCTCCGTACTTCTTCAGTCGGACTCCCATGAGAGCCGAACTCCCTCCACGCCCCTCCAGCCAGACGCCTACGGGAGCCGAACTTCTTCCAAGCTTCTCCTTCAGTCGAACTCCTGCAGGAGTCTGAACTCCTCTGAAATTGATATATGCCGAAGTCCACCAACCAATGTCTGCTTTCTCAGAGCTACGGCTATTAAATCTGAACGAAAGATCATCATCAGTCTGCCACAGACGACGCTATAGGCGACGCCCCCCTCCGTGACTGACTCCGTCAGACCTCGAGCGGCCCACCACTATCGGATGGTATGGCTGTCACTATCAACCTGATGATATCATCCTCTCTGCATCAAATTCCATGTAGTCTCGAGCGGCCCGCCACCAGGCGATATGGCCATCACCATCAATCAAGCTCCGTCTATAAAAGGGATCCTCCAGATATGTTTTCTCTAAGCTCTAAGCTCTCCTCTCCCTTCTAAGGTTCAAAGCTTACTTCTTATTGTTGAGCACTCCATTTCTGTTGGCCAAAAGAGCTGATTTGATCGTCGGAGGGTCCTGCCGGAGCCACCATCACCGACTTCAGACGGAACTTTATTTTGCAGGTCATCAATGGTGATCTCATCCTCCTCCACTCCAGCTCGATCCGATGTCAACCAGATTCTGCACCAACAAGATCAATGAACACCTTCAGACATATATAATGCCTAGTGGTTGCCTTAGCTATAAATAAATAATCATCAGTAAAGAATATAAGAGAGATTGCTAGCCGACAAGGCACCAGGTCTAAATGAATTTTCAATGTTCTTTTTTCAAAGGTTCTGATGTATAGTTTATGAAGATATTATCCAAATGGTTTGCTATATATTTGACTATGTTAATATGCCTTAATATTGAAAAAAAAATTTATAGTGCTAATTCCTAAGAAGAATAATCTTGCTGGATTGAATGATTACTAGCCAATTAGTCTCTGTAATATGGTGTATAAAGTGTTGGCTAAGATTAATTCTTGTAAATTGGATGAAGTCTTTTTTGCCATCCTTGATATCTATTGAGTAGGATGCTTTTGATCCAGGGAGAAGTGTTGTGAAAAATATTTTGATTGGTCAGAGAAAGTTATGCATTCTTTGATGTGGACTTCTAGAGCTAAGAGTTTAATGGCTCTCAAAATCGATACGGAGAAGGTATATGATTGACTTCAGTAGGATTTTATTTTTCGTATGTTACAACAGTTTAGATTTCATCAAACCTTTATAAGCTGGATCCAAATGTGTATTACCAATAATAAGTTTGCTCTCCTCATCAATGGTTCAGCTACCGAGTGGTTTCAGCGAAATAGGGGACTGCGACAGGGGTGTCCGCTATCTCGTTATCTCTATATACTCTTTTGAAATATGTTGTTAACTCTTTTCTATTCGACTGTCTAACTTTAGTTGCCGCATGCTTACCGTCCGGATGGAAGAAGCCCTCAAATATCTCATATTTTTTTATGCTAATGATGTATCTTAATCACAAAAGCCATCACGAAGAATGAGATTTGCATAAAAGCTCTCCTTGATGCATATTACGACATGTTTGGGCAGGCTGTGAATAAAGCCAAATCTTATATTACTTTTAGCCTATCTACAGCAAGAGAAGTTAAGAACAATATAAGATACCTCCTGAGAATGCAGGAAAAAAGAGAAACTTGGAAATATTTGGGAGTTCCATTGTCAGGGACTCATGTAATTGCTTCTGATTTTAATCAATTAATTAATAGAGTGCAAGCAAGAATTGAAAGGTGGAATTGGAGAACCCTCTCCTTTGCCGATCGAATGACTCTGTTGCAATCAGTTTTATTCTTAATCTCATTATATTGTATGAATTCTATAAGTATATTGTGTTCTATCCTTAAAAGGATGGAAAGAAATTTTCAGGCTTTTCTCTAGGGGCATCAGGCTAATAGGAAAGCACTTCAAATGATCCTCTGGAAACATGTTTGTAGTCCTAAAGTAAGTAGAGGATTGGGCGTCATTCCACCGTCACAAAAAAGAGAGGCTCTTCTTTGTAAATTGGTAGCTCAATTGATATTGAAGCCACACTCCTTATAGGGCCAAATTATTTTTGCTAAATATAAATTTGTAGAGTCTTGGATCAATCATAAAAAGCCTCTAAGATGCTCTACGATATGGTCAAAGATCACAACATATGATGTTCAGGTGCAATTTCAATTTCTTTGGTCTATTCGAACAGGAGTTTCTATTAATGTTCTTCATGATCCTTGGATTTCTAATCTCACCCTACCAACCTGGCTTACCTTTATAAATATAGAGATGGATATTGAAGGATGGAAGGTTCGTAAATTGATCAATCCTCAAAGATAATGGAATAGAGAATTACTGGCCTCCATATTTTCAGTAGAAGTGATGAATTAGATTTGTACGATTCCTATACCTCAAGGGCTCTGGCCTGATCAAATTTGCTAACAAATTGACGGTGAAAGATATGCATAAGATCTTGCAACAGCCTCTGCCCCCTCATGGTGGTAGGTCTTTTCTGTGGACCTGGAAAATGCTGGTTCCTATGAGGGTTAAGACATTTTGGTGGAAGTTGTTTTGGAGTAGATTTTCTTGTAAGCAATTATTGCACAGAAGGGATATTCTTAATGAAGAATTGCAATTCTATGATCCTCGTCCTTTGAATTCTGAAGAATGCCAGCATGCTTTTATTACTTGTTCCTTCACGTCAGAATGCTGGCATTTAGTGGACGATATCTTCCACTGGAATTTTTGGTCTGCCTCCTTGCAGGCATTAGAAGACTGGGTCATTGCGTCACAATATCTTATGCTTTGTCTTGCTTGATTGATTTGGAAGATCCGGAATGAAAGGATATTTGAGAATCATCCTTCAACTCCTTTTCGGTTAATTAGAGAAGCAGTTTGCATGCTGCCTAATTATTTTCAACTGGATCAAATGTTGCATCAGGATAACCGATTATGAAACTGGGGAGCTGAAAATTATAAATTTTTTTTTTTAATAGGCAGAGGCATCTCACAGTGAGTTGGCTCCTTCCTCCCATGGGTGTTGTCAAGTTAAATTTTGATGCTTCAATTACTAAACTAGAATCCGCTGCGGCCTTCATTATTCGTGATCATGGTAGGTTACCGAGAGCTGACGGCAAGAAATTGCCATCCTCATCAGTTTCTTTTGTTGAAATGGTAGTGGTGTGGTTGGGAATGCATATGGCTATCCTTGAGATGCAGGCTTGGCGACTCTGGGTGGAAGGTGATTCTCTAACGGTCATACAGTGGCTTATTCGAGCGACTAAATATACTGCTAGTCTTCATCCATTATTACGAGGTCTGCATCTTTAGAAGTAACTCCCTTATAATGTCAAAATTTCTCATATTTTTTGGGAGGCTAATAGAGCGGCTGATTATTTGGCAATTAAGGTGAGAGAAGTGGGTTTTGATATTGGCCCAGATGATCAGCTGCATTCGGATTTTCTAGACATTCTTCGGTTTGATTCTTATGGAATTATATGAGAACGATGATGATGCTGATAAATAATATCGACCGTGCCATCCTAATGATGCCAGCACTGAGTTCCTGGGTTGTCGTGGGTTTTCCTTTTTTTTTTTTATCTTATTTTCTTATGTTTTTTTTGGGCCACAACAGGAATGCAGAGGACCAGTTTGGGCATGGTTGGAGTTAAAGAAACTATATTATTTTTTATGGTTCTCACAATCAAGGGCTTTAACAGAGCTTCTATTTTGGTCCTCACAGTATTCTGAATTATCATGTATGCCAGGTTCTGGCTGCAGGATCCTATCCATAAGCTATTGTTTGCTCTTACATTCATTGAGGAACCGAGATGGTCATGCTATTATAGGAGGGACCCACTCTAAGTTTTAATATATATTGTTATTTTCTTAGGTGCTGGCTTCATGATAGCAATTCTGGTCGATCTTGCTTATTGGTGGAGTGCTTTCCCAAGTGTTTTAATTATCATAATTCTCTGAGGTGTGTGTTATTAGTATCGATGAAGCTGAAGGTTTCTCTCCTTTTTCCTCTTCCTTGCTCTACCTACTTTGCTGTCCGATGGTTATGGGTTTCTATAGGAACGATAATGATGCCGATCAGTTATTGCTATGTTGTTAATCCTTGTTTTTATCTTGTTAAGATGGGCTGTGCACTCCCTACCATGCTGTTGTTCATCAGGAAATTGCCGAATTATGGGAATATATACAGGAGTCACTCCTACAAGATTAGCTCTGAGTTCCTGGGTTTTCAATTCTTTTTCTCTATATTTTATTCTGCCGTGCTTTGATTCGGCTGAAATCGCAATGTAGGAATAAAATGAATCCGAGGCCACCTTGGGTGTTGTCTAACTTGAATAATGATTATGGCTTTCGATGGTTGCTGCAATTATGGAATGTTTAAAGCTATCATGCTACAAACTCTTTTCTTTCTTTTTCTTACATACCATCACATACACTTTTTTCATGTTGCAGCATCCTTTCTATAATCATTGCTATGCTACCATATTTAGGTTGGAGGTGAAAGGATCTTCACTACAAAATGGGGGATTTATGTTGGACATTCAAGAAGATCCTGTGTATTGTTACTGCTCTTTTAAGCTTGCTGCATGATTAAATAGGTTGTTTTATTGTGTTGATACGAGGGCTGCTAAATCATGGGATTTATCATTACCATGAAGAATCTTATAAATCTAGATTGCTGGTGCTTACGGGACAATCCAGTAATTTTATGAAGTATGTGCGGTAATGGGTTTAAGGCCTTCCTTCTATTAGTTTTGAGAAATTATTCTTCTACTGAAACTTTCCTGTTTATATGCTGTGGTTTAGCTTATGGAATGAGTACTTCTTTTGAGCAGCGACTTGTTGATGCTAAGCTGCATCTTCAATCTCCTTCTATAGGTAGGCTGTTTTCGAGTGGTGGATCGTTGTGTCAGGAACTTTGTTGTCATGATTTGGTTGGTGTATAGGCTTTTGCTTGTTTTATTCATATCGCTGAATTCGGCATTTACTCTGCATATACTGGAGCTTCAGTAGATTTATTTTGGAGTTGTTTTCAATCTTATATTCTACTTATTGTACACAATCCTTTTCTTTTCAAGTGTTTTGTTTTGCAAACTCTTTATTTTCTTTGTAATACTACTTCAGCATACTGATTACCGAAAAAAAGAAGAAGAATATGAGAGACATTAACTAGCCCAACGTTCCTAGCTTAACAGCTCTAAGCACATGACCATCCACGACAAGTTGCAGTAATCTAGAAAACATATCAAAACACATAATAAATAAAGAGACAATAGACATCCTTGATGCAAGCCCGTTGATGGGCTAAACAATGATATTGGAGATATATCAACCAAGGGCAAACTTAGGGCTATAAACACATGCACATATCCAACCAATAAATCTAGAATGAAAGCCAAAATATGCTAACAGAGGCTAGAAAATCCTAGTTAACCTGTCATATGCTCTTTTATGTCTACCTTAAATTTTTAGTTCTAAAGGCTTGCATAAGAGAGTACATAATTTTTTTGGATAAGTATGGTAATTTCTATAATTTTGCGACCTTAGATAAAGGGTTCTTGTGAAATAGATACCATAGGTTTGAGTCTATTAGCTAGAATTTTAACCACTATCTTATAGATGGTATTACACAAACTAATGGGTTTTAAGTCTATTACTTGAGAGGGGTTTGGTTTTTTTGGTATTAGGATGATATACATCCCTTTCCAAAAATGAGGTATAGAAGCATATCCAAAAAATCTTTGGCGGCATATAGAATATCAGCTTTGATAATATATTAAAAGTTTTAGAAGAAAAATAGGCAAAATCCATCTAAACTCGAGGCTTTATTTGAATGCCTTTCCTTAATTGCTATCTCAATCTTATCTTTTATGACAGCAACAAGCACTTGTTCATTTTGATCCATAGACATTATAGTTAAGATTGATAGCAACCAATAAGGAATGTTTTCAAATTGCGGGAGCCACTAGGATTTGAATGTTTCAGCAGCAACCATCTGATCGTTGCCTTATCCTCCACTCTATTCTCTTATAGGATTTGAAGCATAATAATTATGTTGTGATATCTTTGTAAAATTATGGATCTGTGGAAGAATTTACAAAATATCCTTTTGATTAATGAGAACCTTTTATCAAATAAATTTTCATAAGCATAAATACAAGGTCATATTCTTATTTTTTAAACATCAAATGTTTATGATATAATTGCTTAGGATTGTCAACCTTTTGTCAAATTCATAATTTGATAAGTATGAGCATTATAATGCATAAAATAAATCAAAATTTCATGATCTTCCTATCTTTCCCACGTTTTTGGATTTGAACAATATATTTTTGTTCATAAAATTTATAATTTAATTTAATAATTTATAAATAATAATTTGGAGAAAATGATGTTGCATGTTTAGATTATTTTGTTTATTAAATGCAATACTAAATTAATAATTTAACATTTTATATTATTAAAAAAATAATATTAAATAATTATTTTATTTAAATAATTTAATTTTTTATATTTTCTATAAGCAGGAAGGTGCTAACACAAGCTTTAAAGTAATATATTGAGAATAAGGTTTATATCTCAGTTTTTTTATGAAAAAATTGCCTACCATCCTACCTAGTTAATGTCTCAAGAGCTTGATAGGCACGTTCTTTTATTTTTTTTTCATTTTTTTCTTTTTTTCTTTTATTTTTTTAATTTTTTTAATTTTTTTTCTTTTTACGTTTATTTTTTTTGCCTTTTTTTTTCTATCTTTTCTTATCATTTTTTTTTCTTTTTTTTTTAAATTTTATTTTTAAGAATGGGAGGGCCCTCCAACCGACTAGAATTTAAAACTGCACACCAAATAAACTTCCCATAATTCTACCAAAAAAAAATCTTAGACCGCTCAAATCTAACCCTAATTAGACTAAGGGGAGAATTTGCTGTTTGTTACCAAACAGCAATGTGGCTTTTACAGGCTCCATCGTAGCTGTCCACGTGAAAATCAATGGCACATGACCCGTCCCTCGTTCGGAGACTCAATATCGGCTAATGTGTCATGCTTTCATTCGCTCGAAGAGAAAATGCTATGTTATTCGGAAAATACCAAAGTCGGCTATGGAGTGGTGGAAGGAGGAGAAGCGGAAATGCCCAGGAATCTTCGGTGGTTTTCACGTCTTCCTTCCCGTTTTATACCATCGGAGAGGGATATTTCAGGCTTCGACCTCGAACGCGACCTCGTCTTCTGATCCAGGTCTCGATTCTCGTCCCAGTTCTTCGTTCCTTTTTTGCAATTTTTTAAGGTTCTTTTAAGCTTCAGATGGTTGTTAGTTTATTAGATTAGATAGAAACCCTAGTTTTTTTCCCCTTTAATGAAATTTTTGGCGTACGTAAAGACGATTTTTTTCAATTTCTGGGATCTTTTTCATGAAATTGACCGAGGATTGTTAGTGATTCTTTGGTATTCTTTAATTTGGTCCTGATTTGCTTTTTAATAATTCGGATCTGGATTTGGTTGTCTCGGAGGTTTCGTCCATCTTCTTGGTGATTTATCTTGTTAGATTCGCAGAACTAATCTGAAGAGAGGGTATCGACTATGTTATTAGTGTTTCAACGGGTGAGATCTGCTGATTTAGGGTTTTTGGTTGAAGTTTCAGTCTTCAAGAAATATGTTTTTCTTTTGTTCTCCATCTTCCGCCATTTGTATCAAAGGTTTGTTTGTTTGTATTTTATGCCATTTTTCATTCGATCAAGTTTCTTATATTTTATAATCATTGTGATATTATCTTGTTCAACTGGTTCTGATTGGGTTCTTATGCTAATGTATTGATTTCTATGTTTTCACAGTGTATCAGTAGTTAGGATTCGAATATGGCCAGCGGATTTGGGGAATCGTCAAGCAGGGAACCCCAGAACTCTTCTTTTTCTGGAAGCAGCAGCAGCAATGATGCGGGCAGTTTCGAATGCAACATCTGCTTCGAGTTGGCTCAAGACCCAGTTGTAACTCTCTGCGGTCACCTATTCTGCTGGCCTTGCCTATACAAATGGCTCCATGTTCATGCCCATTCTCAAGAATGCCCTGTGTGCAAAGCCATCATTGAAGAGGAAAAGCTAGTCCCTCTTTATGGACGAGGAAAAAACCCGACCGACCCACGGTCTAAGTCGATCCCTGGTGTCAACATTCCTAATCGCCCTGCTGGGCAAAGGCCTTCAACAGCCCCACCACCTGACCCGAACAATTTCCCTCATTCTAACCCATGGTTTATGGGGGGGGCTCCAGTGCCAAGCACGAGGCTTGGGAATTACACATTCTCTGCTGCAATTGGTGGTCTGTTCCCGTTGCTTAGCTTTCAAGTTCATGGGTTCCCGGATGCAACTGCTTATGGGCCTGCAGCTGGTTTCCCATATGGATATCCAAATTCATTTCATGGAGGGCATGCTCATGGGCTCCCACGACATGTCTCTCATGGACAGCAGGCTGATGTTTATCTGAAGGCGCTGTTGTTTCTGGTTGGTGCTCTTGTAGTTGCTAGTCTTGTTTGGTTTTAGACAGCTGTAATAAGTACATGATAGTTTTATTGATATGCCTGTTTTGTTTGATTTTTGTGTGCCTTTAATATTACTACCATTTCAACCATGCGGTTGTAAACTACAATATCAATTGGTGGTTTATATCTGCACGAATTTGTTCATTCATATATTACATGTTCCTGGTGGCTTATCGGTGGTATGATAATAAGTTTTCCAAAACACTTTGTTATGCTTTTTTTTATCTGAGATCTTCTTTCAAGAAAGAGAGAATGTGTTGATGCTATGCTGCAAGTCTTACTGCTCTTGGCTGATCATGGGTTGCATTACCTAGAAAAGTTGCAATTTGCTTTTATGTCTGGTATGTTTTAAAGTTTGTTTTTTGCCGTAGCATATTGCTAGGAGAGGGTGGTTGTATGTGCAAATGAAACATGCAAATAGGGAAAACAGAGTATAGAAGGAAACTAAAAAAATTAATGGGATACCTTGGGTCTTAAGAAGATAAAGATCACTAGTTGGTAATATCTTTAAAGTGTTTCCATGCTATATAATCATTCATTCTAAGGCCATTTAAGATGTGAAATTTGATTTGTGTTGTTGACATAATTTCTGCTAGACAATAATAGTACCTATAACCACCAAATTTTACCCCAGTGCTAGTGGTTTGGCTATAGATCTATCTTCTCATTTTTCTGTCACAAATTACATCACATCTTATCCTTGTTGACTTTCCAAAATCATTTGTGTTATATTTAGTCTTCCCTTGTTTTTAATGGTTGATTCAAATTTGATACACTTATCTTATTTGGGACTGCTATATGGACTAGCTAAATCATACCTTAATTAAATCATAATAAGAATATTATAGCCCTTACCTTAACCCAGTTATCTCCTTTACATAATATTTGTTTGCGTGGGAACTAAAGTTGCAATGCAGCTAGAAATACAGCATTTCAAGTATTTTTTTCGTTTTTTGTTTTGTTTTCCTACAGCTATAGTTGTAGGTTAGGGCTTTAAGGGGCAACAGGAATTCAAAAAATTGGATTAAATGACATGATTTTTTTTTTTTTTTTTAACCACTTGATGCATGGGCAAGGGCTCTTCAAATTACATGATTTTTGGTGTCTTAAGTAGTATATGGGTAGATCACACCCAATGTCTCCGATCGTCGATGTGGAACTCTCATCGTCCAATCTAGACTTGATTGGATTTGGA
The DNA here is from genome assembly GCA_006176705.1 of Cocos nucifera. Classification (NCBI taxonomy): domain Eukaryota; kingdom Viridiplantae; phylum Streptophyta; class Magnoliopsida; order Arecales; family Arecaceae; genus Cocos; species Cocos nucifera. The sequence continues at coordinate 334,397 of QRFJ01002729.1, forward strand.
TGGAGATCCACTTGAGTGCAGCCATGCCAATCTTTGTTTGTCTTCTTGATTCACTTTATCATTTGTTCCCTACTCTTAATTCTATAAAAGAGTTGGGAAGGCCTCAACTATGTTGTGTAGCATTCCTTACCATCAAATAGTTATGTTTCCCCTATTGTGGTAGTAAAATGAGTATGTGTGTGAGATGACGCATGCATCAGGATTTTGATCTGGAAAGGAAAAGGTTATTTTAATAGGTGTAGGACATTTTTCTAAAGAAATATTGACATGTGCATTGTGGGGTTAGGGTTAGAGATGATTGCCACTAGGAGGGGTGAAAGATGTAGAGGTGTAAAGGAGTTTAAAACAGCTTTTAGGAGTTGCCCATGATGATGGAGATACAAAGGGTAGAAGGGGAGTGCTTAGGCAGCCCTTTTGGAAGTCAAGGATGGATATAAAGAAGCTTGGCATCATTGTGGAGGTGTAGGATGAGAAAATCTAAATTTAGATGATATAGGTGAGTCTTCTGTGTTAAATGGCAATGGGAAGTATCATATCTATCCCATTTACTCAAATCATTGAAGTGCTTTCATCAGGTTGAACAAAGTAATAGGATACATTAGATTATGCTTCAAAGCCTTATGAAATATGTGAGGATTCTATCTAAAGAAGTTTATGGTTGGATAAAAGGGCTACTTTGTCTGTACTCATTTGTTTTTGGTTGTCATGGTAGATTCTCACAATTTTTTGCAGAATGCTCACCAAGTTATTAGTTAACGTGATATATCTCATTTTGGAAGAGTGTGTGCTAAAATTACCTTTCTAATTGAAAAGCAAGCATGGATCATAACTAATAGCTTTTGAGACTTGGTGATTGATATCCATTGCTTTTTTCTCTCCTTTCTTATTTGGTGTTAATGGAAACAAACTTGGCAAGTGCACTGTGAAATTTTGTCCTCTTAATATTTTTTTTTGTTTTCATTTTGGATCTTTACTAGGCACTGAATCATATACGTAAATTCAAAATGTCATATTATATGATGGAAGATACCATCAGTTGCATATGATTAGATGTTAATTAGGTTGGCCTCTAAAAGTGCACCCAGTGCTCGTATTTTTTCGATGAATTGGTGGCCATGTGATGCTACCTGATTTAGCTTTGTGAAAGACTTAATGGCCAGGCTTCTCCATAGAAAATCTGAAACTTTTATCAGTGATATTGTCAGTCTGTCCATCAAATTGGAGGGTTTTTCATTTTCGCAAAAGAATAAGGGGGGCTGGAGGCTGTCTGGTAACTAATGATGCATAATTTTGTGTATTATCCAATATACTGTTTGTCCTGGGAGAAACTTAACTGTGATCTTTGAAATAACCATCATTTAGGTGTGGTAATATCTGGTTTTTTGGGTGCTATTCTTCTGGTAGTTTTGCATCTCCATTGGAAGGAACTTTAAATTTGGAAGATTAAAGGTGATTCTTCTCATAAACATGCACCTTTTTTGGAATTTTAAGATCGGGAAGATTAAAAGTGAATCTGGAAATAAATTGACAGCCAAGCATGACAAGATAGCATCGCTTGAAACTTTTGAGGGTTAAATTAGGTTGGTTTGATCCAGGATACAAATTCGGGACTGACTTTTGGAAGATGTTGTGGGAATGCTGGTTCTTTTTGAACCATCTGAAACTTGCTCTATGCAATTTTTCAGATAATTCTGTTTGTTCTAAAGGGTCTGATAAGGGACAGGCGACATTAGATCTTGTCCACACTGGAGATTATGTAGGCAAGTTAACATTGTCCATGCAGTAACTTTTGGTAACATGACTGGCTACTCAATGGTCAATTTTGCATTTTTACCCAGCTTGTTTTCACGTAAATTCTCCTTGACTTGAATCCATGTTGGATGCACCCTGAAATGGTAGATCCATGCTGTTTTAAGTGCGTGTTCTCTCTTTTGTTTCTTCCCCCTCCCGTACATCAAGGGCAAGGAAGAAGGTGAGCCTTGGTGCAACAGTTATTTTATCATGACCTGGGTGGCACAGGTTCAAAATATAGAAATAGTCTCTCATAGGATAAGGTTGCATATATCTGATCCGCCCCAGATCCTGTAATGGCAAGTTGTGTGCACTGGACCGCCCTTATACATCAGGGGCATGGCACCAATCTGTTTGCAGTATAGTTTCTGACAACGTGATCAGGAGCAGTGCCAACTTACTTGATTATGTAGAAAGTTTTATGAGAACTGAAAGAAATCCTAGAGATTGTTATGTTGGTGGTCGGACGTCCTACTGAGGAATCTGAAGCTCCCTTCTTGTATTTTTTGAGTGTGGAATCCAGTTTTGTGAAACCTATCTTCTCAAGCAATAAATTTCAGACCCCATCTCACCTTTTCCTTTTCCCTGTCTGACTGACTTGGAATTTAGCTATACCATATGCATTCTTTCTTTCTTCCCTGTGGATTTGTCATTCTGACAATTGTGTTCCCACTTTCCAGATTTTGTTGTTGCAACAAATCAAGTTCTAGCATTGTGATGCCCTTCACTACACTTTAGTCTTCAATTCATACAACTGTTAATCCAGGCAGTCTTCATGATTCATCCTCCATGTTCACCCAAGCACCTAAAACTCTTGTTTGATCAAGATGATCATCAAATTACGCAATCAAACCAATCAATTCTTCCTGATATGTGTAGCTATTTCTATTTAAGCTTGCTTTCTTATGTTGATTTGCTTGTTGATATTTTCAGCTGATTACTTCTCACATTCCGGTATACCGCCCATGTTTCATACTATTTCCAATTTAACCACATGATCATTCCTTTTATCACTTAATAGAAGGTTCGGAACATTTGAGAATCGTTTCTCCAAGGTGGCTTTTTATCTGCAAGTCCACACCTCTCGTTTCTACTTTGTGCCACATGTGGGTCTCACCTTGTTGTACAAAGTGCTGTGACAGGCACTTCTCCCCTGGCATCTCTCTTTATAATAGAGAATTTGTTCTTTTTTTTTTTTTTTTTTTTTCTCTGGTACAACAATTGGCCTCCCTTGTTCTTGGAAAGTGCTGTTATAGGCACTTCTCCCCTGTTCTCTCTCTCTCTCTCTCTCATGGAATTGGTATATTCTCTTTAATGATATTGTTATTGCTAGCCGTTTCTCTTCATTGGGTAAACATGGTCCGTCATACCATCCTGTTAGAAAGAAATATATACCTTGCCTTGGTTGATTTTGATTTTGGGCTGAACCAAGTAAATGTTGAACCCAGCTGAAAGACGGACCTTGCTTGGATGTTATGCTGGTCCTATCTAATAAAACCAGTTGATTGATGTTTCACGTTTTGTCATCTTTTCTGCAGTCATTCAAACTTTCGACTCTTGAGCAATAATAAAACCATGAGATGGATATTTCAGCATTATCATCTTTGTTGCACTGATGCACTTTCAATTCTTGATTATTTGGTGAGTTAAATTGTTACAATATCAATAAGTTAATAGCCGTACCCTTTTTCTTTTTCTTTTTCTTTTTTTTTTTTCTGTTTAAGCACGAGCTGTCTAGCATTTTTTTGACAAAGCAGAGTGATTCAGAACTACATACGTCCGGTTGACCTTGAACCCTATCTATGTCTATGCTTCTATTCTGAAAATTATTACTCCATGGTAACTCTTGGCTGTTAATTATCGCGGTAATCGGGCCTTCTGTGTATATGGAGCCATACATACAAATTTTATCAAAATAACACCACTGCCTTGAGTGACGTGATGGAAGACTGAAAGAGGGAGAGAGTGCCGGATGGGGATGGCGTCAGAGAGGCGCGGGTGAGATCGGGGTCTGGCTATGGCTCGTCGGCGGGCGGATCTCGCGGTGGAAAGGGAGAGGTGGGAAGGGACTGAGAGAGGGAGAGATCGAGAGAGGGAGACTGAGAAAGGGAGAGAGGGGAGGGGACACGGGCGAGATCGAGGTTCGGCCGCGGCCCACCGGCGGACGAGATCGCGGCGGAGAGGGAGAGGCAGGTAGGGATTGAGAGAGGGAGAGAAGGGAGGGGGTGCGGGCGAGATCGGGCTTCGACTGCAGCCTACCGGCGAGCGGATCTCATGGTCGAGAGGGAGAGGTGGGGAGGAGGGGAGGGAGAGGCGCCGTCGGCGTCGGTCGTGAGACAGAGAGGGGGAGAGGGAAACAAAAAGGGTGAGAGGGATCTAAAATAAATTAGGATTTTAAATGATTTTAGGATGTTGCAGCTCTGATCTAACGGCTTAAAATATTTTAAATATATATATATATATATATATATATATATATATATATATATATATATATAATATTATTATATTATATTATATATATAATTTGGGTTTTAGGTCTATTGGGTCTGGATACTAAATTTACAGATCCTATCTGTTTATATCATAGTTTATCGGGTCCGGATCCGGATGAATGGGTCCAATATTAGTGCCAGACCCAGACCTGTTGGATAAATACTCACGGATCTCAGGTCTGGACCTGGCCTGTTGACAGCTCTAGTATTATCCTAGTATTCATACAATGGGTATGGGTGGGACTCCTGACGGGGGTTGAAAAAGAAATGTTTGATCACTGCAATAATTGGAGCATATATGGGGTTTGGAGTCTCAAATCCGGGATAGTTGTTGCTTGAGTGACATGTGAGCATGTAATATAGAGCCTAAGTCGCACCATGTGATTAATGTTACGTAGGCCCTAGTGGGAATGAAAGCTCTTGGCATCCATTCCTGGGTGCCTGGATGCGTGAGTTGCTTGTTCTCTTTCCCCACTGGAAATATCTCTAACCTCATGACCGAGGATGGGCTACCGAGGGGAGGACCAAGAGATTATTTCCAGGTATTTATTTCATATCTACATCAGGTTTCTCCTTGTTTTTTTAGGGAGTAGAAACATCAGGTTCTTTTGAAGAAGAATACCGTGTACTTCTCTGGTTAAATAAATCTCAGCTTTTGGTGTTTCTTGTTAATTAGCTTATATATGCTAGTGCTGTGTTAGCCTTTAATCTCCGGTATTGATCCATTATGAAAATTTCATGGTTCAATGCCCAGCAAAAGAGGGCGGCATGTTTAACTTGCAAACCATCAGACAAGGAGGTGGGTCCTGGCTGACAGAGAATGATAAGCTCTGAAATTAGGGGACCAACTGAATGCGGTAAAATCCATCTGGGTTGATGTTTTACTTTCTGTTTAGCATTTAGTAAACTCACTTGCAAAACTCTTCGTTTTGCTGTACGTGCTTTGGATGAGTCCAGCCTCTTGTAACCGCATCTTTGGGCTAAAAGATGTCTCTCCCAAATTTATCAGGTGGGAACCTCCGTTGCAAGAGGACGCTAGTCCTATAACTTGTCGTTTGTTGTTTGTCTGCTAGGAAAAGCAACATTTGATGTTGCACTAGAGGTTAATTACCATCGGAAAAGCTTCTCAACCAGACAATGATGTGATTGCGCTTTGCATTACAGAAAAGGATTATGGATTTGTGACCCTTGGGAATGGGCATTTAGTTAGACCATTCCTAGTCTTGCATGTTATAACCTCATTAACTAGGGTTCCGAAACCTCTAAATTGTTTTACCGCAGAAGCTAGATTGTTTAATTCAAGGTTCATTATTATGAACCAAACTGAAGTAATGTTGTGTTACATTAGCCTTCTTGATGGTCTATGTCCGTTCATATGGACCTGTTGATTTTTTTTTCCCAAGAGAATGGATACTCGTTAAGAAAATGAATCATCAAACCAAAAAAAAAGGTGAACCGTGCTCTGCACATGAGCACCTTGTCTTTCTGACCACAGACCATGATCCAATATGAGATTAGAGCTCAAAGCTTCCGTTGTAGTTTCTCAATCACGGTGATTAATGCAATAATGGTCCGGGCATTACGTGCCTTTCAGATGAACCACAACAATGCAGCCACTACTAAGCTGATCTTGGCTCTTTGCAAACAGTGTCTATTCTCCAAGCATCCCATAAATTACATCGGCCAAGGTCTTGCCGTTTTTCCTTGGAGAGCTTCAATAAATCTTGACACAGGTTTAATAAAATGGCATTTGAAGAATATATGCGGGTTAGCTATCGTCCAAATAGACTGGATGATTAAAGCTGACCCCAAGAAAGTTGGGATAAGATCAATATGGTCATGGTTATTTGGTTAGTCCATGTCATCTCGGTGCTTTTCATTCAAAGAATCCATCTAATTGTCTGTTATAATTCAGTTATATATTTCAGTCTTCCCAAACCTCTTGTGAGCTTTCTGGCATATACTGGTTGATAATTCACTGAGGATTTTTTTTTTTGGTATTATTTGTAGGTGAAAAAGAATAGATTGCTCTTATTCTTCACAGCTATTGATTTGCTTTTAGTATGTGCTCCATTTCCTTATGCTTCTCCCCACCCAACGCCCAGTGCTCCTTTTCCTTGTTCTTGTGTTATTACTTGTTTCCATTATTGATTGTCACTATTTCCACCCACTTCAATACCATTGATTCATCCATATGGTTGGAACTATTCCCTGGTTTAGATGCTCCTTGGTGAGGATGACTGGTCGAAATTTTATTTTGACAGTGATGGGTATTGTCTTTTGTCATGCGGTGGATTTTTTGATATAACCAGTTATCCAACAAAGGTAGACGTGCTCTCACCTATAGTTCATTAAATGAAGGTCAAAGAAATGCCATTATATTGAACTGTTACAAGAAAAGCAGACGAATGAACTGGATCGTGGACCAAGAAAGAAAGCAAAACATATTTTTCTCCTATTTTATTGCCTCGGGAGCAAGAGGAAGAGGAGGAACAAGTATAGGGTCGTTTTTTTGTGGGAAGGAACTGGACTAAGGAGGCTTGGCTTGCTATCTTGTAACGAAAGGAAAAGAGGTATGACCTAAAACTGTCAACCACAAATTTAGGGGCATATTTGGTTGAAAAGAGTTGGATTCCGAAATAGGAATGGAAATAAGTAACTCAATCCAAAATCTAATATCTACTTTCTTTTAGTATGTAAATTTTATTCTGATTTTAATTTCGACTTTGATCACAAATCAAACATAACGAGGGATATGGTTATTGAAATTTATTACAATTTTGATTCTGGTCGTGAAGCAAATGTGCCCCAAAAGTTGACCCTATTTTTGTGTCGTTGAGACTACTTAATCGAGACCTATTTTTGGAACTTTAGCAAAAGGTTGGCAGACACATTGGTTTGCTCCATTGATAAATGTATACATTTATCTCCCTTCTTTCACATTTTATTAGTAATATTCAGAAGATTAAAGTCCATTACTACCTAGTTTATGCTGTATTATCTTTCAAGTCCATAGTTAACTTTTGATAAATACTCTCATATATAATATAAATTTATGGCCTAAAATCTTTGGTATAATTATATGAGGATGACAAGAAGATAAGGAAGCTCTTGGTAGGGTAGGATGAGCATGCCTGCCAACTAAAATAAGTCCTGGACTACTCAAGATTTGTCAGTCGACGAATCAGCTCGCCATGCGACAGGGTACATCTTATCTTGATCAGGAGAACATCTTACATCAAATGTTCAGGATAGTTTCTATTACTTTACAATCTTGTATTTCTACAGCCGCAGAGCAGAACAAAATGCCCCATCAGCTCACTTCGTGTGTGTGTTGGATTGGTGCTTCAATGTTCCAACAAATAACATTTTGTCCCAGGTCTGAAGAGCAATGCTCCATGGATTAATGCTATGACTCAACAATTCATTTTATGCCTATGTTATTGTGTGTTAAGTTCAATTTTATGTGCTAGAAACCAGGGCTAAGCACCAATTCTCGGGGACAACCCTAGGGCATTTGGTTTGAGAAATTAAAAAAAGAAAAGAAAAGAAAAGCAAATAGTAAAGATTATCTCCATAGAAAATTGGAACCACTTATGCCATCAGTTATTCTAATTTTTATTTCACCACTACTTTTGAAATAACTTTTGGCTGAAGTTTTTTTCTATGAAAAGATGAAAAGTTAGTATAAATGATAGTTTTTATTATAGCATATTTTCAGCTCAGATTGGAGTTGCTAGAGTAAGATGAAACCTAGCTAAGATGACGATGATAAGACCTACAAAATAAATCTCTGACTAGGAATGGCTCTGATAAGGATTCTCTGTTGCTCAAGTCAAAAATTTAGAATAAATGTGAAGAAGAGAGTTGTGTACCTTTGGGATCCTTTAATTGCCTCTATTTATAGTCTAAGATTGGAGCCGGAGGGAGAAAGGGGAGGGAGGAGCGATGGGAGTCCCCTTTGACTTGATTTGAGTACCTGAGATGTAGGGATTAACGTAATCTTATTCCGTGCATGGCAAGCCGCTTTCATTAATGGCTTAATTTGAAAGAATTATATAGAAGTTTTCGGCTGATCTTTTCATGCTCGATGACCGAAGCGAGAATTGGAAGGGGTGTGGCTTGATGGCCCGTCATACATACTGCTGGAGGTGAGAACTAGGGATGAAAGCCCAGATTGGAGCCAATGTTGGAGTTGGAACTTGAGGACCTAGATCAGGGTCTAACGTCTAAGGATCATTCTGATGGTGCGAGCGGCGGTTGCTGCATGGATCGATAATTTGATAAAATATGGGACATATCTCAACCATCGATGTCGGGATCGACGGCCAGAGTGAAGATCGATAGTCCATGATTGAAAGCATCGGCTACGAAGTCGGGAACTCTGCTTAGATAGACCGATGTATGGATCGGTTGTAACTGGAGTTCATCTGTGTCTATGGGTTGGGTGCTAGAGTTTCATCCATAATATTTTTAAAAGATGAATGGTTTATATAACCCTCTTTTGTAACGTGTCTTATGGTATAAGTTCGCTTATACCAGACTAGTATAACCATTCTTTACATATATATGTTTTCTTAAGGTTGTTTCGCACGTAGAAAATATGTTCCAAATCTTATGCTTTTTTCATTCCCCAACCAAATGCTATCTTAAATATCACGATCCTGAAATAAATTGCTTCAGAAGGCATGCCATGCAGGCACAACCCAGTCCTATTTAAACCTCATTTAAATAGGTTATGTAAACCTATTTTGTAGCTTCATGCATGCAACTTATCGAATCTTATTGAACTGTACTCATTTTTTTTGGTGTGGGGCCCTTGAAAATATTTAAGATAAGTGCATGAAAGTAATGCAGATGCCATCGTCTAAATTAGTCATTAAAAAATAGATATTCTAGGTAGATAACGAAGTATAGCTATCAGAGCGGACCTTTCCTGACTTGCAGGTCCCACTCCTAAGTCACAACTCAGCTCAAACAGTACCTTTTTGATATTTCTGTAATTTTTTTTATTATTTCTTTAATTATAATAATATTTTAGTATGATATGACCTCGTTTGATGCAGAGTTATTCGCTGACGCAGTAGCCGCTGGACTACTTTGAATTCCCTACCAGGGCGTTTCCTACGGACAAGGTACACCATCCGGCCTCTGACACAAAGTACGGAGTGAATAAATATGCCACGTGCACGTCCATGTGGAGCACGTGGTGCAGGAAAGTTCCCTCTACTTGACACGTGCAGCGGTGAATTTGTTCTGTACCTGAAATTCTGTGTGCTGGCGGGTGCAGCTGATCCACGGGATGCCAAGGGTATCTCTATGTGGGACTGGGGGTAATCCGGAGCTTTTGCTCCTGAAGGCTCTGACAATTGGGCCCCACCGGTGCCGGTGGGCGGTGGCCACCGGCGTGGTTCGTGTGGTCAATGGGTATCCATATTGGTCCCATGTTAGATTTTGTGCCCCTCCCTATTTCATAATATCTCATTATTATGATAATTTTTTTCTTTTAAAAAAAAACGGTAGGAATGCGTAGTCTTAGTTGAATCTATAGATCTTTTTTGTTACCTGCTTGTTAGCTGCTCGAAATGGTGCCACCCATCAAACCTAAGTTCAATTGGCCAAGAAACTACGAATTAATAGATAGATATTACCAAGAATGCATATTGTGCCAAATGTATTTGGAGCCTTTTCAGTTAATTTATTGATCAAATCCTCTGATTTGAATCACATATTACCATCCAAATGTCGGGAAGGGTCTTGCCGACATACAATGAGGATTTTTCGTCCTTTTTGGAAAAATACAATGGATGGATAATTAAGAATGTTTTGAAATATGACTTTTGATCCCTTAGCAGGTAGATAAGTTCAACATGATTAAGAGTGGAGGGGTAGTTTCTCGTTAAAATTAGTTTAACATTGCTTTAGACAAAATATAACAAACATATCATAGAATATCTAACATCTAGAATAGAATAGACTGTGTTAATCATACATATAGAAAATATATCTTGATGTGTTTTTCTCTTTTTAAAAGTATATTAAAAAAAAAAATAAAAGGCAAAAATGGTGAGAGGTAAGGAACTTCACTCTCATTTATTGAAAAAATTGTTGACTTCATTAAGATACAAGTTTTATGGGCGTATAATGCTTTTTCTTTATGTCACTTGAAGATGTACATTAGTAACCTTAAGATGTGTTGAAGTCCTTCATCTAACCTAGTCCATGTACATGTCAAGACCTACAACATAAATCATCGGGTGACTTAGCCAAGATGCATTGCTACAAACAAAATCACTAATCTAAAATGTTAGAAAAGCCAATCTAAGTAATTAAGGATCAAGCGATCGTGCTAAGTTGGATCATAATATCACTTCATTCTAATTGGTTGGCCGCTTAGCATTGGGATTTTATTCTAAAAATAATTCTTATACCAAAACAATTTGGATGTAAATTTTAATCTAAGAATGAAGTAGGTCATATTTTAACAATTAGTCTAATGGATTTTTGCCAACGTGAGGGTTTGACTTGGTAATATCTCTTATGTTGATACAAGAGGTTTGGATTCACCCCCATTCTTGTTGCTATACTTGGCCATGCTTCAATCTGTCATATCTCTTTTGAAATAAATGAATAAAAGATGTCATATATCGTATAAAATACAATAGATGCCAAGGACCACCATTATGGGGATTGGCTTATAGAAGAGTCACCACTAGCCCCCATCAATTTTTAGAAGAGTCGCCACTAACCCCCATTGCCATGTCATTATGTCTACATTTTGCCCATTGTTATTTTATAATCAAATGATTAATTTATATTTGTTTACTATGATTTTTGCTTCGATTATTTTTGACCCAATCTGATGCAATTCGAAGGGAATTGGATAAGGTTCGGATTCATTTTTTTAACCCGATTTGAACATCGACTAGATTTGGATTATAACTATTCTCAATCCAACCCAACCCACTACATGCTACTGCTGCAATGCTTGCGAAGAGAGGCAAAGGGGCCATAATATTATATATGGCAGACCAATATGGCATGGGAACTCAAATCAAACCATCATAGACATTCAATTCGATTATAAAGATAATCTATAACCATTAGCATGAGGGCTTGGGAAACGAAGAGGATGCATGAGATCCATGAACTTTGTAGTCCATTAAATATGCCGGGCCAATTACTTAGGTTCAAGGTAAGAGAACCTTGCTATATATGCTAGCAGTAGAGAAGAGAGAGACACCACACCCACACCATATTCTGATGGGTAAATGCCCGCTCCACCTCCACCCTTGTGTTAATTCCCGGGCGTCACCCATCACTGTGTGGGAGTCAACCACACCGAGAGTGAAAGGCCCTCTTAAAAGAGTATACCCATACGCCTGAAAGGCAGAACACAAAGCATCCTCCTGCTCTAACTTTAAGAGTTAGAATAGTTGCAGAGGTTTCACGAAAGCCAAGCAACCCATCCACACCAACTCTTTGCCCTGAGACATAACAAGTACTAGGAGCCAGAAAGAAAGCTCCCACTGAAGAGAAGGATGCAACAACGGCAAGACGTGGCCTTTCCAGCTGAAAGAAAACATACAAGGATCACCACCTAACTGGATTGCAAATATATCTATGATGATTAGAAGTATGAGAGTGACGGTGTGAGAGACTTTTTGCTTAATGATGAATTAAAGGAGCTAAAGGTGGTGGGTCACATGTGGATGGCGACGCCACAACCCCCATCTACTGTTCACTGGATGGCGAAATGAATTAAGCAAGAGAAGCTTATTTTTAATTACTGCTATAACGATTCACCTGGAGATTTGATCATTGCTGCTGAAACTTGATTGGAAAACTATGCAACAGGTTTGTATCGTATCTTTCGCGTGAAAGGATGATTCATCTTCTTTTACGATGGATAGTACAATGACCGCTTCAAAATCTGTACAAATAGATAAAGAAAATATTGACGCAGAAATTGATCGTCGTCAGAGTCCGCTGGAGTGGAGACCGATGAGGTCGCCGCCGGGGACCTGCAAAACAAAATTTCGTCTGAAGTCGATGGAGGGGGCGGCTCCGATAGGATTCTCCGACGATCATGTCAGCTCTGGCCAACAGAAATGGAGTGCTCGAGAATGAGTTCCGGAGCTTAGAGAAGGAGAGGAGAGAAGGAGAGGAGAGCTTAGAGATCAAAGAGATTAGCATATTTGGAGGGTCCTTTTTATAGCGGAGCTTGATGGCGACAGCTGCAGCCGCGTGCTGGCGGACCGCTCGAGGTTCGATGGAGTCAGTCTCACAGGAAGGTGCCGTCTGCGGCGGGTTGACGGTAACAGCCATCGCCGCCTGACAGCAGGTCGCTATTGCTTGCAGCGGACTGATGGTGATGGCTGTAGAGCCAGCCGAATGAAGGGTTGAAGGCCTTCGTCGTGTGTCCATTTTGGAGGAGTTCGAACTCCTGAAGAGGAAGCTTGGAGAGAGTTTGACTCCCATAGGCATCTAGCTGGAGGTACGCGGCTAAGGCTCGGCCGCTGGGGAGTTCAGTATCGGCCGAAGGGGGCGTCAGGGAGGAGTCCGAAAGAGCTCGGCCGCTAAGTAGTTCAGCCAGCTGAACGGGTTAGAAGAAGCTCGGCCGATGGAGGTCTGGCTAAAGCTCATCTGCTGAAACTCTTCTACGGCTACTGATTGCATTAGGCTGAGCATCGAACTAGACTTCGACGAGAGCGGAGTTTATCCCAAACACTAGCCCCCCCACTTCCGAATTCGAAAATCGAAGGAAAGGAGTGCAGAAAAGACGACTGCCGAAGTCTTCCTCTGAGCCCTGTGCTGGTCCAGGTCGAAGTTCGAGGGAGATCTCAACTTCAATTAAAGTTGACATCGAAGTTGAAGTCCGGAAAAGATCCCATATCCAACCGAGGTTGAGGGAGGCTTCGTCCGCTGCGATTGAAGTCGGAGGTTGCGCTCCTCGGGGCGACATTGTCTCCTACAGCTGAGGTCGATGCAGGCGCTCGGAAGAGATATGATCTCAGAACGAGGTTGTCTTCGACTTTATCTCTGGTCGAAGTGAAAGTTGAAGCTCTCCAGCTGAGGTTGACATGGTCGCTCGAGAGAGATTCTATCTCTAACCGAGGTCGAAGTTGAAGCTCTCCAGCCGAGGTTGACACGGTTGCTCAAGAGAGATCCCATCTCCAACCGAGGTTGAAGTTGAAGCTCTCCAACCGAGGTTGACATGGTTGCTTGAAAGAGATCCTATCTCTAGCCGAGGTTTTTGCTCGTGTTAGGACGAGATTCTCCTCCTATTCCTAACAGGCAGTGGGGGCACATAAGGGCCGCTGGGCCTCTCCCCCCATCTCGTCCTTTATGAATGAGGCCTTCGCTCGGAAGAGATCTTATCTCTAGCCGAGGTTGTTGCTCGCGTTAGGATGAGGTTCTCCTCCTATTTCTAACCGAGGTTGACTCGATCGCTCGGGAGAGATCTTATCTCTAGCCGAGGTTGACTCGGTCGCTCGAAAGAGATCTTATCTCTAGTCGAGGTTGTTGCTCACGTTAGGACGAGGTTCTCCTTCTGTTTCTAGTGAGCAGTGGGGGCACATAAGGGCCGCTGGGCCTCTCCCCCCATCTCGTCCTTTATGAACGAGGCCTTCGCTCGGGAGAGATTTTATCTCTAGCCGAGGTTGTTGCTCGCGTTAGGACGAGGTTCTCCTCCTATTCCTAATCGAGGTTGACTCAATCGCTCGGAAGAGATCTTATCTCTAGCCGAGGTTGACTCGATCGCTTGGGAGAGATCTTATCTCTAGCTGAGATTGTCAGCGGTCGCTTGGAAGAGATCTTATCTCTGACCGAGATTATTGCTCGCGTTAGGACGAGGTTCTCCTCCTGTTCCTAACCAAGGTTGACTCGGTCGCTCGGGAGAGATCTTATCTCTAGCTGAGGTTGACTCGGTCGCTCGGAAGAGATCTTATCTCTAGCCGAGGTTGTCAACAATCGCTCGGAAGAGATCTTATCTCTAGCCGAGGTTGTCAGTGGTCGCTCGGAAGAGATCTTATCTCTGGCCGAGGTTGTTGCTCGCGTTAGGATGAGGTTCTCCTTCTGTTCCTAACTGAGGTTGACTCGATCGCTCGGGAGAGATCTTATCTCTAGCCGAGGTTGTCAGCGATTGCTCGAAAGAGATCTTATCTCTAGTCGAGGTTGTCAGCAGTCGCTCGAAAGAGATCTTATCTCTAGCCGAGGTTGGTGCTCGCATGAGGATGAGGTTCTCCTCCTATTTCTAACAGGCTGTGGGGGCACATAAGGGCCGCTGTCAGGGCCTCTCTCTCCATCTCGTCTTTTGTAAATGAGACCTTCGCTCGGAAGAGATCTTATCTCTAGCCGAGGTTGTTGCTCGCGTTAGGACGAGGTTCTCCTCCTGTTTCTAACGCGGCAATTATTGACTGCTTCTTTCCTATCATCGCATAGTTTTTGCATCGAGAAATAATATTATCGAAAGGAAAGAATTTTATTGAAAGAAAGTTACTAGCAGCGCATCCCCAAATTCTGTGTTTCAGGATCGTGGTAGCGTTGTTCCTCCGTATTTTTTCGGCAATAAGTATCGAGGTGGATGACCTCCTCATGCTGGCCTTCTCAATTTTTCGTTGGGAGACGATGAATCGCTGATGCACCAAGCTCCTCCCAGGGGCAATGTGGATGATGCCGTAAGGTGGTCGACCTCCTTGCAATCTCTGGCTATGGCAGCGTTGAGCTCCTTGCCATCTCTGGCTATGGTAGCACCCTTGGCTGATCTTTTCTTGCTTCAGACTGGTGCCGGAGGAATTTACCCAGCCGTCCCTTTCTGACGAGCTCCTTAATTTCGTCTCGGAGCTGGATGCATTCCTCGGTGTCGTGGCCATGGTCGCAATGGTAGAGACAGTACTTATTTCGATCGCGCTTGTTTGGGGGAGACTATAATCCTTCTGATCTTGGCAGCTGGTTCTTCGCTTCGATGAGAATCTGAGTTCGAGGAGCGTTGAGGGGGGCATAGTCGCGGAACCTTCTGGGAGGAGGGCTTCTTCGCGCCCCTCTGTCGGGGCTTCCTCGGTGGTGAGTTCGAGGAGTTCAGGCCCGTCTACTTTTGGAGGGAGTCCGTGAGCGCGGTCGAACTTCATTCCGTTCCTTTAGGAAACCTGCGGGAGAACTTCATGCCACTTCGTCGGAGCTTCCTTGGAGTCATACTCGAGAGGGAGTCCTCGCTTGCCCTGGGGCGGTTGTGAGCTCGGTCGAATTTTGTCTCACCTCGTGTGAAATCTTTGTAGGAGGCTTCCTTA
Organism: Cocos nucifera; assembly: GCA_006176705.1. NCBI lineage: Eukaryota > Viridiplantae > Streptophyta > Magnoliopsida > Arecales > Arecaceae > Cocos > Cocos nucifera. Next base: position 349,971 of record QRFJ01002729.1, read on the forward strand.
GTGACATACTCGGACGGGAGTTCGGCCTCACTTGTGCCAAACTTCATTTCGATGATGAGGTTTAAGGAGAGAGTTCGGCCTTACATGCGCCGAACTTCATTCCGATGATGAGCTTTGAGGTAAAGTTCGGCCTCACTTGCGCTAAACTTCGCCCCACTTTCTTGTGAAAGCTTCCACGGGAGGACTTCATGCCCCTTTATCGAGGCTTCCTTGGGGACGAGCTCGAGGGGAGCTCGGCTTTGCTTGCCCGAACTTCACTCCGCCTTCGGTGAATTCTTTGTAGGAGGTTTCATTGATGACATACTCGAGGGGGGAGTTCGGCTTCACTTGAGTCGAACTTCATTCCGATGATGAGCTTTTGGGGGAAGTTTGGCTTTTCTTCCGCCGAACTTCATTCCGACCTCCTGGTGAAACCTTCTGCGGGAGATCTTCTGCTCTCCATTTCTCCTTCCTAAGGATGATTGGTATGCCCAAATGCTCTTCCTTAAGGCCGGTTCCTCGCATCCTCATGGCGGGTTTGCTGACAAAGTCTCCGCTAGAGGTTGTTGCATGGCCTGCATCATCTCGACGGGGCCGCGAACTCGACCAGCAGGTTGAACTGCTCCACATTTACTGTGGATATGGGTGGAACCTGAGTTGCCGGGGTTGAAGCAGGGGTAGACGGATCCGGTGCGTAGGACGCCGATCGCTGATCGCCGAGTCGAAGCTCTCCTGGAGGTATTTTCTCTTCGGAAAAGAGCCCTAGTGAGGAAGAAGAGATCTCCGGAGAGAGAAAAATCATCGTCGAGCACTTCTTTAAGAATAAGAGAACCTCAGAGGTTCAGACCCTCCTTCTAGCGCCATTCTATTGACACAAAAATTGATCGTCGTCGGAGTCCGCTGGAGTGGAGGCCGATGAGGTCGCCGCCGGGGACCTGCAAAATAAAGTCCCGTCCGGAGCCGGTGGGGAGGCGGCTTTGGTAGGACCCTCCGACGATCAAGTCAGCTCTGGCCAACAGGAATGGAGTGCTCGAAAATAAGTTTCGGAGCTTGGAGAAGGAGAGGAGAGCTTAGAGATCAGAGAGATTAGCGAATCTGAAGGATCCTTTTTATAGCAGAGCTTGATGGCGACAGCTGCAGCCATGTGCTGACGGACCGCTCGAGGTTCGACGGAGTTAGTCTCACGAGAAGGTGCCGTCTGCGGCGAGTTGACGATGACAGCTATCGCCGCCTGACAGCGGATCGCTATCGCTTGCAGCGGACTGATGGTGATGGCTGCAGAGCCAGCCGAATGAAGGGTTGAAAGCCTTCGTCGTGTGCCCATTTTGGAGGAGTTCGGACTCCTGAAGAGAAAGCTTGGAGAGAGTTCGACTCCCATAGGCGTCTGACTGGAGGTACGCGGCTAAGGCTCGGCCGTTGGGGAGTTTGGTAGGAGCTCAGTCGGCCGAAGGGGGCGTCAGGGAGGAGTCCGAAGGAGCTCGGCCGCTAAGTAGTTTGGCCGGCTAAACGGGTTAGAAGAAGCTCGATCGATGGGGGTTCGGCTAAAGCTCATCTGCTGAAACTCTTCTGCGGCTACTGGTTGCATTAGACTGAGCATTGAACTAGACTTCGGCGGGAGCGAGATTTATCCTCAATAGAAAAAATTATCATGCTTTGATAGCTATGTAATATGAAATTCATATTTGATGTTGCCCAAAAAAAAATCAATCAATCTTTCATGTGAAAGGTACAACCCGATCTCCTTAGCTATGTTGGTGGCATTTGCTTAACTATAGAACTTGAGAAGATGTCTGTCGGTGGGAATAATAATTGAGTTGAGCTCAGCCAGGTCATCTCAGTGTCTCCCGGTAATTAAACACGTGCCGTATTTGATTAATTTAGATTTTAGAGCTAAAACAGAGCTTCTTATCCCCCAAATTTTCTATTATCTTCTGTATATGAAGTTTCTGCAAATTTATGTTGTTAGGTCCAGATATATAACATTTACATTGACAAATGATAATTTATTTAATATATTATTTGTTCATTTATTTAGTTTCCTTTTGAGATTAATTTGAATGAGCAAGGTACAATCTTGAGCTACTAGATTGATTAATATATATTTTGAGCTTATGAACTGGCAATTTTACCTGGCCGTTGCGGGATTGGTTCTTACGCGTGCCAGCCGAACGTGTCAGAAAGCGCGGACGAGGCGGCGTTTCAGACCGCAACGTGGCAAGGTTGCCAGTCAGGTTCCTTGTTTAGACCTCCATGCCCTTCCACCGCGTACGGTGCAGTGCGCCTGTCCTCATTTGCCCGTGAGGGCATTATCGTAATTCTACAGTCCGGCGAAAGCTTCCCGCGTACAATTGTCCGGATTATACGTCAATTCCAAGCTAATAAAGATATTATTTTATTCGCCCTGGAATTTCCAAATTATAAAAAGATTATAATAAACGAAGCCACTGGGTTGCCGCTTTTCATTCCCATCAGCATCCAGCCATCCATTCCCATCAAACCCTGATGACTCAACACCAATCTCGACGCATTAAAAGAAAAAAAAAGCTTCCCTTCGGTTTGACTGCTCTGGGGTGTCTATCATGTATAAATATCCATGCTTACTCTCCTCTCCCAATTCCCACATCGTGGCCGACGCTTGCTCGATCTCCTTCAGTGGACCAATGCCTCGATCCGGTCACCTCCTGTTCGGCTTCTCCCTCCTCCTTCTGTACGCCGCCGCAGCCGCAGGAGGCGGCGATGGGGCACCGAGATTCCGGGAGGCGCCGCAGTTCTACAACTCCCCGGGCTGCCCTCCGCCGCTCCCATCCTCCTCCGCCGCGTCCTGCTCGCCGTCGGCGATGGTCCACGTCGCCATGACCCTCGACATCGCCTACCTCCGCGGCTCCATGGCCGCGATCCTCTCCGTCCTCCAGCACACCTCCTGCCCCCAATCCATCCAGTTCCACTTCGTCGCCTCCTCGGCGATCGATTACCTCAACGCCACCATCTCCAACTCCTTCCCCTCCCTCTCCTTCCGGATCTACCCCTTCGACGACTCCCTCGTCTCGGGTCTCATTTCGACCTCGATCCGCCAAGCGTTGGATCGCCCGCTCAACTACGCGCGGTCGTACCTCGCGCGATTGCTCCCCGACTGCGCCCGCCGCGTGGTATACCTCGACTCCGACCTCGTCCTCGTCGACGACATCGCGGCCCTCGCCTCCACCCCGCTCCCCGACGGCATCGCCCTCGCGGCCCCCGAGTACTGCAACGCGAATTTTACCTCGTACTTTACCCCGAGTTTTTGGTCCAATCCGGCGCTGTCCATGGCATTCGAAGGGCGAAAAGCTTGCTATTTCAACACCGGCGTCATGGTGATGGATCTGGAGAGGTGGAGGGAGGAGGCGTACACGGAGAGGATCGAGGAGTGGATGGAGCTCCAGAAGCGGATGCGGATCTACGAGCTGGGGTCGCTGCCGCCGTTCCTGCTGGTGTTTGCGGGTCGGATCGCTTCGGTGGAGCACCGCTGGAACCAGCACGGGCTCGGGGGAGACAACTACCGGGGTTTGTGCCGGGATCTCCACCCGGGTCCGGTAAGCCTTCTCCATTGGAGCGGGAAGGGGAAGCCGTGGGCGAGGCTCGACGCCGGGCGGCCTTGCCCCCTCGATGCTCTCTGGGCTCCCTACGATCTCCTCCAGACTCCGTTCTCCATCGAGGACTCCTGAAGCACCTCCTTCTGCACGACCCGAATCCGCTCCACTATATCCGAATCCAATATCTTTTTTTTTAAAAAAATTTTAAAATTACTTTTAAAAGGAAGAGAATTTTTCCGTTATTTGAATTGTATATGAAGATACCGGGGAGCATAGGTCACATTGATGTTAATTAATATTTTAGAAAGCGAAAATATATAAATGAAAAAGAAGAGGTGTTATACTTATGTCATGAAAATTACATTATTAGATCTGGATTTTATTTCTTGCTTTATTTCTCTTGTTGACTTTTGGTCAGCAATCTTTAATGTTATGTTAATAATATCATGCATACACTTTTATAACAATGTGGCTGTAAAGAAAGAAAGTGTTGTTAATATAATGTTCTGTTTGGGTGGAGATTCTGCTTGTGCCCGAAGAGTTGAGTTGTTTTTAATATTAAAGAAAATAGAAATTGGTGTATGAGTGGAAGTTAATGAGTTGTTGCTTTTGATTTGATGATATTAAGTGCAATCAGTATTTACTTCTTCAAAATTTACCAGAGGACTATGAAATGTTTTCCCTGTTCTCAGGATTCTGTTTAAACTATACTAGATATTGTAAACTAGACTAAAGCATAGTGATTACACATCTCCTCTTTGTGGAAGGAAGCTGGTTCCAATCTCTGTGAATTTCCCCAAATATTTGATTTATTCAGATAATTTTGATAGCCAATGCTTCTATTAAAATTTAATAAAGAATTTTTTTAAAAAAAATTGTGACAAGATAACCAAAGATGCTTGGTGCATGATAGCAAAAGTTTCTATAGAACTCCTAGGCCACACCACCTTGTAATCATAAAATACCTATAAATTGTTCCCATTTTTGAAGAGTTGGGAAGTCAGGCTTGTTCAATGAAATTTCTTGGGATTTGGGAATGTGTCATGGCGTTATGGCATGGGACATGTCCTTCACGGTTATCATGCTTTGAATCTCGGCCGACATGGGCCACGCCTCGTGCCTTTGAACATATAAAGTTAAAATCTTATCATGTAGAATACGCTTATGACTTGATTTAGTTTTCATGTACCAGCATTTGTCTATAAGTTGCTTTGCTGTTCTAGATGAATTCTCTTGGATCTACATGATGACATGGTGACTTTGGCCATGTGCCTGTTCATAAATTATATTTTAAATCCCAATAAAGTTAGCATCTTATAGGTTCTAAACATAAATGTTATAATATGATAATTTACACAATACTTGTGTGCCTCATGATGTGAGATGCATTTTAGATAAATGCATGCCAGTTGGTCCATGAATTGGAATCTCACACGATTCACAACAATCATTGGATCTCGCCCCATAATCCTCCTCATGTTTACATTTGCTTCCCAGGAGAGCAGGTGCCACGAGGTGTGCAATTATCGATGAACAGATCGAGTTTACCAAACTTTTAATTTAACCTAGATGTAGGATGGTGCAAGAATTTTATTTGATTGCTATAACTTCTTGGTTTTATATTCTTTATGGTGCGTTTGGATGATCTAGTGTCATTTTTGAAAAGCCGAGTTTACCAAAGTTTAATTTAACCTAGATGCATGATGGTGCAAGGATTTTATTTGATTGTTGGACTTTCTTGGCTTTATATTATTTGTGGTGCATTTGGATGAGTTGGTGTCGGTGATGAGCTGATGGACTTGCATGGCACTCGAGTTGGCAATTCTAGCAGTAGGATTAACTCATTACATAGATAGGAAGTGGGTCCATCTTTGATAGGTCTTCTATGAAGGCATGAGCCCTTAGGCATTAGTGCATGATATGTTGGAATTTTATCTCCAAGCCATCATAAGACTCAAGTCTGGGGTGGGTCCATTGCAGGTTTAGGCTCGGTTGCACTTGTTTTGTTCTGGTATGGTAGGCTAGCTTGCACTTGGAGTTTAGTAGGGATTTTGACTTGGTGTTCTCAATGCTTTCAGTCGCCGACTTTGATGGCTGTGAGGCCATTTGCCACTAACTTTTTGGAGTTGGAGGGTGTTAGTAGAATGGTGTCCTTCTGGTTTTATTTATTGTCAAGTAAAAGGGTTGAGAGGTTCTGAAAATTTCTACCTCTTGCTTTGAGTCCACAACAACCCATTACATGGTAAATCTTTTTATGATCATTGACATGTATGGTACTGCATTTGCCTGCCTTATTTTATAAGTTAATTGTGCGTTGAAGAACAATAATCTACTCAGGAAAAATGGATGTTTGGTCTATGGAGGCAGACCAATAGGTCAAAACTTACGGACGGAGTGGCATCAACCTAAGTTTGGCTTCAGATAGACTCCATCTAGATGAGATGACTTGTTCTACTTTTTGATTAAGCAAGTGTTTTACCTTTTGGTGACATAGGTGTGAAGACAACGGTTTGGAAAGGAGTATCATTGACCATGGATAGCCTTGCTCGATCACAAAAAAAAAAAAAAAAAAAAAAAAAAATTCACGAAAAGTGTCGAACGAGGGAAAGCTTCGTCTGATGCTCATAAATTTGCTCTTTTAAAAGTTTATATATATATATATATATATATATATAGAGGTTAGGATGAAGTGTGTTACTCTTTTATATATATATATTTTTTATTTTTAATTAAATGATGAAGATCCCGTATTAATGATCTAAGCTTTTAGATGTGTATCAACTACTACCTCTAAATTATTTAAACATAAAGACTCATAAAATTTGAAATCTCCTAACTTATGCATCTAATGGTCTGTATATATCTATATATATTTGCATAATATATATAAATATATTATAAATAATATATAATATATATAAGATATAATATACAATATTTAATATATATAATATAATATAATATAATGTTTAGTATATAATTTATAATTTATAATATATATTTATACTATATATATATAATATTTATTTACACTATATCTCAACAATCTAGCTGGTAATTGAGAGAAAGCGGCATGTGGAGCTGGTTTTATTGAATTAGTGCAACTCGAAGTCACATGTGTTGGTGCATAATCTAGTTGACGCCGGATCAAGCTGGAGCTAAGGAAGATGAGGTCGCCGTCGGTGATCTGCAAAATAAAGTCTCATCTGGAGTTGGTGGTGGTGGCTCCGATAGGACCCTTCGACGATCAAGTCAGCTCTTCTGGTCAACAAAAATGGAGTGCTCAGGAAAGAGTTCGGCAGAATTTTGGAAAGGAGAAGAGAACTTAGAGAAAACGTATTTGGAGGATCCCATTTTATAGACAGAGCCTGTAGCTGACTGATGGTGATAGCCATATCGTCCGGTAGTGGATCACTCGGGGTCGCATGAGATTTGCTACGAAGAGAGAGGTATCGCCAGACTGATAGTGATAGCCATACCGTCTGATCGTGGGCCGCTCAAAGCCGCATGGAATTTGTTATGGAAAGATAGATGTTGCTAGACTGATAATGATAGTCGTACCATCTAGTAGTGGGATCGTTTGTAGTAGATTGATAAATGACAGTCATAACCATCCAGAAGAAGCAGGCATTCAAAATCGAACTGAAGAAGAAGATCGAAAGAAGTTCGGCTCCTATAGAAATCCGACTGAAGGAGAAGTCCAGAAGAAGTTTGGCTCCTATAGGAATCCGACTGAAGGAGATATCCGAAAAGAGTTTGGCTCTAGTAGGAATCCGACTAAAAGAAAAGTCCGAAAGGAGTTCAGCTCCTATAGGAATTCGATTGAAAGAGAGGTCTAGAAAGAGTTCGACTCCTGGAGGAATCCGATTGAAGAAGATGTTCGAAAGGAGTTTGGCTCTTGGAGGAATCCGATTGAAGGAGATGTCTGAAAGGAGTTTGGCTCCTGAAAAAATCCAACTGAAGGAGAAGTCCGAAAAAAGTTCAGCTCCTAAAGATATTCGACTGGGGTTCGACTGCTGGAGGAGTTCATCTGTCGAAGGAGTTTGGCTGGTGTTCATCCGCTGGAGGAAGAATTTTCAATTGAAGTTCTTTCGTGACTACCGGTTGCATTAGGCTAAGCATTAGACTGAACTTGGACGGAAGTGGAGTTTATCCCCAATAATAGTCTTTCCACTCTCGAGTTCAAAATTCGAAGGAAAAGAGTACAAAAAAGGCGACTACCAAAATTTTTTTCGGACTCTGCACCCATTGAGGTTGAAGCTCAGGGGAGACTTTGTCTCCTACCGAGGTTGAAGGAGATCTTATCTCTTGTTGAGGTCGAAGCTCCTAGAAGCTCGAGAGAGATCTCATTTTCAGTCGAGGTTGAAAGAAATTTTATCTCCTATTGACATTGACGTTGAAGCTCGAAGAAGATCTTATCTCCAGCCAAGGTTGAAGGAGATCTTATCTTCTATTGAAGTTGAAGCTCAGAAGAGATCTTATCTCCCGTTGAGGTTGAAGCTCGGGGGAGATCTTATCTCCAGCCAAGGTTGAAGGAGATCTTATCTTCTGTTGAAGTTGATGTTGAAACTCGAGGAAGATCTTATCTTCAATCGAGGTTGAAGGAGATATTATCTTTTGTTGACATTGACGTTGAAGCTTGGGGGAGATCTTATCTCCAGTCGAGATTGAATGAGATCTTATCTCCTATTGATTAACGTTGAAGCTCGGGGGAGATCTTATCTCAGTCGAGGTTGAAGAAGATCTTATCTTCTATTGATGTTTGATGTTGAAGTTGAAGCTCGGAGGAGATCTTATCTCCAATCGAGGATTGAAGGAAGATCTTATCTCCTGTTGAGATTGACGTTGAAGCTTGGAGGAGATCTTGTCTTCAGTCGAGGATTGAAGGAGATCTTATCTCCTGTTGAAGTTGACGTTGAAGCTCGGAAGAGATCTTATCTCCAGCCAAGGTTGAAGGAGATCTTATCTATCTATTGACGTTGAAGTTGAAGCTCGGAGGAAGATCTTATCTCTAATCGAGGTTGAAGAAGATCTTATCTTCTATTGAGGTTGACGTTGAAGCTCGAAAGAGATCTTATCTCCAATCGAGGTTGAAGGAGATCTTATCTCCTATCGAAGTTGATGTTGAAGCTCGAAGAGATCTTATATCCAACCAAGGTTGAAGAAGATCTTATCTCCTACTGTTGTTGGGCACAATAGGGCTGTTGTCGGAGTCTCTCCTCTCACCTCATCTAAAATGAACGAGGTCTTCGACTTGCTCATGTTAGGATGAGGTTCTCCTTCTGTTCCTAACATGGCAATAGGGGCATAGATGGATCATTGAATGGGTCACTTTCCTTCTCCTATCTTAAATAACTGAAGGTCTTCAACTTTGCTCATGTTAGGATGAGGTTCTCCTTCTATTTCTTAACGGGCTATAGGGGCACATAAGGACCGTTGTCAGGGCCTCTTCCCTCATCTCGTCTAAAATGAACGAGGCCTTCGACTTTGCTCACGTTAAGACGAGGTTCTCCTCCTATTTCTAATGGGCTGTAGGGGTATATAAGATTCGTTGTCAGGGCCTCTCCCCTCATCTCATCTAAAATGAATGAGGCCTTCGACTTTGCTCACGTTAGAATGAGGTTCTCCTCCTATTTCTAATAGGCTGTAGGGGCTCATAAGGGCCGTTGTCAGAGCCTCTCCCTTCATCCGTCTAAAATGAACGAGGTCTTTAACTTACTCATGTTAGGACAATGTTCTCCTCCTGTTTCTAACATGACCACTTTTGATTGCTTCTTTCCTGTCATCATATAGTTTTTCCACCAAGAAATAATAATGTTGAAATGAAGAAGTTTTATTGAAGAAAAATTACTGATAGTACATTCTCAGATTTTCTGAATTTAAAGGTTGTAAGAGCATTGTTCCTCTGAGCTCCTTCAGACGATAAATTTTGATCTGGATGACCTCCTCTATTTTATATGGGCCTTTTTAATTTGGGATAAGCTTTTCCTAACTTTGAGGCTGAGAGTTGGCGGCTCGTCGAAGCACTAAGTTCTCCAAAGATAGTGTCGATGATGCCAAGAGGCGATCAATTTTCTTGCTGTTCCTCTCTCATTGGTGGTTCTGGCTGTGACAGCGCCCCTTGCCGATCTTCTCTTACTTCAGACCGATATCTAAGGAATCGATCCGATCGGCCTCTCCTGATGAGCTCCTCGATCTTGTCTTGGAGCTAGGTGAGAGCGCATCCTTTCAAGTCTCGATAGTTGCTCCTCGATCTCCATCAATACTTGCATTTTTGGAGCATCAAGGGGGCGTAGTTGTGAAACCTCCTAGTGGGAGAACTTCTTCGTGCCCTTCTATCGGAGCTTCTTTGACGACGAGCTCAATGAGGAGTTCGGGCTCGCTTGCGCTCAGAGGGAGTCCATGAGCGTGGTCGAGCTTCATTCGACCCTCCATCAACTGTGGATTTATTAGACTCGCCCGTCCACTGCTCTTCTGCGGCTTTTTCATCTTTTAATTTGAAGGCTTCTTTTACTCGGACATATCCCTCAACTTGAGCTAGTTGATCGATAAAGTTTCAGGAGTACTTCTTCTTCAAAAAGAATAATAAATTATTCTTCTGAAGGTCGCCCTTGAGTGCGGCCATTACAATAGATTGGTCCAAATTTTGGACCTTCAATGCAGCAGCATTAAACTGGATGACATAAGTTCGGATAGATTCTTCCTTCTTTTGTTTGATATTCATCAAAAAATCTGAACCTCGGTGCCAACATCGGCTGCTGACGAAATAAGTCACAAACTGATGGCTTATCTGATCAAAGAAGAAGATCGTACCTGACCTCAATGTCGAGTACTAGTTTCTTACTATTTTCTTTAAGGTAGGCAAAAAAGCTCGGCATAAGATGGCATCTGGTACGCCATAGAGCAGCATCATGATCCACAAAGCCTCCAGATAATCAACCAGATCAGAGGTTTCATCATAGCTTTCAAATTGAAAAAGCTTGAAGTTCGGTGGAACGAACTCTTGCATAATTGGGGAGAGAAAGAAGGATCGGTGCAGATGTTGTCATGGTGAGCCGGAGTGACGTGGCAGAATTTCTCAATCCATCGATCCATCTCTCATAGTTTTTGATCAAGAAGGTCATCTCGATCGTAGATCTTGGATGACTTTCGGCTGTAGATGGAGAAGGTCTCTTTCGAAGGAGATTCATGATCCGAACACGGATCTTCTACTCTCTATTTTTTCTTTCTAAGGGCGATGGGTATGCTAGTCCAAGTGCTCCTTCTTGGGACCGATTTTTGACATCCCAATGGCAGTTTTTCTGACAGAACCACCACCAAGAGTTGCCGTATGGTCTGCACCATTTTGGTGAGGCCTTGAATCCGCTGCATCAATAGGTTAAACTGCTCTGAATCTACCATGGCCGTCGATGGAGGTGGAGGTTGAAGCACCGATGATGGAGTAAGAATAGATGGCTCTGGCTCGGATTTGGCTCAGATCTGACGGTAGAAGTGGTAGATCTTTGGGCAGTCACCTTTTTTGAAGATATTTTTTAGGATTGAGAAAGAGGATGGAGATGAATCTTGAAGAAGAAGATCCACTGGATCGATCGAGCACTCCTTCAAGAATAAGGATATCTCAGGAATAGAGAGCCCTTTTTCTAATGCCAATCCTTTTGGTGCAAAATTTGATTGATGCCGGATCGAGTGGAAGCCGAGGAAGGTGAGGTCACCGTCGGTGATCTACAAAATAAAGTCTCATCCGAAGTCGATGGTGGTGACTCTGGTAGGATCCTCCGACAATCAAGTTAGCTCTTCTGGCCAACAAAAATGGAGTGCTCAGAAAAGAGTTCGGTAGAATTTTGGAAAGGAGAAGAGAGCTTAGAGAAAACATATCTGAATGATTTCTTTTTATAGACGGAGTCTGTAACAGACTGATGGTGACAGCCATACCATCCGGTAGTGGGCCGCTCGGGACTGCGTGAAATTTACTATGGAGAGAGAGGTATCGTCAGACTGATAGTGACATCCATATCGTCTTATCGTGGGCCGCTCGGTGCCGTGTGGGATTTATTATGGAGAGAGATATTATCAGACTGATAATGGCAGTTGTACCATTTGGTAGTGGGATCGTCTATAGCAGATTGATAAATGACAGTCGTAACTCTCCGAAGGAAGCAGGCATTTGAAATTCGACTGAAGAAGTTCGAAAGGAGTTCGGCTCCTATAGAAATCTAACTGAAGGAGATGTCAGGAAGGAGTTCGGCTCTAGTAGGAATTCGATTGAAGGAAAAGTCCGAAAGAAGTTCGGCTCCTATAAGAATCCGACTGAAGGAGATATCCGGAAGGAGTTCGATTTCTGAAGAAATTCGACTGAAGGAGAAGTCCGAAAGAAGTTTGACTCCTGAAAATATTTGACCGCTAGAGAAGTTTGATCAGGGTTCGATCGCTGGAGGGGTTCGGCTGTCGAAGGAGTTCGATTGTCGAAAGAGTTCGGCTGGTGTTCGTCCGTTGGAGGAAGAATTTTCGATCGAAGCTCTTCTATGATTACCAGTTGCATTAGGCTAAGTGTCAGACTGGACTTCGACGAAAGTGGAGTTTATCCCCAACAACATGACTATTGCTAAATTGAACAAAATTGGATTGTAAAAAAGCATACTAAGGATGAAGACTTATGCTAAATAGGAAAAATCTAAGTTTAATCTGAATAAGAAGGTTGAAAAGATCAAGTCTTGGCTGTTAACTAGTTATATATCGAAGCAATCATATCGGTCTCAAATTTCCAAGGATAGATTATATTATAGTTTGAATGAGTAAAGAGATGTTTAACACAAGCTACTTTGGTAAATCGGAGGCCGATAAGATATGACCACTGGTTTAATAGTTGTAAAGTGGTTGTGCTTGTATATATGCATAATAGAGTAGTTGGCAACAATTATTAGAACTATCAAGAGTGGAGGTCAGTAGGGTTGGGAATAGGCTGGGTTGGACTGAGCCACATTTCTATTTGGACCCAACATAAAATATTTTTTCGAACTTTGGGTCAGGCTTAGGCTTGAAAATTTATTAAAATTTAAGGCCCAAGCCCAACTCGAATCCAATCAAACTGGCCCAAGCTCTTCGCTCTCCTTCCTCTCTCTCTCTCTCTCTCTCTCAAAACTTCCATAACTCTCTCTCTCTCTCTCTCTCTCTCTCTCTCTCTCTTAGGTCGTAGGCACTCTCCTCCCCTCCTCTGTCTCTTTCGACATGGTGCGGCTACATAGATTGGGACCACTTTTGGAGTAGCGAGGACAATGGTGAGTATGAGGAAGAAGGTGGCCAGGTCATCATTAAAGAGGGTGGATAAGAAGTCGGTGAAGACGATAGTGCTCAGACCCAGCGATTTGACAGTTCTTTCACCTCGAACGGGCTAGAGTCGCTTGTATGCGACGTTGGTGAATGAGGTGGCGATGACGATCATCTGGCTGGAGATGAAGAGGGCACTGACAACGTTCCCTCCGACCACCTGCCTTTGGCCTCCAACGAGGAAGATAGTGAGGCTAGTGGCACCCAAGGGAGCTAGGGGAGAGAGGAAGGAGCCAAAAAGGGATAGGATCTCGAAGCGGCTGTGAAGGTGGTCAGTGAGGCTTTACTCCAATTTGAGGAATAAAGAAGAAAATAAAATGGGCTTAAGCTTGCAATAGGGCTCGAGCTTGGACCAGGCAATATATGTGTATATATATATGTATATGTATATGTGTATGTATGTATATATATGTATATATATGTATATGTATATATATATCACTACTACAAAAATGGCTTATGGCAGTACTTACTATGGCAGCAATTTTTGAAACTGCTATCATAGCACGTATGACAGCGATTTTCGTTAACCGCTGCTATAGGTCGGACCTATGGCAGCGATTTTTGTAACTGCTGCCATAAGTCCGACATATAGCAGTGGTTACAGAAAATCACTGCCGTAGGTCGGACCTATAACAGCGGTTACAAAAAATCGCTGCCGTAGGTCAATCTATAGTAGTAGTTCATTGTAACTGCTGCCATAAATCGGACCTATAGCAGCGGTTAGTAGGAACCGCTACTATAATTTGATTTATGGCAGTGGTTAATTATAACCGCTGCCATATATTTTTTTCTTAAATATTATATAATTTTAAAATTTAATATCTATCTTCACCATTCATTATCTAAATAATTATCATTAGAGTATCTTCGCAAAAGATCGCCTCGATCCGATGGCCCTAGCTTCGTCGATCAAAAAAATTTGATTTCGATGATCATGAATGATGATGCAATGAGCTGATAGATGAAGATCTTTGATAGATTCAAAAATCTACAACGATAATCTCGGTGATGTTTGTAGCGTACTATCAAAATTTTACTTCAATCAAATATCATTATCTTGGTCAATTTAGTATAGATTAGTTTCGATCGTTAAATGATAAATGGGTGATTAAAGGACTAAATGATGTCTGATTATGAGATAATTTTTTTTATAAATGATCTTGGCTACTACTTTAATTATTTTTATGGTGGTGATTATAAAATTCAACTCGTGAGATGAAGAACGATCTAAAACTATACGTCTTCTGATAACCATTCTGAAACTTCACTGATTGTTATGCTCGTGCTTTTGCAATATCTACTTAATATGAATAGTTTATACGAAAATAATTTAAATTTTACTATCATCGCTATATAAAATATTTAAAATTATAACAAAGATCATTTAACTAAAAAATGTCTCATAATCGGACGTCGTTTAACCCTTTGATCGCTTATTTCTAATTTAACGATCGAAATTATTCCATACTAAATTGACCATGATAATGATATTTGATTGAAGTAAAACTTTGATAGTATTCTATAAATATCATTGAGACCATCATTACAGATTTTTAGATCCATCGAAGATCTTCATCTATCAGATCATCGCATCGTCGTTCGTGATCATCAAAATTAAATTTTTTGATCAATGAAGCTAGGGTCATCGGATCGAGGCGATATTTTGCGATGATACTCTAATGATAATTATTTAGATAATGAATGGTGAAAATGAATATTAAATTTTAAAATTATATAATATTTTAAAAAATTAAAAAAATATATTTTTCATCTATGGTAGTGGTTATCAAAAATCGCTACTATAGATCTACAGCAACGGTTATAGAATCGCTGCGATAGATCTATGGCAGCAATTTTGGATAACCACTATCATAAATTTATGGCAGCGGTTTGATAGTCGCTGTTGTAGGTTAGGTTAAAAATCTCTAAATTTTTTCTTTCCTTTCATATGCGCTCGATCTCTCTCGCTCTCTCCCCCTCCTCTTCATCGTCGGTGAGGCTCCTCCCCCCCGGCTGGCATCGCCCCTCCTCCCCCCTGATTGGCGTCGCCCCTCCTCACCCCCGACCGACACCGCCCCTCCTTCCCCCTTCTCTCTCTGACCCCCATCCGACCGCCCCTCTCCGCCACCCCCCATCTGACCCCCCCACCCCTCCATCCAACCCTCCCTTGGCTTCAAGCAAAACCCTCCTCCGACGAACCCCCATCCGACCCTCTCTCGCCCCCGCGAAAACTCTCCCTCCGACGAACCCCCTCGACCCTCACTCAGCCCCCACAAAAATCCCACCCCCCCATCCGACCCTCCTCAGTCCCCCAGCGAACCCCCATTCGACGTTCTCTCGGCCCCCTATGAAACCCCCTTCAGGGAACCCCATCCACCCTCGACCCTCGTCGGTCCCCTGTGAAATTCCTCTCCCACACTCTATCCTCCTCCGATCTTGGTGCAAAACCAAATCCCCCTTCCGATGAGCCCCCTCCCCTACCCCCATCCCCGTCCCCCTGCTCTCTCTCTTTTCCTCTTTTTCTCTCTTCTCTATCTCACTATCTTGCTTTTATTTCACAGGTTACCTCTAGTGCCATCGTCCTTCTCTAGCATCGTCCTCGGCGACCCTCGAAGCTTTCGGATGCGATCCGCTCTCTATAGCCATACAGTATAATTTTTTTTAATTTTATAGTATTATTTATTAATCATATATATTTATAATAATTTATAAAATATTTATAATAAATATTATAAATATTTATTATAAATATTATAATTATCTACATGCCATAGTTTTTGGATCGTACCGTGGCGGTAGCCTTGGGTCGTTCCATATTGATGGTTGTAAACTAAATCTATCAATGGATTTGGTTTGGATCGGAATTTGGATATTTAGATCCAGACCCAATTTTAATTACTGGTACTGGATCCAAACTTGAATATCCGATGGATCTATACTTGAGAGAGGAAGGGAGGGGGTCTAACCTCGCCAGCATCACTGGGAGGGATGGGGTCCGGCCTCGCCAGCGAGAGAGGAAGAGTGGGAGATCGAGAGAGGGAGGGAGGGGGTCTAGCCTCGCCAGCATCACTGGGAGGGATGGAGTCCAGCCTTACCGACGAGGGAGATAGAGAGAGTGAGAGAGGAAGGGATGGGATCCGGCCTCGCCGACGAGGGAGATCGAGAGATGGAAAAGTTGGAAGGGAGGGGTTCGATCTCGCCGCCATTGTCGGCAAGAGAGATCGAGAGAGGGAGAGAGGGAGTGATCGAGGAGATGGCACACAGTCGAGTTGGCTCGGATACGCAGTCGAGCCGGCTCGGGTCGTGATCGAGCTGGCTGAGAGAGGACCCTAGTCGGATGTCTCAAGCATGGAGCCGACTGTCTCAGGCACGGAGCTAGCTCAGCTTCTGAGCGAATAAAATTTGATATGTTATGATGTCATATTGATTAATATTTATTAACGTTATAGGTCACGATGGCACCGAAATGCCATCTAGCTTTCGCCCCTGCTCCTCGATGGATTACGCGTAGTTCAGCATCCGAGGAGCAGTCGGAGCATGCTTCATCCACCTCGACATCGGCTACTTAGAAACCTTCACCATCAGCATCTACTCCACTGATGGCATCTACTCCACCGACAGCTAAGCCTCTATCGTCACAGGCATCTGAGTGTACATTTTTATTATATTAGCATAATTTTATTTTTTATATAGTATTCATATACTTATATATTTGCATAATATATTTGCATTACAGGTACATCATCCAGTCGAAAATTTTGCGGTCCCATATGTATGGCACATGTATGGAACCGCTGGCATCAGATGATGGTGCAGTATGATGCGGAGGAAAGACCGGTAGGAGAGACCACGCGGAAGATGCATTTCTTTTTTGGAGTGCTTATGAGGCAGTCGGACATCATTCCCGTAGAGCCCTAAGACTAACGTTTGATGGATGCTGCTGTTAGGGACTGGGTATGGAAGGAGCTATGGATAAGTATGCGCATCTTAGTTATATTTATGTATTTTATATGTTTACACTATATATGTTTGATTAGAATAATTTTGTAACTAATTTTTGATAAATTTGTGTAGAGAAGGTATGACTTTTTCGATCATGAGAGGACTCGAGATGTCCGACTGAAGAAGATCGGAGAGTTGTACTAGGATTACAAGGTCAAGCTCCATTGAGAATGGCTCGAGCATCAACAAGACACTCCAGAGGAGCTTGTTCCCTGGATACAAGACTGTCCTTCGAGTCAGTGGGAGAGGATGGTTAGACACTTGAGGAGACAGGAGTTTGAGGTAAAATTTTTAACTTTTAAATTTTTTAATATACTTAAAGTTTTATTTAAATATTTTTTAAATATTTATTATTTATTTGAATACTTGTTAGGCTATCTTTCGTTAGAATTGGGAGAACCGTACAGTCCAGAAGTATATGCACACTCTAGGCCGTGAGTCTATGGCCAGTCATATGCATAGAGAGATAATTAATTTTAGATCTTACTAGATAAATTAAATTCATATTTTTTATCATCTTTCTGATAAATTTATTCTTTATTATAGCTGGTGAGAGATGGAGTGATGCCCAACCGTAGCGAGATCTTTCGATCCAATCGCACGGACAAAACAGACAGGCCGATGAACACCGCGATCAGACATATTTTGTAAGTATTAAACATATTAGTATATATGATTAGTATTATAGCATTTCTTATAAAATTTTATTTTAATTTATAATTATAGGATTAGTTAGATGCGCTCGTGAGCAAGGGCCCAGATACCTCTGGACCCCATGACCATCTATCTTAGGTCTTGGAGCCTGAGCACTCTAGAAGATTTCGATGCAGGCCCGAATATATGCCAACGAGCTACTAGTCCAAGATGAGCATCTCCTCATAGACTTTCGGTGTCGTCAGTCGGAAGGAATTTAAGGAGGCATTGGTACGAGTAGATCATGCTGCGATACGGATAGATCGGGCTGAGGAGCATGCATCTCATCTGAAGAGCATCGTGAGAGACATGATGTCGATGCTCAGCATGCATTTTAAAGTCATGGGCTTCGAGAATATATTGACCCGCATTCCAGCTCCAGCTCCGACTCTGGCTCCAGCTCCAGGTGATGACGACGATGACGATGATGTAGAATTATTAGACTTTTGATGTATTTTATTTTTTTAAAAAATATTATAATAAATTTTATTTAGTAATAAAATTTTAATATTTTAGAATAATTTTTATATTTATTATATTTTCTTATGTTATATATCTATATTTATTAGATAAAATATATAAAAAAAATAAAAATTTTATTTTTTAATTATTCAAGATCTACGACAGTGATTTTATAATCACTACCATATTCGTGCCAACCGCTGCCATATATCTTTAGTGCAAATGGTGCCAACCGCTGCCATAGGTTCTTGGTGCAAATGGTGTCAACCACTGTTATAGACAACCTATAGCAGTGGTTACATAACGAATGCCATAGGTCGATCTATTGCAGTGATTTATAAACCACTGCAATAGACTATCTATGGCAGCAGTTCTAACAATCGCTATCATAGAGCTACGACGATGGCCGTAGTAGCAGCGGTTAGAAAATCGCTGCCATAGCCTATGATAATAATTTTTTAGGCTACGACAGCGGTTAGTAGTGTATATATATATATGTATGTATGTGTGTATGTATGTATGTATGTATGTATATATATATATGTATATGTATATATATATATATGTATATATATATATACATATACACACACACACATACATACATACATACATATATATATATATATATATATATATATATATATATATATATATATATATATATATATATATATATATATATATATATATATATATATATATATATATATATATATGTATGTATATATATTGGTGCAGATCTGATTGATGCCGGATCGAGCTGAAGTCGAGAAAGACGAGGTCGCCGTCGGTGATCTGCAAAATAAAATCTCGTTCGGAGATAGTGGTGGTGGCTCTGGTAGGATCCTCCGATGATCAAGTCAGCTCTTTTGGTCAGTAAAAATGGAGTACTCAGAAAAAAATTTGGTAGAGTTTTGGAAAAAAAAAGAGAGCTTAGAGAAAACGTATCTGGAGGATCTCTTTTTATAGATGGAGCCTGTAGCAGATTGATAGTGACATCCATAGCCATCTGGTAGCGGACTGCTCGAGGTCTGAAAGAGTCTGTCATGGAGGGAGGCGCTGCCTATAGTAGACTGATGGGGACAACTACAGCCATCTGATAGTGGATTGCTCAGAGTCATGTGGAGTTTGTTATGGAGAGGGGTGTCTGTTGTCGTGATATGGCCATTCGTTGAGATTTAATAGTTGAAGTTCGAAGAAAGCAGGCATTGGTTGGTGAAGAGCTTCGACATATATCAATTTCAGAGGAGTTTGAACTCTAAAAGAAAATACGGTTAGAGAGGATCATCCGAGAGGAATGCTAGCTGAAATCTGAAAGTAATTTATTGGGAGAATCCGATCGAAGGAGAAGTCCAGAAGGAGTTTAGCTCCTATACAAATTCGACTGAAGGAGAACTCTGAAAGAAGTTTGACTCTTGGAGGAATCCGACTGAAGAAAAAGTCTGAAAGAAGTTCGGCTCCTATAGGAATCCGATTGAAGGAGAAGTTCGGAGGAAGTTCGACCGCTGAAGGGGCCTGACTGATGGAGAAGTCTGGGAGTAGTTCAACTGAAGTCTGAAAGAAGTTAGGCCATTGAAAGGGTTCGACTGGGGTTCGATCACTGAAGGAGTTCAGCTACTGAAGGAGTTCGGTAGGATTCGACCGCTGTAGGACTTAGGCTGGGGTTCGACCGCTGGAGGGATTCGACTATCGAAGGAAGAATTTTCGATCGAAGCTCTTCTATGATTGCTAGCTGTGTTAGGCTAAGCATCAGACTGAACTTCGATGGGAGCAGAGTTTATCCCCAACAATAGTTTCTGCACTCTCGAGTTTGAAACTCGAAGGAATGGAGTACAAAAAAGGCGACTATCGAAGTCCTTTTTCGGGCTCTACACCCATTGAGGTTGAAGCTTGGGGGAGATCTTATCTTCTATTGACAGGTTGACGTTCAAGTTGGAGCTCGAGGGAGATCTTATCTCTAGCCAAAGTTGAAGGAGATCTCATCTTCTGTTGAAGTTGATGTTGAAGCTCAGGAGAGATCTTATCTCCAGTTGAGGTTGAAGGAGAAGTTGAAGCTCGAGGAAGATCTTATCTCCTAATCGAGGTTGAAGGAAGATCTTATCTCCTGTTGACGTTGATGTTGAAGCTTGGGAGATCTTATCTCCAGCCGAGGTTGAAGAAGATCTTATCTCCTATTGAATTGACGTTGAAGCTCGGAGGAGATCTTATCTCCAGTCGAGGTTGAAGGAGATCTTATCTCCTATTGACATTGACGTTGAAGCTCGGAGGAGATCTTATCTCCAGCCTGAGGTTGAAGGAGATCTTATCTCCTGTTGAAGTTGAAGTTGAAGCTCGGAAAGAGATCTTATCTCCTACCGAGGTTGAAGGAGAAGAAAGAGATCTTATCTTCTGTTGAAGGAGATCTTATCTGTTGAAGCTTGGAGGAGATCTTATCTCCAGTCGAGGTTGAAGAAGATCTTATCTCCTGTTGAGGTTGACGTTGAAGCTCGGAGGAGATCTTATCTCCAACCGAGGTTAAAAGAGATCTTATCTCCTATCAAGATTGACGTTGCAGTTGAAGCTCGAGAGAGATCCTGCCTCCAATCGAGGTTGATGTTGAAGTTGAAGCTCGGAGGAGATCCTATCTTCATCCGAGGTTGATGTTGAGATTGGAGCTCGGAGAAGATCTTGTCTCCAATCGAGGTTGACGTTGAAGTTGAAGCTCGGAAGAGATCTTATCTTGAGTTTCCATGCTTGCAGCTTATTGCGGACGCCAAGCTCGTTATGGATGTTGGGCTTATCGTGGATGCTGAACTAGGATCTCTCTTACAAATCAAGATAAAATTCTGCCATTCGCATTTGACGTAGTTAGATTGTCATGGAAAAGCATGTATAAGAATTCTCCACCGAGCTTCTTTCTTTTTTATGTCTTTGGTCTATGGGGTTCCGACCTTTGCTCATGCTAGGACGAGGTTCTCCTCCTGTTCCTAATAGGCCGTAGGAGCATATTTAGGGTTGTTGTCGAAACCTCTCTTCTCACCTCATTTAAAATGAACGAGGCCTTCATCTTTGCTCCCATTATAATGAGGTTCTCCTTCTGTTTCTAACGGATCATGGGGGCACATAAGGACCATTGTCGGGATCTCTCCCTCCATCTCGTCTAAAATGAACGAGATCTTCGATTTTGCTCATGTTAGGATGAGGTTCTCCTCCTATTTCTAATGGGTTGTGGGGCACATAAGGGCCGTTGTCAGGGCCTCTCCCTCCATCTCATCTAAAATGAATAAGATCTTTGACTTTGCTCACATTAGGATGAGGTTTTCCTCCAACTCCTAACGGACTGTGGGGGCACATAAGGGCCATTGTTAGGGCCTCTCCTTCCATCTCGTCTAAAATAAATGAGATCTTTGACTTTGCTCATGTTAGGATGAGGTTATCCTCCTGTTCTTAATAGAATGTAGGAGCACATAAGGGCCATTGTCAGTGTCTCTCCCTTCATCTCGTTTAAAATGAACGAGGTCTTCGATTTTGCTTACGTTAGGATGAGATTCTCCTCCTATTCCTAACGGACTGTGGAGGCACATAAGGATTATTGTCAGAGCCTATCCCCCAATCTCATCTAAAATGAACGAGATTTTCGACTTGCTC
>QRFJ01002729.1:379132-382599 GCA_006176705.1 Cocos nucifera
ATCTCTAACCGAGGTTGCTTTTTGGGAGAGATCTTATGTCTAACCGAACTGCTCTTTGACCTGCTTGTGTTAGGACGAGGTCTTCCTTCCTAACACGACGACTGTTGACTGCTTCTTTTTCTGTCATTATATAGTTTTCGCGTCCAGAAATAATATTATCAAAAGAAAAGAATTTTATTGAAAGAAAGTTACTAGTAACGCATCCCCAAATTTCGTATTTCAAGGTCGTGGTAGCGTTGTTCCTCCGCGTTTCTTCGGCAATAAGCCCCGGGGTGGACGACTTCCTCATGCTTGCCTCCTCAATTTGGTGCAAGTCCTTGTCGCTGGAAGATGATGAATCGCTAACGCACCAAGCTCCTCCCAGGGGTAATGTGGATGATGCCGTAAGGTGGCCGACCTTCTTGCGGTCTCTGGCTACGGCAGCGTCGAGCTTCTTGTCGATCTTTTTCTACTTCAGGCTGGTGTCGGAGAAATTTACCCAGCCGCCCCTTTTTGACGAGCTCTTCGATTTCAGCTTGGAGCAGAGTGTATTCCTCAGTATCGTGGCCGTGGTCGCGATGGTAGGGGCATTACTTGCTTCAATCGCGTACGTTTGGGAAGGTCGTAGTCCTTCCGATCTTGGCGGCTGTTTCTTAACTTCGCTGAGAATTCAAGTTAGAGGAGCGGGGCATAGTTGCAGAACCTTTCGGGAGGGCTTCTTCGCGCCCTTTTGTTGGGGCCTCCTTGGTGGCGAGCTCGAGGAGTTCAGGATTGTAAATCCTGCGGGAGAACTTTATGCCCCCTCGTCGGGGCTTCCTTGATGACGAGCTCCAGGGTGAGTTCGACGGCCTTGCTTTCACTGGGGAGGTCGTGAGTGTGGCCGAACTTCATTCCGCCTTCTATGAAAACCTTCTGTGGGAGAACTTCATGCCCTTTGTCAGAGCTTTCCTGGAGTCATACTCGAGAGGGAGTCCTCGCTTGCCCTGGGGCAGTCGTGAGCTCGGCCGAACTTCGTCTCACCTCATGTGAAATCTTCGTAGGGGGCTTCCTTGGTGACATATTCGGCCCAGAGTTCGGCCTCACTTGCGTCGAACTTCATTCTGATGATGAGGTTTGAGGGTAGAGCTCGATCTTGCGCGCGCCGAACTTCAGTCCGATGACGAGCTTCGAGGTGAAGTTCGGCCTTACTTCTGTCGAACTTCGCTCCGCTTTTCTACGAAAGTTTCTACGGGAGGACTTCATGCCCCTTCCTTGATGATGAGCTTCGATGGGGAGCTCGGCTTTGCTTGCCCGAACCTCACTCCGCCTCTGGTGAATTCTTTGTAGGAGGCTTCATTGACGACATACCTCACTTTAGTAGAACTTCATTCCGACGATGAGGTTTTTTGGGGGGAGTTTGGCTTTTCTTCTACCGAACTTCATTCTGTCCTCCTGGTGAAACCTTCTGCGGGAGATCTTCTACTCTCCGTTTCTCCTTTCTAAGGACGATCGGTATGCCCAAATGCTCTTCCTCAAGGTCGGTTCCTCGCGTCCTCATGGCGGGTTTGTTGACAAAGTTTTCACCCGAGGTTGTCGCACGGCCTGCATCATCTCGATGGGGCCGCAAATTCGACTAACAGGTTGAACTGCTCTACATCTGCGGTGGCTTCGGATGGAGCCTGGGCTGCCGGGGCTGCAATGGGAGCATATGTACCTAGTGCGCAGGACGTCGATCGCCGAGTCGAAGCTCTCCTTGGAGGCATTTTCTCTTCGAGAGGAAAAAGAAATCTCTGAAAAGGGAAGAGAAAAATCTTCGAGCACTCCTTTAAGAACAAGAAAACCTCGAAGGTTGGCCCTTCCTCTAGCGCCATTCTGTTGGTGCATAAACTGATCGTCGTCGGAGGTCGTTGGAGTCGAGGTCGCTGAGGTCACCGTCGGGGACCTATAAAATAAAGTTCCATCCGGAGCCGATGAGGGGTGGCTCCGAAAGGACCCTCCGATGCTCAAGTCAGCTCTGGCCAACAGGAATGGAGTGCTCGAAATGAGTTCTGGAGCTTGAAGAAGAAGAGGAGAGCTTAGAGATCAGAGAGTTTAGAGTTAGCGTATCTGAAGGAATCCTTTTTATAGCGGAGCTTGATGGTGACAACTGCAGCCGCGTGCTGGCGAGCCGCTCGAGGTTCGGCGAAGCCAGTCTCATGGAAAGGTGCCGTGTGCGATGGGTTGATGGTGACAGCCATCGCTGCCTCATAGCGGGTCGCTATCACTCGTGGTGGACTGATGGTGATGGCTGCAGAGCTTGCAGCGGACTGATGGTGATGACCACAGAGCCAGCCGAATGAAGGGTTGAAGGCCTTCGTCGTATGTCCATTTCGGAGGAGTTCGGACTTCTGAAGAGGAAGCTTGGAGGAAGTTTGGCTCCCATAGGTGTCTAGCTGGAGGTATGCAGCTAAGGCTCGTCCACTGAGGAGTTCGACCGCTGGAAATCCGAAGCTCGACCATTGGAGAGTTCGACTGATTGTTGGACTTCGACTGAGGCTTGACCGCTGTGGAGTTCGAGGAGCTCGACTGCTAGGCAGTTCGGCCGCTGGGGGTTCGGCCGAAGCCCGACTGCTTGGAGTCCAAGGAGCTCGGACGCTAAGTAGTTCGACCAACTGTAGGAGTTCGGCTAAGACCCATTCGTTGAAGTTCTTTCGCGGTTACAGGTTACATTAGGCCGAGCATCGAGCTAGACTTCGGTGGGAGCGAAATTTATATATATATATATATATATATATATATATATATATATATATATATATATATATATATATATGTATGTATGTATGTATGTATGTATGTATGTATATATATGTATGTATATGTATATATATGTATGTATATATATATATATATATATATATATGTATATATATATATGTATATATATGTATATATGTATATATCTATATATATGTATATATGTATATATCTATATATATATCTATATATATGTATATATATATATATATGTATATATAAAGAGAGATTAATATATATATATATATATATATATATATTATATATGTTATATGTATATAGATATGTACATATATATATTATATACATACATATATACATACATGATATATATACATATATATACATATATATATATAGATAGTACATACATATATATACATATATACATATATATTACATATGTATATGTATATGTATATAGATATGTACATATATATATAATATATAATGTATATATATGTGTATATATCGTATATACATATATGATACATATATATCTATATACATATTATATACATATATATTATATATATATAATATATATATATAATATATATATTATATATATTTTTATATTATTATGTATATATATATTATATATATATATATATAATATATAATATATATATATATATATATATATATTATATATAATATATAATATATGTATATAGATTAGTATGATATTATATATAATAATAGTCTTACAT
>QRFJ01002730.1:0-79783 GCA_006176705.1 Cocos nucifera
TGTGCATTTCTATCATAATATCATCATCAAAACTTCTTTCAATGGATGAACAATTTCAACTTTGCCCATCAAGGATCATCGATCACTAAGACGATGCTTGATGAGTCTCATAATCTATCAGTGATACCTAGCAGTTGTTAGATGTGTGATTTGGAATGCCAATTATTAGCAGAGACATTATAATTTTCTAGGATAAATTTATTTTTAAAATTAAAATTATGGATAATTTTTTTTATTCTAAAGTAATGTGTCCTAAAATTATCCAAAAAATTAATGGTCAATGATAAATATTCTCAAGAGTTAAGAATTTAAGATGTGTAATTATAGATTAATTTCTAAACTACTTATAGTCAATGCTCATCATGGGGATGGTGATAGATCTAATTAGACAAGTGCACAATCCACTTTTCTTTTGGATAGATGGGGCTTAAGTCTATAGTGTGGGGATACTAGAGTAAGAGTATAGATGGTTGATATAGATCAACGGTACTGAGCATGACTAAAAATGAGAAGTCACATGGATATGTGCTTACTCATCAGTGACTTCTCAATACTATTTTTATGTGAGTGATTCTCTAACCTAAGATGCATCGGTCATTCACCTTGAGGGTGCTATAGTTTAACTATACCATAACTCGGTCTCCTAGCCATATAGAGTCTTGAGGTGTATATTACCTGTAGTATATTCATTATAGGTATTGGATTGCACCAAGAGGAGATATATCGGCTTTAGTAGTTGAGGAGTAGTTCTATGCAACTTAAGAGGTTGAGTCCATAAGTCTGTAGCCATAGTAGCATGATTATCGAAAATTTTTTTCGTGAGATTCATGATTGGACTCGAGCTAATTAAGTCCGACATATGATGGATGCTTAGGATTTGACAAGGTTCCATGATTTGCATCATGTTGGAACTTTCAATAGAAGAACTTGGTCATACAGTAACTACATCTAGAGGTTTATCTCTTTAATTATGATGGTTTGTTATTATAAATTGCTAGATATCACTAGTAGATTGTGAGAGCTTACTATGATCATTATGGATCGATGATCCTTGATGGGTATGAGTTGGAATTATTCCAACCCATTGAAAAGTATTTCAATGATATTATGATGGAGTTTATGGTATATCTCACTATCAAACAGAATTAAACCTATGGAGTCACACAATAAGGGATTTAATCTTTGATAGCTTGCAAAGTCATAATTGGATTAGGATTTGGTAAATTCCTATCGGGTTTAGGCACACCATGCTAGTACATGGTTAAACCCAAATTCTTCTTTGGACTTGATTCCTTATTATATAAGGTTTATATCAAGTCAATAGCCTAATTCCTAACCTAATATGTTTGGGTCAAGGGGAGCTCTACATTGAATGCCTCAACAGGATTGGGTCCAGCCAATTAGTTGGCTCATTTCCTCTTTTTCTCCTTTGACTTGGCATAAATTTTATGGAAACGATGCATGCCACCTCTGGATGAGATCAAGAGGAGCACAACCCTTAGCATGTTCCAGGTGCGCTCACCATTGACATCCATGTGGACAAATAAGAGGAGCACATGCCCCTCTCTGGTTTCAGCATATGGAGAAGGGAGAGAGGGCACATGCTCCCTTTCTCTCTTGCTTGGATGAGTATAAGTGGTTGCCAAGTATTGACACCCACTTTACTTATCTTTTTGGAAGGGATCACATATCATTTAGACCTATTTCTCTTTGAAAAAAAATAGATTAAATGAAATATATTATTATATGATAATAACCAACCATTTTATCCCATTTGATTTGAATTTTAAATTTAAATCAAGGGTCTATAAAATGGGTAACCTTTTAGGATTCGCCTGTGATGAAAAATCAGATTTTCATCTTCTCTCCCTGTGTCCTCGCCCCCTCTCCTTCTTCAATCTCCAGTGCATGCCCAAAGGGTTGGGCGTCCCCATCTTCATATGCCTAAGGTAGTTAGGCGAGTCCTATTCTGTGCCAAAAAGAAAGGAAGTGAGATCTCAAGCATTGGGATCGTGAGAAGAAGATCAAAAGTTGATCTAGGATCTAGAAGGGCTACAGATCATCTTGGAGGAGATGAATCTACCAAGAGAAGGACGATCCAAGGATGATCCTGATGGATACCTGTAGAGGCTAGGCACGTGCGTGGCTCAAAAACAAATCTCCTCCAAATCCATGAAAATTGGATTGTGGTGTTCATCTACCTGCGCAAGATGATAATGAGATTGTCACATCCCCTTTTGCATGCTGATTTCTTATATTGATTTTTTGAAATAGATCTATGTGTCATATTGGGTGTGAACCCTTTTCTATTGAAGTCCGATAGGATATCTGGCCTTGAGGAAACTCCATCTGATGAGGGCAACCATGACGGACTTCGACCAGTGAAGAGTTTATGTGTGGGCGTCGAGACTACAGACCTCCAACCTGAATCCATCAGCCGATCTTCTTTGTTCAGATTTCTGGCCCCATCGAATATTCCTAGAACCTATGGGGCATTGTAGATTTCACCTAGATGAACTTGAATAGTGATGACAGCCCCCAGGAAGCTGAGTAATAGGTCTAATTATGGCTTGGTTTGGCCGACCTCGATGCTCTTTGGATCTTTTTCCAACAAAAAATCATCCAAGCTATTCGATATTGGACCAATGCCGAATCAACAGAATTCCTCTTCAGATGAACTCCTTCAATATACTAAGGATGACAGACCTCGAAATTCCTGCATCGAGAATTTTGAACACACAGGCTAAAGGACCTTGTTTCTTTCATATTAGCCTCCAAACGGATTCAAAAGTAGCCGAGCTTCAAAGGAATAAATAAGCAGGTTCTCTCCGGGCAGATCCACTTTTGCTCCTTCTAGATAAAATTTCTCAGCTGAACTCCTTCCACTTGAACCCCTCCTAGACACCAGATGATTTTCTTTCCATTAACCCCCATTCATCTGAACTTCTTGTATTAGCAAAGAGGAAACTCGTCGTTATATATTTGCTCCTCCGATAGATCTCCTTTTAGATTTCTCCAACAAAATTATTTTCGGACTTCTCCTTCTAGTAGAACTACTCCTAGATTCTTTCAGCGAACTCTCTTTAAGATTTCTCTAGTCACAGGACTTTCGAACCCCTTCTGGCCGACTCACTATAATCATCTAGAAAGGCCTCCATGCCTACGAAAATCCAGCTATCCATACAGCATGAACCCATTTACACTCATACAATCCTAAAAGAGTCTGAACTCCTCTGGGATTGATGAAACTCAAAGCTCTTCGCCGTCAGCAACTACCTCCTTCGAACTTCAACTATCAAATCCCAACGGATTGGCACATTATGACAATGGGCACTATCCTCTGTAACAAACCCCACGTGGCTCCGAACGGTCTACTACTAGGTGGTTACGGCTATCACCATCAGTTTGTTATAGGCTTTATGTAAGGGATCCTTCAAATATGTTTTCTTTCTAAGCTCCAATCTCTGCTTAAAAGCTCTCTAAGTGCTCCATTTCTATGGATAGAAAATTGACTTGACCATCGGAGGATCCTGTCGAAGCCACCCCACCTTCGATCTAGGACTTATCTTGTAGGTGCCGGTGGCAGCCTCATCTTCTCCAACTCTAGCTAATTTCGACGTCAATGGTTTTCTACACCAATAGAATTGATGCTAGAGGAGGGGCCCTCTTTCTCTTGAGGTTTTCTTGTTCTTAAAGGAGTGCTCAGTAGAGATCCTTCTTTTTCTCCCTTAGAGTCCTTTTTTCCTAGCCGATCTCATGAGGATGCCTTCTCGAAAGGCCTCGACTCGACAGTCAACCACCTCCACGGCTAGATCTCTCCTAGATCTGCTCGCTCCTATCTCATCCTCGATATCTTAAATTCCACCAACAGCAATGGTGGATGCAAAGCAGTTCAACCTACTGATTCAGTAGGTTCGCATCTCACTAAAATAGTGTAAGCCATGCAGCAGCGCAACTCCCAGCATCGGTTCAACCAAAATAGGCTTCTTTGAAACCCCAAGACCTAGTTTGGGATGATCGACTTGGGTGAGTTGGTTGGAAACATCTGAAAAAGAAAAGCAGAGGGCAGAGAGCTCTTGCTTCGATCATGATTCGATCCCTAGGGGGACCTTATCCCCATTCTACCAGAAGACTTTGAAGATCCACGATCGTAAGGATCTCCAGACCAAAGCTGCAAGAAATGAACTGATGGATCAAAGAACTCCATCATGCTCCTTCCTCCCACATCAATGATATCTGCATTGATCTTTCTTTCTCCTAGCAAATCATGTAGGAACCAATCCCACCGAACTTCAAGCTTCCACAGTTTGAGAGCTACAATGGAGCTGCTGATTCGATTGATCATCTAGAGGTCTTTCGAATAATGATGCTAGTCCATGGTGCGCCCGACACCATCCTATACTGAACTTTCCCCTCCATCCCGAAGAAAGCAGCTAGGAACTGGTACTCGACCCTTAAGCCAGGTACTATCTTTTTCTTTGATCAAATGAGCCATCAATTCGTGGCTCACTTCGTCAGTAGCTGACATCCCCGATGAGGCTTGGATTTTCTCATCCATATCAAGCAGAAGGAAGGGGAGTCCATTCAGGCCTATGTCAACCACTTTAATGCTGCTGCTTTAGAGGTTTGAAACTTGGATCAATCTATCGCAATGATTACACTAAAGAATGGCCTTTAAAAGAATGATCTGCTATTCTCCCTGGAGAAGAGGTACCCTAAGAATTTTGCTGATATGCTGATCCGAGCTGATGGTTATGTCCGAACGAAAGAGGCCTTCAAGATGAAGGATGAAGAAGCCATGAGAGAGCGGCAGGTGGGTGATTCAAGCAAGCCTGCAATTGAAGAAAAGTTGAGTGAAGCTCGCCTGTGCTCTAAAACTCTTCTCGAGCGCAGACGAGCCTGGACTCCTTCTCAAGCTCATTGTCAGAGATGCCCTGATCAAAGGACACGATGAAACTCTCTTCCCAAAAGGTTTCACAACTATGCTCCCCTCAATGCTCCGAAAACTTAGATGTTGATGAAAATCAAGAAGCGGTTATCGAGGCCGGAGAGGATGCACATGCATTCTGGTAAGTACAATCCCAATAAATACTGCCTCTACCATCATGACCACGATCATGATACTGAGGAGTGCATTC
This sequence comes from Cocos nucifera, assembly GCA_006176705.1. NCBI lineage: Eukaryota > Viridiplantae > Streptophyta > Magnoliopsida > Arecales > Arecaceae > Cocos > Cocos nucifera. The sequence goes on from QRFJ01002730.1 coordinate 5,139, forward strand.
AGCTCTAAGATGAGATCGAGGAACTCATCAAGCGGGATAGGCTTGGTCGGTTCCTATGACGTCGGCCTGAAGAATGGGAAGATCAATCAAGGGTTCTACCATAACTAGAGCCACTGAGGAGGGAGGAGCAATAAGAAGATCGGCCCCCGCTTGGCATTATCAATACCATCTCTGAGAGACTTTGGTAGGAGGAGGTCGACGGATCTGGGTGACGAGCAAAGAGATGGAGAACTGAGTCCCTGACTTTCATTGAGGCTGATGCACAGGGAGTTCGGTTCCCACATAATGATGCGATTGTAGTTGCTTTAAATATTATAGACTATGATATACACCACATCCTTATTGATAATGAAAGTTCTATTAATGTTTTATTTTATTATGCTTTCTTCAAAATGTCTATACCTAATAGCTGGCTCGGACCAATGAACTCCCCATTGGTAGGTTTCACTGGTAATGTAGTACTAATTGAAGGCATGATAACTTTGGTTGTGGCTGTAGGATAATATCCGAGATAGTCCAAGGCATAGATGGACTTTTTGGTAGTAAAAGCTCCATTGGCTTACAATGCTATTCTCTATCGACCTAATCTAAATGCACTTCAGAGAGTGGTGTCGACCTACTATTTGAAAATAAAGTTTTCAACAAGCTATGGGATCGGAGAAGTCAGAGAAGATCAAGCTCTGGCAAGATATTGCTATTCAATCACCTTGTAGAAGGGTGAGCAGTCAGATCCTTATCCGATTGATGGGTTGGATGTCTGCAATGATCTAACCGAAGAGCAGGGTGAGCCCATGAAAGATCTTGTTTCTATCCTACTGAATGACGAGAATGTGGAGAATACGGTACAGATTGGTTTCAACTTGGCGAAAGAGATACGAGAGTAGCTTGTCAAATTTCTATAGAGAAATGCAAATATTTTTGCTTGGGTCCTCGACGATATGCCCAAAATAGATGTTGAAGTCATGGAACATCATCTGACTGTTGATCCCAAGCATCGATCGGTGAAGGAGAAGATGTGTAGCCATGCCCTAGAGAGACAAAAAGTAATTACAGAGGAAGTTGACAAGCTCATCAATGCCAGATTCATCCGAGAAGTCAACTATCCGAATTGGGTCTCCAACGTCGTACTTGTCAAGAAGGCGAATGGCAAGTGGAGAATGTGCATAGACTTCAAAAAGTTGAATAAAGCCTATCCAAAAGATAGCTACCTCCTGTCAAAAATTGATCAATTGGTGGATGCGACCTCGGGCCATGGCTCCTCACTTTCGTGGATACCTTTTTCAACTATAACTAAATTCGGATGGCACCAGAAGATGAGGAGAAAACTACTTTTATTACTGATAGTGATCTTTACTATTATAGGATTATTTCTTTTGAACTTAAAAATGCAGGAGTAACATACCAGCACCTGATCAATAAAATCTTCAAGGAGCAGATCAGCCACAACATGGAGGTATATATAGATGACATGTTTGTCAAGAGCCAAGCTTCAATAAATCACATTACTAACCTTGAAGAAACCTTCAGTGCCTTTAGGAGGTACAAGATGAAGCGGAACCCAACCAAGTGCACTTTCGACATGACTTCGAGAAAGTTTTTGGGATTCATATGATCGAGACATGAAATTGAAGCAAATCCGAAGAAGATTCGGGCCATTCAAGAGATGACTGCTCTAAAATCAATTAAAGAAGTTCAGCACCTGATCAGAAAGATGGTAACGTTGAACCGCTTCATCTCAAGGTCGGTCGAGCGATGCATACCCTTCTTTCAAGTCTTAAAATAGTTGAAGAATTTTTGCTGGACCACTAAATGTCAACAAGCCTTTAAAAAGCTCAAGGACTACCTTTACTCGCCTCCCCTGCTAGCAAAGCCCAAACTCGGAGAGGGATTATTTTTGTACCTAGTGATCTCCAAAGCGGCCCTCACGGCAGTTCTGATCAAAGAAGAGGCAAAAGTATAGAGGCCGATCTACTACATAAGTTGAGTCTTGGGGAATGTCGAGACTAGGTATATTAAGTTAGAAAAATTAACTTTTGCCCTATTGATTGCAACCCGGAGACTTCGACCTTACTTCCAAGGGCACACCATAACCCTCCTCATTGATCAACTAATCAAAGCAGTTCTTCATTGAACGAATGCCTCTAGAAGAATAGCAAAATGGGCAATAGAGCCCATCGATCAAAGTCCAAATTCTAGCAGATTTTATAGTTGAATTCACCATTCTAGGTGAAGTTAAGTCTGAACAGGGCGAGGTCGATATTCCTTGGTTACAACCGAGTTTCTCTGAAGAAAGAGCCGACCTTCCTGAAGATTTCTCAACCCTATATGTAGATGGCTCGTCCAATGCTTTTGGTGCAGATGCAGGGCTGATCTTGGTTAGCCTAGAAGGAGTCATTGTTGAATATGTGCTACGCTTTGAGTTTTCTGTGACTAATAATGAGATCGAATATGAAGCTTTGATTGAAAGATTAAGGATTGCCGAAGAATTGAAAGCAGATCAACTCTAGGTCTACAGTGATTTCCAATTGGTGGTCGGACAAGTTAATGGCAATCATGAGGCTCAAGAAAAAAGCATGATAAAATATCTCGAGAAAGTGAAAAGCTTGACTCCAGCCTTCAACAATTTTGACATCAAGAAGATCCTAAGAGTGAAAAACACTAGGGCTGACCTTCTCTCAAAGTTGGCAACATTGGCCTCAATTGAGCTGCCTAAGGAGGTTTTCTTCAAAGTCCTGAAACATCCGAGTCTAGAAGGGCAACAGTCTATAATGTAGATCATCCATGAGCCATATTGGATTGACCCATTGGTTGATTATCTTAAAGATGGAGCTCTTCCTCATGACCCGAAGGAAGCTCAAAAACTCAGAAATCAAGCCTTCCGATATGTTCTGTATGAAGGAAAGCTGTATAAAAGGTTATACTCCTTACCGCTATTGAGATGTCTCAAACTTTCAAAAGCTGACTTTGCATTGTAGAAAGTGTATGAAGGAATCTATGGAACTCATGTAGGGGCCAAATCCTTATCACGCAGACTACTTCGGCAGGGTTATGATTGGTCGATCCTGTACCATGATTCTATAGAGTATATCAAAAAATATGACCACTGTCAGAGAAGTGCAAATATTCAAAGATAGCCAACTTTTGAACTTACACCCCTAAACGGCCCGTGGCCATTTGCTCAGTGGAGAATGGACATACTCAAACCTTTTTCCATGGCACCAGGATAGCGCAAGTTTTTCTTGGTGGCAATAGATTATTTCACAAAGTGGGTTGAGGCTGAACTTCTAGCAAAAATCACTGAAGCAAAAGTGCAGGACTTCATCTGAAAGTCGATTATTTATAGATTTGGCTTGCCTCAAATCCTCATAATAGATAATGGATGGTAGTTTGCTGAAGCAAAATTTATTGAATTCTATGAAGATTTGAACATCTCCCACCATTTTACATCAGTAGCCCATCCATAGGTAAACGACAAAGCCGAAGTAACAAACAGAACCCTACTGTAAGGCATCAAAGCAAGATTTAAAAGAGCAAAAGAGACTTGGATGGATGAACTCTATCATGTGCTCTAGGCATACCGAATAATCCAAAGATTGCTAATTGGGGAGATCCCATTTGTCTTAGCTTTTGGAGCAGAAGTGGTCATCCCAATAGAACTCAAACTCTCATCAACACGAGTTGTGGCATTCAATGAGCAGCATAACTTGCAAGATCTCAGGGCTAACCTCGACTTATTGGAGGAAAAATGGAAAAATGCTCAAGTTCGGATGGCAGCCTATAAGCAAAAAGTGGCCCGTTACTACAACTCTAAAGTCGAGGGCAAAATATTCAAAGTGGGAGACCTAGTGCTTCGACGAGCAACTATTTCATAATCTTAGAATCAGAAAAAGCTCACTCCAAATTGGAAAGGCCCATATGAAGTAGAGGAGATCATTCGACCAAAAACTTATCGCTTGAAGGAGCTTGGAGGAACAACACTCTCATGATCTTAGAATTCAGAAAAGCTAAGAATGTACTATCAGTAATTTACCTTCAATAAAACTCCTCTATTTTAATATTATTATTTTTTATTGTAAAAATCATGTGATGATAGAAAATAACTCTCCAAAGTAATTAAAAGTAGCCATGTTAGGAATAGGAGGAGAACCTCGTCCTAACATGAGCAAGTCAAAGGCCTCGTTAGTCTAACTAAGATGGGATGAGGGTGGAGGCCCTTTCAACAGTCCTTATGTGCCCCTATAGTCCTATTAGGAATAAGAGGAGAACCTCATCTTAACTTGAGCAAAGTGAAGACCTCATTAACCTAAGATGAGATGAGGAAAGAGGCTCTTTCAACGACCCTTATGTGCCCCTACAGTCCTGTTAGGAATAGGAGGAGAACCTCATCCTAACACGAGCAAGTTGAAGGCCTCATTAGTTTTGAGATGGGATGAGGGAGAGACCCTTTCAATGGCCCTTATGTGCCCCAACAGTCCTATTAGGAACAAGGAGAGAATCTCATCCTAACTTGAGCAAAGCGAAGACCTCGTTAACCTAAGATGAGATGAGGAAAAAGGTCCTTTTAACAGCCCTTATGTGCTCCTACAGTCTTATCAAAAATAGGAGGAGAATCTTGTCCTAACATAAGCAAAACGAAGACCTCGTTAACCTAAGATGAGATGAGGAAAGAGGCTCTTTCAATGGCTCTTATGTGCCCCTATAGTCCTATTAGAAATAGGAGTAGAACTTCATCCTAACTTGAGCAAAGCGAAAACCTCATTAACTTAAGACGAGATGAGGTGGGAGGCTCTGTCAACGGCCCAATGATGCTCCTACTACCATGATAGGAATAGGAGGAGAATCTCATTCTAACGTGAGCAAGATGAAGACCTTCGATTACTTAAGATAGGAGGAGAACTTCATCCTGATATAAACAAAGACCTCCAGTTACCTAAAGCAAGAGGAAGGATCTCGTCTTGATGAAAGGACGAAGGAAAATCAGTGCAATCAAACAAGGAAGGATAGACTCACCCTAGTGCAGGTAAAAAAATCTTCGATTATGAAAAGATAGGAGAAAAACTACTCTTTCAACAGTCCTTCCAACGAAAGTCAAAGCAAAAAAGAGAAATGAAAAAATCAACAGGCACTGAATCCAAACAAAGCAAAGAGATGATCAAAGAAAATAGTCCTTCATTAAATCCAAAGTTCATTATAAAGTGAAGGTCCACGTGACCATGTACTAAAAAGAGAAAAAGATGACAAAGTCTTAAGAAGGCCCGAAACCCTCAGACTTTGGGCTGCCGACCCCCGCCATTATAAGAGACTACTTTAGCCTAAGGATTTCCTCCTCAAGCTCCTTCTTCTTATACAGACCATCTATATACATCCTATTGGCATGTTGGAATTTGCCTTCGAGCTCTCGCCGCTGCTTCATCAAAACTTCAGACTTGGCCTCCATATCCCTGATGGCTTACTGCTCGTACAATTACTGGATCCTTAGCCATTGAACATCGACCTTCTCCCTCCCCATTTCTTCTGAAAGCTCACCTAGAGTCCTCGTTAGGGTGGCAACAAGTTTTGGTCCACTACTCGCACTGGATTGATGACTATCATCAAGTATTTTTGGAGTTGGGTTACTTCACTATTAGCAGCATAAAGCCTTTGCTCAAACTAGGATATTGTCTCACTCCAACCTAACCGATAGTTATCATAGTGAGCTCGACGTCATGTAGTTGCTTCTGGAGCATGGAGAACCACTTCGATCAATTCCACTCATACCGAGTTTTGTCGAAAGACCACGATGAGCTCCTTTCCAGCAGATAGATCTCCTCCTTTGCCACCTTATGATCAGCTTCGAGAAAGCTGATCTTCATCATTAGTGCCCAAGATTTATCGCTAGTCTTTTTCTTAAGCTCAGCAATCTCCTTCTCGAAGCTATCCTTTTGAATGCTGAAGCTCATAGAATCTTTCATGTGTAGCTTTCGAAAATGGGTGACCTCAATCATCGCCTCTGAAGCATTCTTTCTAGACTCCCAAAGTTTGACTTCTGCCTTCTTCAACTTTTCTTCAGGTGGTGAATCTCCCTCTTTAAATTTTTGACTATAGGCTTCAGAGGGATACCTTGGGATAATAGCTTGGTGTTAGTTGGAGAAGATGGATCCTAACTATGATTGCTAGAGGGATTCTGAATAACATCCACCATGACATAAGTATAAAGAAAAGGAAGTTCATTTTCATTGCTTAAAATGTTCAGTATACATCGAAAGAGAAAGAGAAGAAAACTAAAATTTATAAAAAGTCTTAGATGCCGGTCGGTGTAGAGGCAGGCAAGGTTGGTACATCCTTTGTGATGTTAGGCTCGAAAATAGACACGGGAGCTTCAGTTGTAAGCTCGGGAGTGCTTGGGGCAAGTTCGACGATGGGGGAAGCGGTGCCAGCATTGGAGGGATCGGCTCCCTCACTAGGTTTGTCAATTCAAAAGTCGAGGTCCACTCCAGGGAAGTTCTTTGCGATCCTCCTCATGCAGATCTTGAACCCCTCCAAGAAGGCTTCCTGGGCAAATGTGATCTTGATGTCCTCCATTACTTTGGAGGACTCAAAGGCTTCGACAACCCTCTCCCTCTCGACGTCGATCTCTTCTTCAGCCTTCTTACTTTTATCTTCAAAGAGGGCCCTCAGCCCTGCGGAAGCTTCTTCCTCTCTCCGTGACACCTCCTAAAGGTGCTCGATCTCTATAGCTTAAATTTTTGAGGCCACCTTCAAATGGTCGACCTCAGCCCAAACCCTCTCGACCTCCATTTGAACCTTCTACAGGGCTTTAGAAGCCTTGGCCTGACAAAGATCGACAGCCTTCGAGTGGGAAAATAAGTAATGCCCCAGCTTCAAGACAAGTAGAAGTTAAGTCAAAACTTTAAAAGCACACCCTTCATTCAAACAAGTTCAGAAAAATGGGTTACCACGAGATAGGCGGCGAAAGACTCATTGAATCTTCGGCATCCTCCATCCCAACCATTTTTTGGATAATGTGCAGGAGGATGCTGCCCTTCATCTAGGATTGGATGACCTTCCGATCATCTAAAGAAGCTCGCTCTTGATCGGAGCCTTCATTACTCAAATTTTTGGCCGCTCTCCTCATCTTTTTTCTGACGACATCCTTTTTCTTCTTCTACTTCTCAACAATCTCGCACGGCACAAGAAGCGAGGTGGCAGCATCCCCTCGAGGTAAGATTGGAGGTGGTGTGGTCACGTCGAACTCGAGAATGGGTGCGGCCTGGATCGACATGATCGAGATCAGCTCATCAGTGCGAGCCTTCTTGAATATTTCTTTCGCAGAGCTGTCCTTCCTCTTAAGGGACATGAGCCCCTTGGCCAGGTGGTTCCGCTCCTCAGGAGTCATTTTTGCAAAAAAAAACCAAAGTCAGAGATGGAAAGAAGATCTTGCATAGTTGGCAGGCTACAAAGAACTACCTGACGGATTGAGAGGACTGAGACCGAAGTTGAGTAAGGTCTGGTCCTCTAGGAGCTTGGAGATCGGAGGAGCTTAGAAGTTGTTCAGCTTGTTGGTCGATCCTCTTTTTTAAGCCTAGGAGCTCGACAGACTGAGTCCCTTATTTTCCCCTAAGAAGGAAGTCCTAGCTCTAGGAGGGGATAGGAAACCAAAAATAATTTCTCCTTCCAGTTATGAATGGAAGAAGTGGCACCCTTGAGCAACCCCCTCTTGCCAAACTGGAGAGACACGTACCACCAGTCTTTGGCGGTCGGATGACATTTGAAAGTGAAAAAATTATAGAATAGGGAGATGGAAGGTCGGATGTTGGCCTTAATGCACAAGGACAGAAAGACTATGATAAATCTAAAAGAGTTTGGCACCATGATGACAAAGAAAATGTTTAAAAACTTGAACAAGTTGGTTACAAAAGAAGGTATCGATAGCCAAAATCTTGCCCAGAGGATTTCAATATACAAGCAAGTTCGATCGGGAGGAGGAGAGCTGGTTCGATCGTTAGGGCCAGGAAGTTCAAGATTGCAATTAAAAGGAATTTCGAACTAGATCCTAATCAACGAAAGATCTTTGGGCCAAAGTTTACATAAATTGGTATCGAGGGCAAAGGATGGTCGAGGTACTCCTACATACTTAGGATCCTTATGAGGAAGATCCATTAAAGCTAAATGAGCCGAACTTCTAGAGCCGATCGATCAGGACTCTTCAAAGAATATGAGGATCAAACTAAAATGGAGAAAATCCCTGAAAAACCAAAGAAAATAAAATCTAAGACTTTCTAAAGGAAACAAAGTGGGTAGAAATGCTAAAAGATACAGATAATTAAGGAAAAAGGTTCAAGAACTAACCTAAATCGACTGGGAAGAATGGAAAGGCAACAAGCTTGATGAGAAATGAAGGAGAGAATCCTCAAAAATCAAAGTAGTCGGCAGAAGACTCTAGTGCCCTAGAGCAAGAAGGAAGAAGGAAGCTAGAAGGAAGGAGGAGACCCAGACGAAATGAAGCCTCTATGGAAGAAGAAGAGCTTAAATAGCCATTGGGATCCAAGATTGTTACAATTGTGGATCTCCATTGACCAACCTTGGGTTGACGCATGCCTCACTCATCATAGCGGCAGTCTAAAAATGGGCAGAACCTTTATTGCACTGTACCTTGAGCAGCACTTTGGTGGAAATTTTGGAAATTTATCTTTTTGGGTAACCTGGTATTTAAGAAGTTTTAGCGCCCACGTGGAAAGAGTCGGGATCAGTAGCTCTATTGGTGCGAAAAGGAAAAAAAGGACTTCGACACTCAAATTTTTTTACTCCCTTCATTCAAATTTTGAACTCGAAAGTGGGGGGACTTGTGTTGGGAGTGAACCCTTTCCTGTCGAAGTCCAATAGGATATCTGGCCTTGAGAAAACTCCATTCCATGAGGGCAGCAACGTCGGACTCCGGCCAGTGAAGAGTTTATGCTTAGGCATCGAGACTACAAACCTCCAACCTAAATCCATCGGCCGATCTTCTTCGTTTAGATTTCTGGACCCATTGGATATCCCTAGAACCTATAGGGCATTGTAGATTTCACTTAGATGAACTTGAATAGTGATGACAGCCCCCAGACAGCTGAGAAACATGTTTAATTATGGCTTGGTTTGGCCGACCTCGACGTACTTTGGGTCTTTTTCCAATAAAAAATCATCCAAGCTATTTGATATTGGACCAACGTCAAATCAATAGAACTCCTCTCTAGATGAACTCCTACAATATACTAAGGGTGGTAGACCTCGAGATTCCAACATTCAAAACTTTGAACACACAGGTTAAAGGACCTCATCTCTTTCATATCAGCCTCCAGATGGCCTCAAAAGTTGTCGAGCTTCAAAGGAATAAATAAGCAGGTTCTCTCCAAGAAGATACCCTTCCGCTCCTTCTAGGCAAAATTTTTCAGCTAACCTTCTTCTAGTTGAACCCCTCCCAGACACCAGATGAGTTTCTTCTCATCAAGCCCCGTCCATTCGAACTTCTTGTATTAGTGGAGAGGGAACTTGTCGTTATATATTTGCTCCTCAGGCATATCTCCTTTTAGATTTCTCCAACAAAATTATTTTCAAACTTCTCCTTCCAGCAGAATTACTCCTTGATTCCTCTAGCGGACTTCCTTCAGGATTTCTCTAGTCACAGGGCTTCCAAACTCCTTCCGACCAAACTCATTACAATCACCTAGAAAGGCCTCCACACCTACGCAAATCTAGCTATCCATACAGCATGAACCCACTTACACACATACGACCTTGAAAGAGCCTGAACTCCTTTGGGATTGATGAAACTAGAAGCTTTTCACTGCTAGCAACTACCTCCTCCGAACTTCAACTATCAAGTCCCAACGAATTGGCACATCACGATAATGGGCACTATCCTTCATAACAAACCCCACGTGACCTCGAACAGCCCATTACTAGATAGTTACGGCTGTCACCATCAGTTTGTTATAGGCTTCATCTATATAAGAGACCCTCTAGATATATTTTCTCTCTAAGCTCCAAACTCTGCTCAAAAGCTCTTTGAGTGCTCTATTTCTATGGATAGAGAACTGACTTGACCATTGGAGGGTACTGCCAGAGCCACCACACCTCTGGTCTAGGACTTGTCTTACAGGTGCTGGCAGTAGCCTCGTCTTCTCCAACTCCAGCCAATTCTGAGGTCAATAGTTTTTTGCACCAACATGTCCAATGCTGGATCGATTTTTATTTTTAAATCTGCTACTTCTATGATCAATCAATTTGGTATGCAATCTGTTCCTTCAACAGTATATAGTGGCAACCCAGTAGAATAGAATAATTAAACCTCTAGGTGCAATTCCATGTGATTCAGTCATTCTATCTTAAGTCCCGACTAGATGAAGGTTATGGAGAACTCGTCAAATCCTAATGTCAGTTATATGCAAGATTGGCTCAACTCGAGTTCATCTATGAATTTTTATGGAAACTCTTTTCCAATATTCATATTTACTTTGGTTGAAGACTTTCTGAACTTAGTCTTGCAAATCGCATAGAACATTTTTTTTTCTACCAAGATCGATAGATTCTGTTGGTGCAGAAAATTATTGATGTTGGAATTGGCTAGAGTTGGAGAAGATGAGGCTACCATCGGAACCTACAAGACAAGTCCTAGATTGGAGGTAGGGTGAAATTCTATTGGTGTAGAAAACTATTAACGTCCAAATTGGCTAGAGTTGGAGAAGATAAGGCCACCACCGACACCTGGAAGACAAGTCCTAGATCGGAGGTGGGGTGGCTATAGTAGGATCCTCCGACGGTCAAGTCAGTTCTCTATCCACAGAAATGGAGCACTCAGAGAGCTTTTGAGTAGAGTTTGGAGCTTAGAGAGAAAACATATTTGAAGGATCTCTTATATAGGTGGAGTCTGTAATAAATTGATGGTGACAGTCGTAACCATCTAGTAGTGGGCCATTTAGGGCCACGTGGGATTTGTTGTGGAGGATAGTGTCCATTGTCGTGATGTGCCAATCCATTAGGACTTGATAGTTGAAGTTCGGAGGAGGTAGTTGCTGGCAGCGAAGAGCTTTTAGTTTCATCAATCCTAGAAGAGTTTGGGCTCTTTTAAGGTCATATGTGGGTAAGTGGGTTCTTGCTGTATGGATAGCTAGATTTGTATAGGCGTGGAGGCCTTTCTAGGTGATTGTAATGAGTTTGGTCGGAAGGAGTTTGGAAGCCCTGTGACTAGAGAAATCCTGAAGGAAGTCCGCTAGAGGAATCAAGGAGTAGTTCTGTTGGAAGGAAAAGTTTGAAAATAACTTTGTTGGAGAAATCTAAAAGGAGATCTGCCTGAGGAGCAAATATATAACGACAAGTTCCCTCTCCACTAATACAAGAAGTTCGAATGGACGGGGCTTGATGAGAAGAAACTTATCTGGTGTCTGGGAGGGGTTCAACTGGAAGGAGGTCAGCTAGAGAATTTTGCTTGGAAGGAGTGGAAGGGAATCTTCCTACAGAGAACCTACTTATTTATTTCTTTGAAGCTCAGCAGTTTTCGAGGCCATCTGGAGGCTGATATGAAAGAGATGAGGTCCTTTAGCTTGTGTGTTCAATGTTCTCGATGTAGGAATCCTAAGGTTTGCCACCCTTAGTATATTGTAGGAGTTCGTCTGGAGAGGAGTTCTGTTGATTTGACATTGATCTAATATTGAATAGCTTGGATGATTTTTTATTGGAAAAAGATCTAAAGAGCGTCGAGGTCGGCCAAACCAAGCCATAATTAGACCTATTACTCAACTGCTTGGGGGCTGTTATCGCTATTTAAGTTCGTTTGAGTGAAATCTACAATGCCCCATAGGTTCTGAGAATATCTGATGGGGCTAGAAATCTGAACGAAGAAGATCGATCGATGAATTCAGGTTGGAGGTCTGCAATCTCAATGCCCGAGCGTAAACTCTTCACTAGCCGAAGTCCGACGTGGCTGCCCTCACTGGATGGAGTTTCCTCCAACACTTATTATCCTATCAAACTTCAGCAAGAAAGAGTTCATGCCCAATACAAGTCTTCCCACTCCTGAGTTCGAAATTTGAATGAAGAGAGTAAAGAAATATGAGCACTAAAGTCCTTTTTTTCCCCTTTTTGTGCCAATAGAGCAGCAGATCCTGACTGTTTCTGTGTGAGTGCCAAAACTTCTTAAATACGAGATGACTCAAAAAGGCAAATTTCTAAAACTTCCATTGAAGTGCTGCTCAAGGTATGGTGCAATAAAAGTTCTGCCCATTGCCAGACTGCCGCTATGATGAGTGGGGGATGCGTCAATCTGAGGTTGGTCAGCAGAGATTCGCAATCATAACCATCTCGGATCCTAACGGCTATTTAAGATCTTCTTCTTCCATAGGAGCTTCATTTCATCTAGGTCTCATTCTCCTTCATTCTCGCTTCCTTCTCCCTTCTTACGCCAGGGCACTAGGGTCTTCTGCCGACTCCTTCGATTTTTTGAGGGTTCTCTCCTTCATTTTCCATCAAGCCTACCACCTTTTCATTCTTTCCAATTGATTTAGGTCAATTTTTGAGCCTTTCTTTTTGATTATCTGTGTCTTTTGGCATTTCTACCTAATTTATTTCCTCAAAAAAGTCTCAGATTTTATTTTCTTTGATTTTTCAAAGATTTTCTCCATTTTAGTTTGATCCTCATATCCTCTAAAGAGTCTTGATCAACTGGTTCAAGAAGTTCAGCTCATTTAGCTTTAATGGACCTCCCTCATAAGGACCCTGAGCTTGTAGGAGTACCTCGACCATCTTTTGCCCCCGATACCATTTCATGTAAACTTCGGCCTAAAGATCTTTCATTGATTAGGATCCAGTTCAAAAATCCTTTCGATTGCGAACTTGAACTCCCTAGCCCTAGTGATCGAGCCAACTCTCCTCCTCCTAACCAAACTTTCTTGTACGTTGAAACCCTTCGGACGAGATTTCGGTTGTCGATACCTTCTTTTGTAATGGACTTGTTCAAGTTTTTAAACATTTTCTTCACCGCCATGGTGCCAAACTCTTTTAGGTTTATCCTAGGATTTCTCTCCTTATGCATTATGGCCGACGTTCGACCTTCCATCTCTCTATTCCATAATTTTTTTACTTTCAAACATCATCCGACCACTAAAGACTGGTGGTACGTGTCTTCCTAGTTCGACAAGAAGTGGTTGCTCAAGGATGACCCTTCTTCCATTCATAATTGGAAGGAGAAATTTTTTTTTGTTTCCCATCCCTCCCTAGAACTAGGACTTCATTCTTAGAGGGAAATAAGGGACTCAGTCTATTGAGCTCCTGGGCTTGAGAAAGAGGATCGAGATTCGGTCGACAAGCTGAAGAACTTTCAAACTCCTCCGATCTCCAAGCTCTTAGAGGACCAGATCTTATTGAACTTCAGTCTCAGTCCTCTCAATCTGATAGGTAGTCCTTTGTAGCCTACCAACTATGCATGATCCCCTTTCCTTCTTTGACTTTGATTTTTCTTCTACAGAGATGACTCCTGAGGAGCGGAATTGCTTGGCCAAGGGGCTCAAGTCCCTTAAGAGGAAGGACAACTCTGCAGGAGAAATATCCAAGAAGACTCGCACTGATGAGCTGATCCAGACCACGCCCATCCTCGAGTCCGACGTGGCCACACCACCTCTGATCTCACCCCGATGGGATGCTGCCACCTCACTTCTTGAGCAGTGTGAGGTTGTTGGGAAGAAGAAGAAGAAAAAGAATGTCATCAGGACAAAGATGAGGAGGGCAGTCAAAAATTTGAGGGACGAAGGCTCCGATCAGGAGTGAGCTTCTTTGGATGATCGAGAGGTTGTCCAATCCTTGATGAAGGGCAGCATCCTCCCGCACATTATCGAGAAAATGGTTGGGATGGAGGATGCCGAGAGATTCGATGAGTCTTTCACCACCTATCTCAAGGTAATCCATTTTTTTGAGCTCATTTGAATGAAGGGTGCACTTTTAAAGTTCTGACTTAACTTCTACTTATCTTGTAGTTGGGGCATTACTTGTTTGCCCACTCGAAGTCCATTGATCTTCGCCAGGTCGAGGCTTCTAAAGCCCTATAGGAGGTTCAAACGAAGGTCAAAAGGGTTCAAGCTGAGGTCGACCATTTGAAGGTGGCCTTAGAAATTCAAGCTACAGAGGTTGAGCGCCTTCGGGAGGTGTCGTGGAGAGAGGAAGAAGCTTCCATGGGGCTGAGGGCAGCCCTGGCCTTCTCCGAAGATAAAAAGAAGAAGACTGAAGAGGAGATTGACATTAAGAGGGAGAGGGCTATCGAAGCCTTCAAGTCCTCCAAAGCAATGGAGGACATTAAGATTGCGTTTGCCCAGGAAGCCTTCTTAGAGGGGTTCGAGATCTGCATGAGGAGGGTCATGAAGAACTTTCCTGGAGTGGACCTAAACCTTCTGATAGACGAACCCAGTGAGGGAGCTAGTCCCTCCAAAGCTGGCATCACTTCCCCCATCGCCGAACCTATCCTGAGCAGTCTCGAACTTACAGCTAAAGCTCTCGAGTCTATTCGCAAGCCCGATGTCACAAAGGATGTACCAACCTCGCCTGCCTCTGCACCGACCAAGGTCTAAGATTTTTTATAAATTTGTACTTTTCTTTTCTTTTTCTTTTGATGTATACCAAATATTTTGGGGAATGAAAATAAACTTCCTTTTCTTTATACTTGTGTCTTGGTGGATGTTATTCAGAACCCCTTAAGTGATCGTAGTCAGGATCCATCTTCTCCAACTGACACTGAGCTATTATCCCAAGGTATCCCTCTGAAGCTCATAGTCAAAAATTTAAAGAGAAAGATTCATCACCTGAAGAAAAAGTTGAAGAAGGAAAAAGCCAAACTTTGGGGATCCAGAAAAAATGCTTTAGAGGTGATGATTGAGGTCATCCGTCTCCAAAAGCTCCACTTGAAAGATTTTGTGAGCTTTAGTATTTGAAATGGTAGCTTCAACAAGGAGATTACTGAGCTTAAGAAAAATGCCAGTGATAAATCTTGGGCACTAAAGGCAAAGATCAGCTTTCTTGAAGCCGATCTCAATACGGCGAAGGAGAAGATCCATCTGCTGGAGGGGAGCTCATCGTGATCTTTCGACAAGGCTCGGTGATAGGTACACGATGCTGTCGTTAAGACACCGTGTTTATCAATTTAAATCTGACTTTTTACTTTTTAAACTAATTAAAAATTATGGAGAAAGTGGTGAGTCGGGTCGAATCCACAGAGAGGCAATGATTTATTTCTAAAATCTTTGATTTTATTTTTTTTTAAGAAAAGAAAGCAAAGATTAAAGTCAAAAAATAGATCTATAAATAAAAATAGAATTTAAGTTATGCAAAAATAAATTTGATACTAAGATCTACTATTTAGATCTTAGCAACTACTTATAGTAAAATTAAAGAGCAATAAAGAACAAATAATTTAAAGAGCTAGAATTGAAAAGAATAATGAAACTTTCTTTATTAAATTTAAAACTAAGATGCAGAATTTAAATACAAGAAATTAAAGAAAATTCAGAATTTTAATACAAGAAAAATTAAAGAAAAAAAAACTAGATGAAGATCGCAGATCGGCGTAGGCATGAAGATGGCGTAGAAGACCGGCTCTTCTTCTCAGCAGCACCGCAGCTTTGAAGTAACCTTTAATCCCGAGCTTGACTTCCACCCTATACCTTAGCTTCTCTTCCAACCCTCCTTTTCTTAGAGGCTTAGGATCCTTTTTATAGAGCTAGAAGAGGTAGATCTTTATTTCTAAAAGCAATATGGGACTAATTCCCTTTGTAATCGTAAAAATTTGAATAAAATTTGAATAAAAACAATCCTGTTACGTCTCTGGTAAATCTGGTAAAATCAGGCTATCCGATAGGAATCGAACGGTTCAAAAATCGTCAAAATCGGATGCCTATCAGCCCAGATCAGCTCGAATTGAATACTGGCCGTCCGATCGCGCTTGATCGAGGAAATCTGGCCGCAAATCGCGCTTCGGGAGTCCTGATCACCGCCGGGAGCGTTCTGGACCGTCGGATCGAAGCTGGAATCAGGCGCTGCCGTTTGATGGTGATCCGAGTGAAGTTGGCAACCGAAAAAAATGCTGACCGTCCGATCTTAACCGCAATCAACCGCAACCGTCCGATCGCGCAATTACTGTTCCCATGGACCGCGTAGACCGGCCGCACCGCACACCGCAACCAATCAACGCTTCTGTCACCGAGTGAAATGACCAGATTGCCCTGTGAGCCGCGATAAAATTTTGTAGACCCTTTAAGGGTCTAGGTCCACCACGTGGCAGGCTCTGATTCGCCGGATTTTGCTGAGCTGGCGGTCCACGCCTGGATCGTAGACCGGCTGATGGCTTCAATGACTGAGTCGGCTTTGATGGCTCGGCTTCGCTTGGTGGCTCGGCTTGGCTTGGTGGCTCGGCTTGCGGAGTCGGCTGAGCCGTTTTCTTTTTTTTTATTTTTTATTTTTTTTTTATTTATTTTATATTTTTTTTTTAAAAAAAATTCATATCTTTTTCATTTTAGCTCCGTTTTACTTGAAATTTATTTCGTTGTGATCAGAAAAATGAGATCTTTCTATTAATAATAAAATTTTATTTTTTAATTTTTATTATTTTTTTTATTATTTTTTAATTAATTTTTTAATTAATAAAAATATGAATTTTTCAAAAATTATATATAAATTGATTGATAATTCTTAAAAATTAATATAAATTAATTAATAAATTAATACTTTTATTGGTGAATTTACGATGCTTATCACACCCCCCAACTTAAGCTTTGCTCGTCCTCGAGTAAAGAAAGAATTTAGTTTAGATCAATTACCATATTTTGTTGAGATCTTCTTTCACAAAAATAAATCTAGAATTTAAGATCAAAAGTTTAGACAGTATCACTAACTAAGTATTGAGTTTCAGAAGTAAATTTCACAGCAGATTAATTAGAAACTTTCTTAGAGTTCATCTAAAGATTTTCAGCACTTTGTGTCGTGAATACTAACTTAGCATTTGGGTGTTGATTCAAAGGGCAAATGAATCTTCTTTTTATCACCTATTTTGGTTAGTTTTATATACTCCCAAGTTAAGTGCATGAATTAAGGTAGCTTTCACACTGCTTCTTTTTTTTTTTTTTTTTTTTTTTTTTTTTTTTTAAATTGTGCTGAGCATCCTGGCCTTCCCTTCACCATTTGATGTGAACTTCTTACATTTAAGGTGCAAAGTTCTAGTTTAGGGCAATCCACATATACTCTATTTTTTGCACTCTTTTTTTTTTTTTTTTTTTTTTTTTTTTTAGAAGCAGGTAGCTCTTTCCTTAAATTCAAGTTTCTTTAATTGAAGTATATATAAACCATCAATTTTTAGTGATAATTGAATTATCAATTTTTAGTGATAATTGAATCCTCAATTTAGCCTTATAATCAAACACCTTGCTGTGCTTCATTAGTGTGCATGTGCAAGTAGAAGTGCTGTTAGCCTTTAAATGACCTAAGTAGGTTGCTAATGGTCTGACCAAATAATCTGCTTCTTGACTCGCTACCATTATTAGTTAATACTTTCTAACTTTATTACTTATCCTAGTTTATTTTGCTTAAGATTCTCTTTCCCAAAATATGGTTTGTTCAAAATTTTTATTTTTATTATTATTATTATTTTTTTAATAGTTTTATTATTATTATATATATTATTTATTTATTTATTTTTAATTTTTTTTTTTAAAATTTTTTTAATATTTTATTTATTTATTATTATTATTATTATTATTATTATTAATTTTTATTTTTATTGATTTATTTATTTATTTATATATATATATATTGTTTTATTTTTTTTATTATTATTATTATTATTTTATTTTATTATTTTTTTTACTTTTTACCCAACTGAATTGACATTGTCCTCAATAAAAGAGTGTAAATTATGTTTATTTATTTAGCATGGGTCTTGAAGCTTATGATCCTTCTCCCACTTTTTGGTTCTCCAACTTAGCCTAAAAAATAAATAAATAAATAAATAAATTAGATTCAAGAAGTATTGGGTTGCCTCCCAATAAGCGCTAAGTTTATTGTCTTCAGCCAGACAAGAATGCAGTTTAATTCATTGTGGTTCTATTAATTGCACTTGATCAATATTTCGATGTTAATGATATCCCTTCAATATATGGTTTAAGCCTTTGGCCATTTACCTTAAAAAAATTTTTAGTCCTGGGATCATAGAGTTTAATTGCACCATGTGGGAATACATGATTAACTATATAAGGTCCATCCCATCTGGATTTTAGTTTTCCAGGAAATAATCGAAGCCTTGAGTTAAATAACCAGACTTGTTGATTTGGCTCAAAGGTTTTTCTTGAAATATGTTTATCATGGAAGGCTTTCATTTTTTCCTTATAAATTTTTGAATTTTCATAAGCTTCTTGCCTTAATTCTTCTAATTCACTTAATTGTAACATCCGATTGGAACCAGCTTTGTTTAAATTGAAATTTAATTATTTTATTGCCCAATATGCTTTATGTTCAAGTTCTACCGGAAGGTGACATGCTTTTCCATAGATTAATCTATAGGGAGACATTCCAATGGGAGTTTTATAAGCTGTCCTATAGGCCCATAATGCATCATCCAATCGATCTGACCAATCTTTTCGATCAGGCCTAATAGTCTTTTGTAAGATATTCTTGATTTCCCTATTAGAGACTTCTACCTGACCACTTGTTTGCGGATGGTATGGTGTAGCTATCTTATGTGTCACCCCATATTTTCGTAATAAAGTTCTAAATTGATGATTTGTAAAATGGGTACCCCCGTCACTGAATGATAGCACGTGGAAATCCGAACCTGGAAAAGATATTCTTCTGAATAAATTTTAGGACTACTTTATGATCATTGGTTCGAGTTGCTATTGCTTCAATCCATTTAGAAACATAATCAACAGCTACCAAAATGTATTCAAATCCATTGGAAGGTGGAAAAGGTCCCATAAAATCAATTCCCCATACATCAAAAATTTCAACCACTAAAATGGGGTTCAAAGGCATCATGTCTTTCTTTGAAATATTCCCTAAGGCTTGACACTTAAAACACTCCTGACTAAAAGTATGGGCATCCTTAAATAATGTTGGCCAATAAAAACCACTTTGTAACACTTTGGCCGCAGTTTTTCGTCCAGAAAAGTGTCCTCCACAAGCAAGAGTATGACAAAATTGTAAGATACTCCATTGTTCAGATTCAGGAACACATCTACGAATGATTTGATCAGCACAAATTCTAAAAAGCTCAGGATCTTCCCAAAAATAATATTTGATTTGAGCAAAGAATCGATCCTTTTCATTCTTAGACCAGCCATCAGGAATTTGTCCTATGACTAAGTAATTGACAATATTTGCAAACCAAGGAGTCTTTGTATGTGAAACTGTTAACAATTGTTCATCTGGAAAAGATTCTCTGATTGATACAGGTTCATTATCTTTCACTAGGATCCTAGACAGATGGTCTGCTACAACATTTTTAGATCCCTTCTTATCTCGAATTTCAATGTCAAATTCTTGTAACAGTAAAATCCATCTAATTAATCGTGGTTTAGCATCTTTCTTTGAGAGCAGGTATCTCAAGGCTGAATGATCCGAGTAAATTATGATTTTTGATCCTAATAAATATGATCTAAACTTTTCTAGGGCAAACACAATGGCTAGCAACTCTTTTTCAGTGGTGGTATAATTCATTTGTGCTTCATTCAGAGTTCTACTAGCATAATAGATCACTACAGGACATTTGTTTACCCTTTGGCCTAGGACAGCTCCTATGGCAAAATCTGAGGCATCGCACATAATTTCAAAAGGTAGTGACCAATTAGGAGGTTGTATGATTGGAGCTTTGGTCACAGCTTCTTTTAAAATTTCATAAGCTTTAAGACAATTTTCATCAAAGTTAAAAGAAACATCCTTAGCAAGGAGATTACACAAAGGACGAGAAATTTTAGAGAACTCTTTGATGAAGCGACGATAGAATCCTACATGACCAAGAAAAGATCGAATTTGTTTGACAGAAGTGGGAGGAGGAAGTTTAGAAATTAGTTCAACTTTAGCTTTATCTACCTCAATCCCTTTCTTGGATACTATATGTCCTAAAACGATCCCTTTTTGAACCATGAAGTGGCTCTTTTCCCAGCTTAACACTAGATTAGCCTCAATACATCGTTTTAATATTTTCTTCAAATTGTTGAGACAACTCTCAAAAGATTCTCCAAAGATCGAAAAGTCATCCATGAATATTTCTAAGAAATCTCCTATCATGTCTGAAAATATTGACATCATGCACCGTTGAAAAGTTGCAGGTGCATTACATAATCCGAATGGCATTCTACGAAAAGCAAAGGTTCCATAAGGACATGTAAAGGTGGTCTTTTCTTGATCTCCTGGGTAGATCGCTACCTGATTGTATCCCGAGTATCCATCTAAAAAGCAAAAGTATTGTTGGCCTGCTAGTCTTTCTAAGATTTGATCGATAAAGGGTAAGGGAAAGTGATCTTTTCGGGTGGTTGTATTGAGTTTTCTATAATCTATGCAGACACGCCACCCAGTGGAAAGTCGTGTTGGTACTAAGTTTCCATGTTCAGTGCGGACAACCGTAAGTCCAGATTTTTTTGGAACAACTTGTGTAGGACTCACCCAGTGGCTGTCAGAGATAGGATAAATAATTCCAGCATCTAACCATTTAATTACTTCTTTCTTGACTACTTCTTGCATGTTAGGATTAAGCCTTCTTTGCATCTCTCGAGTTGGTTTGGCATTATCTTCTGTATAAATATGGTGCATGCATATTGACGGACTAATTCCTTTTAAATCGGCAACGGTCCACCCTATGGCCTCTTTATATGTTTTTAGAATATTTACCAATTGGTTTTCCTGTTCAGTAGTTAAGTTGGAAGCAATTATTACTGGTAGGGTTTTCTTTGATCCTAAAAATACATACTTAAGTGATTCAGGTAAAGGTTTTAGTTCAAGTTGTGGTGGGGCCTGAATTGAAGGACGTATTGGTTCAATTTTTCGCTCAGGTAAGGGCTCAATTTTCACTGACCAAGGTAATGAATGTGATGGTTGAGGTAAATTAAGCAGGGTATTTACTTCCTGGGTTTGAGTATCTCCAGTGGGTTCATCATCTTGTAGTAAATCTAAGAAAGAATTAGATTCAACTATTTCATCTATCTGATTGATTACAAAGCAGTCTTCCTCCTCTTGGGTGTACTTTGGGGTATTAAAAACATTAATTCTTACTTTTTGATTCCCAAAAGAAATATCCATAGCTCCCGTTTTACAGTTGATATTGGCATTCGCGGTTGCTAAGAATGGACGTCCTAAAATTATGGGATTTTGGTTCAGCTCTTGGGATGGTTCCATGTCAAGTATGAGAAAATCTACAGGAAAATAACATTTATCTACTCTAACTAGAACATCCTCAATTAAACCACGCGGTGTTTTTATAGATCTATCAGCTAATTGCAAAATGACTGACGTGGGTTTTAATTCTCCAATCCCAAATTTTTCATAAACCGAGGTTGGAAGGAGGTTTACACTAGCTCCTAAGTCTAGTAATGCTCGGTCAAAGGTTATACCTCCAATAACACATGAAATTAAGGGTGCACCAGGATCTTTCATCTTTTGAGGTATTGGATTTAACAGGACCGCACTTACATCCTCGGATAGCATAACTCTTTTGGTGGTTCGTGGCTCACGCTTTTGGGTACAGAGTTCTTTAAGAAATTTAGCATAGGCTGGAACATGCTGAATTGCATCGATGAGGGGTAAATTAATATGAACTTGTTTAAATAGTTCCATTAGCTCCTTGTTGCGTGTTTCTTGCTTTTTGCGAGAAGAGCCTGCTTCTAAGGCCGAAGGGAACGGGGCTTTGGGTTTATATGTCTCAGCTAATTCATCTGTTCTCTTCTTTTCTTTATCCATCTTATCAGTGTCAGTACCAGTCTTAAGCTCAAGTTCTTCTATATGATTATCCTCTTCTTCAAATTTCTCATCTTGGCTAACATCAGTATTGGCCTCTATCACCTGGTCTTGATATGGGTCCTTAAGAATCCTACCACTTCTAAGTTCAGATATTGCTTTGGCATTTTCTAATTGGGGGTTCTTAGGTGGAATGTTAGATGGATGAGTAAATCCAGGTGGTTGATAGACATTGGATGGATTATTTTTAGGATTTGCAATTGGTTGGCTTGGTAATTGACCCGGTTCTCTCCTCATGCTAGACTCAGCTATTTGTCCTATTTGAGCTTCTAGTCTGGCGATTGATTGTTGTTGGCTTAGAATTAATTGTTGAAGTTGATTGAATTTATCGTCGGCTAGATTGGTCTGTTGAGGAGGTGGGTATGAGGGTTGATTATAATGTAGTGGTTGAGAAGACTGACTAGGCTGACCCTTATTATAGGCATAGTTCTGGTATTGGGGCCTATTTTGATAATTCTGAACTGATGGGATTTGGGTCTGAGCCTGAGTTTGTTGTGGTTTCCAAGAGAAATTAGGATGGTTTCTCCAACCAGGATTATATGAATTTGAATATGGGTCATTAAGTGGTTTTGAGTAACCTTGAGCAGCTTGGACTTGTTCTTGGATAAGAGGTGGTAATTGTGCAACCGTGGGACATTCACTTACATGATGTGTTGGGCTAGCACAAATAGAGCAAATCACTTGATAATTAGAAGCTGGTGTGTATTGTGCAGGAGATTGTTGACCTAAGTTTAGGAATTGATCTAATTTCTGTGCAATAAGGTCGACTTTATCTAATTTTTGTGCTATTATGTTCAAATTCTGCCTTAGAATTGAGTTCCGAAGTTTTGATCTCATAAATTCCTGCCCGTTTTTGTTGAGAAATTGATCTTTCATAAGAAGATAATGAAGCATGGTTAATAGAGTTTTCACTTAAAGTTTCAAACAAGGTATAAGCTTCATCCTCACTTTTGCTCATGAATGCACCTCCACAGGATGCATCAACCATCTGCTTATATTGATCTCCTAAACCTTCATAGAAAGCTTGTACAATTTGCCACTTAGATAGACCATGGTGTGGGCATTTTCTAAGGAGTTCCTTAAGTCTTTCCCATGATTCATGAATTTGTTCCCTTGGAAGCTGAGCAAATCCCGTGATGGCTCGCCTCATGGTATTGGTTCGTCCTATGGGATAAAATTTCTTAAGAAATTCATGTTGCATCTCTGCCCATGTTTGAATTGTTCTTCCTAATGTGCCAAGCCAGTACTTGGCTTTATCTTTTAATGAGAAAGGGAACAAGGTCAGTCTAAGGGCATCATCAGAAAAATTTTGAATTTTTACCGTAGAGCAGATTTCTAAGAACTCATCCAGATGTTTGTAAGGGTCTTCATTGGCATTCCCATAAAAAGATGGGAGCATCTGGATTGTGGTTGACTTAATCTCATAGTGACTAGCAGGGATATCAGGTATGTGGATGCAAGTCGATGGGTTGTAGGTGGAAGGAATAAAGTATTCCTTCATCTGCCTAGGTGGTTCTTCACGATTTTCAGCCATTTGATTACCTGGTCTTAAATGAATTAGTCTTTCAATTTCAGGATCTGGTTTAACTAGGTCAGGTAAAAGTGATCTTCTACCGTGCATGTACTAGTGGAATTTGATATATGGTTCAATTTTTTTTTTTTTTTTAAATTATTATTATTATTTTTTTTTTTAATTTATTTATTTTTTTAAGAAAAGAAGAGAGAAAGAAAGAAGAGGAAAAATCCTAAAGAATCTTAAATCTGGAGAAGATAGGGAGGAGTTAATTTTTATGTTAGATATTATTTGGCAAACAAGTTAGGCAATCAATCCTGACTAAGAGTTATCCTAGATCTAGACAGCTCCTAACTGCCAAGATCACCTTCAAGCCCTCCAAATAGAGGATTAACCAATCAACTGGCCAGGTAAGTGTAAAGTCGGTGGGAGTCCCTCTGTTGCTTGCCTTAGACACCAATTGTGCTTGGCCAGGTAAGCGAACAGAACCAATTAAGTAACCACCTTCTTTCGGGCCCAATCGTCCCTGAACCACTTTCCTAGACACCAGTCAAATTGATTAATCCTAACTTGGTTCAACTCTTAGGATTTCTTGTCCTATTGAGCTCGAATATCCTTAAAGGTTAATGTCTAATTGATTTTAAGATTTAAGGTTTGGGTTAATGCAGGATGCTGGTTGGTTGTTTGTGGGCTAAGGAAGGGTGATCAAATCCCCACCTTATCTTGTTTAATTGGGTTGTGCCCTTAATTTGGTTTAATATGAAATATGCAAAAAAAAAAAATTTCAATCAAAGAGTTCTATGCAATTTAAACTAGATGCATGCAACTAATTAAATTCTAAAAGGCTTACCTTGACCTCCAGCAATCACCAAAAATAAGAATAAAAACTAATATGATGGATGCTCTAAATAATTAGGGTTTCTAATCTTGTGATGAGATTTTTAATTAGGTTTATGTAGGTAATATTTTTAATTAATTTAAAAATAAAGCAAATATTAAAAATAAAGAAAGAGATTTAGGGTTTAGGAATGATCTCACCGAATAGGATTGAGAGTTTTGTTCGTGCCCTAATCTTCCCTGTTCCTTTTTTTTTTTTTCTTTTCTGCAAAATAAATAAAAAAATAATGAGTAGGCAGTAAAAAAAAAAAAAAAAATCAAAGAAATAAAGAAATTTTAATTTTTATGCCTCCCCGGCAACGGCGCCAAAAACTTGATAGGTACACGATGCTGTCGTTAAGACACCGTGTTTATCAATTTAAATCCGACTCTTTACTTTTTAAACTAATTAAAAATTATGAAGAAAGTGGTGAGTCGGGTCGAATCCACAGAGAGGCAATGATTTATTTCTAAAATCTTTGATTTTATTTTTTTTTAAGAAAAGAAAGCAAAGATTAAAGTCGAAAAATAGATCTATAAATAAAAATAGAATTTAAGTTATGCAAAAATAAATTTGATACTAAGATCTACTATTTAGATCTTAGCAACTACTTATAGTAAAATTAAAGAGCAATAAAGAATAAATAATTTAAAGAGCTAGAATTGAAAAGAATAATGAAACTTTCTTTATTAAATTTAAAACTAAGATGCAGAATTTAAATACAAGAAATTAAAGAAAATTCAGAATTTTAATACAAGAAATTAAAGAAAAAAAAAACTAGATGAAGATCGCAGATCGGCGTAGGCATGAAGATGGCGTAGAAGACCGGCTCTTCTTCTCAGCAGCACCGCAGCTTTGAAGCAACCTTTAATCCCGAGCTTGACTTCCACCCTATACCTTAGCTTCTCTTCCCCCCTTTTCTTAGAGGCTTAGGATCCTTTTTATAGAGCTAGAAGAGGTATATCTTTATTTCTAAAAGCAATATGGGACTAATTCCCTTTATAATCGTAAGGAATTTGAATAAAATTTGAATAAAAACAATCCTGTTACGTCTCTGGTAAATCTGGTAAAATCAGGCTATCCGATAGGAATCGAACGGTTCAAAAATCATCAAAATCGGATGCCTATCAGCCCAGATCAGCTCGAATTGAATACTGGCCGTCCGATCGCGCTTGATCGAGGAAATCTGGCCGCAAATCGCGCTTCGGGAGTCCTGATCACCGCCGGGAGCGTTCTGGACCGTCGGATCGAAGCTGGAATCAGGCGCTGCCGTTTGATGGTGATCCGAGTGAAGTTGGCAACCGAAAAAAATGCTGACCGTCCGATCTTAACCGCAATCAACCGCAACCGTCCGATCGCGCAATTACTGTTCCCATGGACCGCGTAGACCGGCCGCACCGCACACCGCAACCAATCAACGCTTCCGTCATCGAGTGAAATGACCAGATTGCCCTGTGAGCTGCGATAAAATTTTGTAGACCCTTTAAGGGTCTAGGTCCACCACGTGGCAGGCTCTGATTCGCCGGATTTTGCTGAGCTGGCGGTCCACGCCTGGATCGTAGACCGGCTGATGGCTTCAATGACTGAGTCGGCTTTGATGGCTCGGCTTCGCTTGGTGGCTCGGCTTGGCTTGGTGGCTCGGCTTGCGGAGTCGGCTGAGCCGTTTTCTTTTTTTTTTTATTTTTTTTTTATTTTTTATTTATTTTATATATTTTTTTTAAAAAAATTCATATCTTTTTCATTTTAGCTCCGTTTTACTTGAAATTTATTTCGTTGTGATCAGAAAAATGAGATCTTTCTATTAATAATAAAATTTTATTTTTTAATTTTTATTATTTTTTTATTATTATTTTTTAATTAATTTTTTAATTAATAAAAATATGAATTTTTCAAAAATTATATATAAATTGATTGATAATTCTTAAAAATTAATATAAATTAATTAATAAATTAATACTTTTATTGATAAATTTAGATGCTTATCACTCGGTATGAGTGGGATTGGTCGAAGAGGTTCTCCATGCTCCAGAAGCAACTGCATGATGTCGAGCTCACTTATGATACCTATCGGTTGGGTTGGAGTGAGAGGATATCCCAGCTTGAGCAAAGGCTTCGTGTAGCTAGTAGCAAAGTAACCCAGCTCCACAAACAACTTGATGACCATCATCAACCCAGCATGAGTGGTGGACCAGAATAGGTTGCCTCCCTAATGAGGAATTTGGGTGAGCTTTTGAAAGTAGTGGGGAGGGAGAAGGCCGAGGTTCAATGGCTGAGGATCCAACTATCATACGAGCAGCAAGCCGTCAGGGATGCAGAGGTCAAATCTAAAGTTTTGAGGAAGCAGCGATGAGAGTTTGAAGACAAATTCCAACACGCGAACTAGATGTATATATATGGTCTGTATAAGAAGAAGGAGCTTGAGGAGGAAATCCTTAGGCTGAAGCAATCTCTTGTAATGGTAGGGGTCGACAGCCCAAAGTCTGAGGATTTTGGGCCTCCTTAGGATTTTGTCATCTTTTGCTTTTTTTTTGTACATGGTCTTGTTGACCTTCACTTTGTAATGAACTTCAGATTTAGTGAAGGACTAGATTCTTCGATCATCTTTTCGCTTTGTTTGGATTCAGTTCCTGTTGATTTTTTCATTTCTCTCTTTTGCTTTGACTTTCATTAGAAAGACTAATGAAAGAGTAGTTTTTCTCCTATCATTTCTTAACCAGAGATTTTTTTACCTGTGTTGGGGTGAGTTTTTCCTTCCTTGTTCGATTCCATTGATTTTCTTTCATTCTTTCATCAAGACGAGGTCCTTCCTCCTGCTTTAGGTAACTAGAGGTCTTTGTTTATATCAAGATGAGGTTCTCCTCCTGTATTAAGTAATTGAAGGTCTTCATCTTGCTCACATTAGGATGAGGTTCTCCTCTTGTTCCTATCATGGTAGTAGGGGCATCATTGGGCCATTGACAGAGCTTCCCCCCTTATCTCATCTTAGGTTAACGAGCTCTTCGCTTTGCTCAAGATAGGACGAGGTTCTCCTCCTGTTCCTAACAGGACTGTAAGAGCACATAAGGGCCGTTGGAAGGGCCTCTCTCCTCATCTTGTCTTAGGTTAATAAGTTCTTGGCTTTGCTCATGTTAGGACAAGTTTCTCCTCCTATTGGGCATATAAGGGCCGTTGAAAGGGCCTCTCCTCTCATCTCGTCTTAGGTTAATAAGGTTTTCGCTTTGCTTAAGTTAGGACGAGGTTCTTCTTCTATTCCTAATAGGACTGTAGGGGCACATAAGGGTCATTCAAAGGGCCTCTCTCCTCATACTGTCTTAGACTAATGAGGCTTTTAACTTCCTCATGTTAGGATGAGGTTCTCCTCCTATTCTTAATAGGACTATAGGAGCACATAAGGGCCATTAAAAGAGCCTCTCCCCTCATCCTGTCATAGACTAATGAGGCCTTCGACTTGCTCATGTTAGGATGAGGTTCTCCTTCTATTCCTAACATGGCTACTTTTGACTACTTCGGAGAGTTATTTTCTATCATCACATGATTTTTGCAACAAAAAATAATAATATTAAAATAGAAGAGTTTTATTGAAGGCAAATTATTGGTAGTACATTCTTAGTTTTTATGAATTCCAAGGTCGTGGGAGTGTTGTTCCTCCAAGCTCCTTCAATCGATAAGTTTCAGATCAAACGATCTCCTCTACTTCATATGGGCCTTTCTAATTTGGAGTGAGCTTTTTCTAATTCTGAGATTATGAAATAGCTGCTCATCGAAGCACTAGGTTCCTCAGTTTGAATATTTTATCCTTGACTTTAGAGTTGTAGTAATGGGCCACTTTTTGCTTATAGGCCGCCATCTAAACTTGAGCTTTTTTTCATTTTTCCTCCAACAAGTTGAGGTTAGCCCTAAGGTCCCATGAGTTATGCTGCTCATTGAATGCCACGACTCGTGCTGATAGGAGTTTGAGTTCTATTGGGATGACCACTTCTGTTCCAAAAGTTAAGGAAAATGGGGTCTCTCTAGTTGGCAATCTTTGGGGAGTTCGGTAATCCCAGAGCACATGATAGAGTTCATCCATCCAAGTCTTCTTTGCTCTTTTAAGTCTTGCTTTGATACCTTACAGCAAAATTCTGTTTATTACTTTGGCTTTGCCATTTACCTATGGATGGGCTACTGATGTAAAATGGTGGAAAATATTTAAATCTTCACAAAATTTGACAAATCTTGCTCTGGCAAACTATCACTTATTATCTATTATGAGGGTTTGAGGCAAGCGAAATCTATAAACTATCAACTTTCAGACAAAGTCTTGCACTTTTGCTTAAATAATTTTTGCTAGAGGTTTAGCCTCGACCCACTTTGTAAAATAATCTATTGCCACCAAGACAAACTTGCGCTGTCCTGGTACCATGGAAAAAGATCCGAGTATGTTCATCCCTCACTGAGCAAATGGCCATGAGGCTCTCAGGGGTGTAAGTTCAGAAGTTGGCTGCCTTTGAATGTTTGCAGTTCTCTAACAATGATCATATTTTTTGACATACTCTATAAATTCATGGTACAGGGTTGGCCAATAGTAATCCTACCAAAGTAGTCTGTATGATAAGGATCTGGCCCCTACATAACTTCCACAGATTTTTTCATGCACTTTCTATAATGCAAAGTTGGCTTTTGAAGGTCTGAGACATCTCAAGTGCAGTAAGGAGTATGACCTTTTATATAGCTTGCCTTCATATAGAACATATCGGAAGGCTTGATTTCTAAGTTTTCGAGCTTCTTTTGGGTCATGAGGAAGAGCTCCATCTTCGAGATAAGCAACCAATGGATCAATCCAACATGACTCATGGTCAATCTGCATTATAGACTACTGCCCTTCTAGACTCGGGTGTTTCAGGACTTTGAAGAAGATCTCCTTGGGCAGCTTAGTCGGAGCCAATGTTGCCAACTTTTAGAGAAGGTCGGCCCTAGTATTTTTTGCTCTTGGAATCTGCTTGATGTCAAAACTGTTGAAGACCGGAGTCAAGCTCTTCACTTTCTTAAGATATTTTATCATGCTTTCTTCTTGAGCCTCATAATTATCATTAACTTGATCGACCATCAGTTGAAAATCACTATAAACTTGGAGTCGATCCACTTTCAATTCTTTGGTGATCCTTAATCCTATAATCAAAACTTCATATTTGGCCCCATTATTAGTCGCAGAGAATTCAAAATGCAGTGCATATTCGATGACGACTCCTTCTGGGCTAACCAAGATCAGTCCTACGCCTGTACTAGCAGCATTGGACGAGCCATCTATATATAGGGCCCTAAAATATTTAGGGAGGTCAGCTCTTTCTTCAGAGAAACTCGATTGTAATTAGGGAATATCGACCTCACTTTGTTAAGGCTCGGCTTCATCTAGAATGGTTCATTCAACTATAAAATCTTACAAAATTTAGGCTTTGCTTGATTGTCAAGGTTGGTAGTTGATATCAAACTTGGTGAGCTCTATTGCCCATTTTGCTATTCTTTCGGAGGCATCTATTCGATGAAGAACTGCTTTGATTGGTTGATCAGTGAGGAGGGTTATGGTGTGCCCTTGAAAGTAAGGTCGAAGTCTCCAGGCTACAACTACTAGGATAAAAGTTAATTTTTCTAACTAGTATACCGATCTTGACATCCTTTAAAACTTGGCTTATGTAGTAGATCGACCTCTATACTTTCACCTCCTCTTTGACTAGAACTGCCGCAAGGGCTGCTGGAAAGATCGTTCGGTACAAAAATAATCCCTTATTGGGTTTGGGCTTTGCTAGCAGGGAAGGCGAGCAGAGGTAGTCCTTGATCTCTTTAAAGGGTTGTTGACATTCAATGGTCCAACAGAAGTTCTTCAGCTATTTTAAGACTTGAGAAAAGGGCATGCATCACTCGACCGACCTTAAGATGAAGCGGTTCAAGGCTGTCACCTTTTCGATCAGACGCTAAACCTTATTGATTGATTTTGGAGTAGTCATCTCTTGAATGGCTCGAATCTTCTTCAGATTTATTTCAATTCCTTGCCTCGACACCATGAATCCCAAAAACTTCTCTGAAGTCATGCCGAAGGCACACTTGGTTGGATTTAGCTTCATCTTGTACCTCCTAAGGGCACTAAAAGTCTCTTCAAGGTCGGCAATATGATTTATTGAAGCTTGGCTCTTGACGAGCATGTCATCTACATATACCTCTACATTATGGCTGATCTACTCCTTAAAGATTTTATTGATCAGGTGCTGGTATGTTGCTCCTACATTTTTGAGTCCAAAAGGCATAACCCTGTAACAGTAAAGACCAAGGTCAGTAATAAAATATATTTCTCCTCATCTTCTGGTGCCATCCGGATTTGGTTATAGCCGAAAAAGGCATCCATGAAAGTGAGGAGTTCGTGGCCTGAGGTCGCATCCATCAGTTGATCAATCCTTGGCTGGGGGTAGCTATTTTTCAGATAGACTTTATTCAGCTTTTTGAAGTCTATGCACATTCTTCCCTTGCCATTCACCTTCTTGACGAGCACGACGTTGGAGATCCAGTTTGGATAGTTGACTTTTTGGATGAATCCAACCTTAAGGAGCTTGTCAACTTCCTCTGCAATTACTTTCTATCTCTCTGGGGCATGGCTGTGCATCTTCTCCTTCATCGATCGATGCTTGGGATCAACAGTCAGACGATGTTCTATGACTTTAGCATCTATTTCGGGCATGTCGTTGGGGACCCATGCAAAAACATCTACGTTTCTCTATAGAAATTTGACAAGCTACTATCTTACCTCTTTCATCAGGTTGGAACCAATCTGTACCATGTGCTCCACATTTTCGTCATTCAGTGGAATAGAAACAAGATCTTCCATGGGCTCATCCCATATTTTGGTTAGATCATCATAGACATCTAACCCATCAACTAGACAAGGATCTGACTGCTCTCCCCTCTACAAGGTGATTGAATAGAAGTGTCTTGCCAGGGCTTGATCTCCTCTAAGTTCTTCAATCTTATAGCTTATTGGGAACTTCATTTTCAAATGGTAGGTCGACACCACTGTCTGAAGTACGTTTAGACTAGATCGGCTGAGAATAGCATTGTAAGCCGATGGAGCTTTTTCTACCAGAAAGTCTACCTATGCCTTGGACTTCTTGGATATTATCCTGTAGCCACAACCAAAGTCATTACGCCTTCAACAGGTACTACATTACCAATGAAGCCTATCAATGGGGAGTTCGTTGGTCTGAGTCAGCTATTAGGTATAAACATTTTGGAGAAAGCATCATAAAACAAAACATCGGCAAAACTTTCATTATCAATAAGGAGGCAGCATACATCATAGTCTACAATATTTAAAACAACTATAATCACATCGTTATATGGGAACCAAACTCCCTGTGCATCAGCCTCTGTGAAAGTCAGGGACTCCTCAGTTCTCCATCTCTTTGCTAGTCGCTCAGATCCACCGACCTCCTTCCATCGAAGTTTCGCAGAGATGATGTTGATAATGCCAAGTAGGGGCTGATCTCCTTGTTGCTCCTCCCTCCTCGATGGCTCTGGTTGCAGTAGCACCCTTGGTTGATCTTCCCATCCTTTTGATTGATGTTGTAGGAATCGACCAAGCCTGCCCCGCCTGATGAGTTTTTCAATCTCATCTTGGAGCTGAATGCACTCCTCAGTATCGTGATCGTGGTCATGATAGTAGAGGCAGTATTTATTAGGATTGCACTTACTAGGATGCATGCGCATCCTCTTTGGCCTCAGCAGCTGCTCCTTGATTTCCATAAGTATCTAAGTTTTTGGAGCATTGAGGGGAGCATAGTTGTGAAACCTTCTAGGGGGAGAGTTCTATCATGCCCTTTGATCAGGGCTTCTCTAACGATGAGCTCGAGGAGTTTAGGCTCGTCTGTGCTCGAGAGGATTTCTAGAGCATGGTCGAGCTTCGCTTGACTTTTCTTCAACTACGGGCTTGCTTGAATCACCCACCTGCCACTCTCTCATGGCTTCATCATCCTTCGCCTTAAAGGCCTCTTCCACCCAGGCGTAACCATCAGCTCGGGTCAGCATATCAACAAAATTTCTGGGGTGCTTCTTCTCTAGGGAGAACGATATTATATCATTCTTTTGGAGGCCATCCTTTAGTGTGGCCATTATGGCAGACTGGTCCAAGTTTCGGACCTCTAGAGCAGCAGCATTGAAGCAGTTGACATAGGACCGAATGGACTCTCCTTTTTTCTACTTGATATGGATGAGGGAATCTGAGCCTCATTGGGGACAACGGTTGCTGATGAAGTGAGCCATGAATTGGTAGCTCATTTGATCGAAGAAAAAGATAATACTCAGTTTAAGGATCGAGTACCAGTTCTTGGCTGCTCCCTTCAGGATGGAGGGGAAAGCTCGGCATAGGATGGCGTCGAGCATGCCATGGAGCAGCATCATTATCTGAAAGGCCTCAAGATGATCAACCAGATCAAAAGTCACATCATAGCACTTGAACTATGGGAGCTTGAAGTTTGGTGGGATTGGTTCCTACATGATTTGCTAGTAGGAGGGTCAGTGCAGATGTCGTTGATGTGGGAGGGAGGAGCATGATGGAGTTCTTTGATCCATCAGTTTATTTCTTATAGATTTTGTTGCAAAATATGTCCTAAAGCCAATCATCTAAGTAGTAGATGATTGAAATTAGTATATGAATTATCTAATAATAATAGTAATTTGGTTGTTTAATCATAAAAGTTCTATCTTCTTTAAATGAACTTCTAAATTATGATGAAGTCCTTAGAACCATAATCAATTGATAAAGAAGGATTTATCGGATCGTTCTTAAATTATTCACAACCAAATGATAAGTTATTAATAAGAATGATAACTTATTGAGTATAGATTGCTGTATGCATATGCATTGATTGTCCTCGTAACCAAGTGATGTGGAGACACTGGTACGGCATCTAGGTGAGATGTAGGAGTACATTTGCACTGAACGTGATCAATGTAGCACTCTACTATCAAGAGTAGCAAGCTATGGACAATTGGTATAAGTGTCCCTCCGATTTGAGATCGCCATGGTGACTTATGAGCAATTCACTGTACTTTGGTACTGGACTGCTTGTATTTCTAATATAGATGATGAAAAATTTTTAGGTATAGTCAAGTACTTGTAGAGTCAGTGTGTGAGTCAAGATGGGATTGACCACTCCTGATTAACTTTAAGAAGAGAATGTCTCGCCGTGTTCTAATTTAGCAAAACCTAGGCCTAGGCAATCCTCATGAGGTGTCACGGGATTTGTAAAATTTTGAAACATAATAGAGATGACTATATGAGTATTGACAGCATACTCAAAGTCGTCTTAAGCATTATTGGTCAGAGGGATAAATTATATAGTAACCATGGGCCAGGGTTCTAAGAATATTGCTTTGCATACATTCGACCTATCCGGATGTCGGGAACCATTGCTAGATGGTAACTTCGATTGGTATAGAAATTAATTTCTATGCTACTGACTTAGGGTCGAATCTATGGGGTCATACACATTAGAGCTTGTAACCTGATCGGATGGTTAATCGATAATTGAGAATGATTTCAAGGTCAAACATTCAATGCGATTGATGTTTGACCTAATGCAAGTGTTGTAGGAGGATCGATTAGCAATTAGATTGCTAATTAGCTCAATTTGATTGAGTAATCAGGCTGAGATCAAGTCTAATTAAATTAGATTCAATTAAAATTAGTTTGAATTTAATTAGATTAAGTCTAATTAGTTTATTGGATAAGCTAATTGCAAGAAAAGAATAATTTCTTATTTGACTAGAACTTGGGTGCACATGATTGATTTAAGATTTAAATTTGATTTAAATATTGATTTAATCTAATTTAATTAGGATCATAGTTGGATTAGAATTATTCTTAATTATATTATATTTAATTTTATTTAAATAAAATTTAAATTAAATTTAAAATAATTTTGACCTAGTCAAATAAGAGGAGTCCCAGTTAGACTGGGACTCTCTTTTTCTCTTACGCCTATGAAAGCCCACATTATACTTTAATTCTAGATTTTTTTTATGATTTTCATGTCTAAGAAATGATTTTTCATACCCTATTATCTTAGAAATTAGATTTAAATTTGATTTGGTCAAAATTAAAAGAAAGTTAAAAATTATTTTCTACTTGGAAGAGTTTTCTTTGACCCAAACTCCTCCCTCCCTTGTGCGCCAACTCTACCCATGCCTCTCTATCTTATTTATCCCTTTTCCTCTTCATTTTGTGCATAATAATCAATGGTTACATAAAATAATAAGTGGAAGGGGCGTCCAAGAGTTGGACGCCCCATAGAAATCCTCCTTTGACTAGGTTTTGACCTAGTCTTGCAATATAAGGTGGACGCCTCTTATGAGATGGTTGGAGGATGTGAAAAATCCTAGAAAAATTATGAAAAATTAGAGAAGAAGAAGGAGAAGGCATGAAGGATTTGTGGTGTGAAGAGCCCTCAATTAAGACATCAAAGGTTGATGTCTTGAAGAGATAAGGTAAGCGAAGATTATCTTCTCTTATATTTTTTTTTTATGTTTCTCTCTTTTTATTTTATTTATAATTTTTATATGATAAAAATCTAATAGAGAGAGAGAATTTGGGTGTGGGGATGAGTGCTCCAAGTTGTTGGGGCATGGTGTTAATTTTTTGGATATGATCTATTCATGTCTTGATGAGAGAAGGAAAAGAGAAGAAAGGTTTTCTCTTAGGGTTTCTTGGAGAACCATTCCTCTCTAATTTTTATGAGATTTTTGTATGAATAAAATAGAAATCTTAGATCTAGAAACTTAAGAAAAATTCTAGAGGAGGTCTTCTCTTATCCTAGCATAGAGATATTTTCAGGACATCAACCATTGATGTCCTGAAGGAGAAGATTTGTCTTCTCTTAGGATTTATTTTTCCTTAATTTTATTTTTTGATTTATGGAGGATCCAAGGGTTGGATTTCTTCCTCATTTTTCCTCATGTTCTTCATCTCTTGGATTATCCAAGAGATCCGAAGAACATATATTTGATTAACCATCAGAAGAGATTCGCGAGAAGCTAGTACTTTAAGTGGATCTTCGTTCGATGAACCTCCAATCTGTGTTGCAGATTCATGTGGATTGCCTATAGAGGTCAGATACTCGTGCGGCTTTAAAGGTAATAATAGATTCAACCATGGAGTTCTCGACTCATGCAAAGATAAGGGATCTAATCTCTTGGTGACCTAGATGCGATCTAGGATTAGATTTAGAATTATTCTAGATCTAGATATTGATGTGATCAATACCACTCATGATTAATTTAATTTTAAATTTATATTTATATTATAACATGTTATAGATTCTTGATATAGGGTTTTATAATTTTATTACATGCATTTGTAGATTAAATAGTTTAATCTGTCTTCCACTGCTTTTTATTTCGAAAAAGTTTTGAAATCTATGCATGAAACCCTATATGTTTTCTATCAGTAGTATCGGAGCATCTATGTTCTATTATAACATGTTTATATATGCTTTAGATTAAATCTAAAAATTAAAGTTAATTAAAGATCACACATACTGTCATAAAGTTATCCTATTGTAAGGTTAATCCCTTACAATGAAAAGATTGTCCTAATACGTGCTGATCTAAATCAAAATCATGAATTATTTAGATTAGATCTAAGAAAATTTATGATTTAATTTTTTAATTTAAATTTGAGATTTAATAGATATTAGATCTATTTTATATTATTTAGATTAGATCTAAATATTATTAGGATTGCACATACTGCCATAAGGTTGTTCTACGGTAAGGTTTACCCCTTATAATGAAAAGGTTGTCCTAGTATGTGATGATCCAAAAAATCTAAATCATAAATATATTAGATGAGATCTAAAATAATTTATAATTTATTTTTAGATTTTAAATCTAAATTTAAATAGTTTATGATCTGATTTTGATCATTTAGATGAGATCCATGTGATATTGTTCATGTTTAGATCTAGATCCTTATGTTGCATATGTTGGATATGTAGCTTTTATTTTTGAATCTAGAATGAATATGTATAATGTATTTATTTTATAAAATTTTAAATTATGAACTTACTTTCTGCAAAACACTAGATTTGAAACCCTAGGATATGATCTAAACAATGAAAATCAGATCTAAAACTATATATTGAATATGATTCAATACAATTTGAAAATATTTCAAACAATAAAATCAAAAACTTTTTCTGAGATTCCATAAACCTAAACCCATAAGACTTGAACATAATTGAGAATTAAGTGATTGTTTAGGATCTAGGTTTATGATTTGAAGATCCTAAGATAATTTCATTATATATGGGTTAAAGAAAAATGGGTTAGCTTTAATCAGGTCCTTAACTGGGTTAGACCAGGGTTAGACTAAATATGGACATAGTTAAGAAATTGATCAAACCTAATTAATAGTTAATTAGGATTAGGTCATTTCTATAAATTACTTCAATAGTTGTAGTTGATCAAAGTCCATGCATCTAACAAATAGATGCTGATCGTGACTTCGTGGTCGAGCTCGAGTCTTTAGGCAGACCAAATCAAAATTGATAAATCAATTAGTGTCTAAGGTAAGTCTGGCATCCCAGATCGATGGTTTTTAATTGACAGTTTGCTTACCTATCCATTTTTGATGGTATCTAAGGCAAGCCTTAGCAGACTCTTCCACCGATCTCACTTATCTGGCCAATATGGTTAATCAAGTTTTTGATTAGGTTGCTCATTGATTCGTGCTAACCCATGTCACATAGAAAATCAGTGAGACTGATTTTATTCAGTAAGATTGATTTAGGTGCCCATGGACCATAATTGATCCTAGTTCTCATCAGTGACCTGCAAAAGGACTTGACTTGGTGAAGTCAGTGGGAGCAAATTGATCCATATCCTTTCCATCCTTAAATCACTAATAATTTAAATTCTCTAAAATTATTAGATTCTTAAAATGATAAAGTTATGGAGATAACGGAGTCATAGCCTCCCATTAAGGTGTTTGATAATGGATTCAATTACTCAATAATCATTGGAGGCCCAAAGGCTTGGTGCTTATTGACTAATGAAATTATCATCCATCATATGATGACTTGGATGTGTCTCTCTAATGGTGGTTGGGTTGGCCAACTAAAGTTGAGCCTAATCATTCATTGGTTGGATGTGCCAAGTATGGTCATGTTAATGGTTGGACCTAACTGATCAGGGCCTGGGGCAAAATTAAAATTACTAAAAATTATTTGAAAAAATAATTGGTTATGAACCTACCCTTAGATGTACATAGATGGGCCAACCAAAGTTGGGCTCATGTGTAGTTTATGTCGATTCTAATACCTACTGAAAAATTAAAGTAATTTCTCGAATTGGAGGTAGAGGCTATCAGTTTGAATAAAATAGTGGAAGAACCTTTAGACTAAAGTTCAAGTCTTTAGGCTTAAAATGATTCATATACAATAGGTCATTGTTCTTTATTAAGGTTAAATCCTAATTGCTCCTATCACTGTTAGACAGTGAAGACTTATGGACCCAACTTCGATAATCAGTATCGAAAGATGAATATTGGTTTAGCAGTACGAATAAATTCATATTAGAATTTTTGAGCCTAGTCAAAATAATTAGTCCAAGGTTAACCTAAATCAGGCATAGTACTTCTAATATCTAAAACAGAATCATAGGAAGAAGATTTGTCTTGCTTCCCTTGACCACAATAGGCTAAATAAGAGAAAGGAGCAAAAGTTGCTCATTAAAGATGTTTTATGATAATACCTTAAAACTTCTCTGTATGTAGTTCTACTACCTAAGTATTAGATACCAGTGGTCTTATGCAATTCGTTGCAAGGACTTAAGGTAAGTGGAATGTACACACCCCAGTTAGATTATGTCATGGATGTCTATGTTTGGCATTATAGGCTTAGTCATATTGACAAGAACAAGATAAATGGATTAGCTTGAGGAAAAAATCTTGCTATCAATGATTGTGAATTATAGCCTGTGAATCTTGTCTTCTTGGAAAGATGATAAAATAATCTTTTACTGAAAAGGTGAAGGAGTTGATAAAGTTCTAAGTCTCATATATAATGATGTATGTGGACCTTGAACTTAAGTGCCAAAGGAAGACATTAATATTTCATTACAGATGACCTATCTGAGCATGGGTATGTCTGGGATGAATCATTTGAAATATTCAAATGATTCAATAATGAAAGAAAAAATAAACTAGATAAGATATTAAAACTCTTCGATCAGATTGAGGAGGCAAATACTTATCCAGTGAGTTTGTGACATATCTAGGAGAGAATATGATTCTCTCTCAGTGGATTCTTTTTTGGAACACAGTGTATCTAAAAAGAAAAATTAAACTTTGTTTGTGAGGATTTATGGTGCTCCCAAGCCTTGGGAGGCCACGGGAGGAGTCAGGGGGTTGGCTCCGAAGATTCTAGGAGTTTGGTTGGTGCTTCGGAGATCTAGGACATAAGATAAAGCAAGGAACCAAAGCTGGAGAATCAAGACTGTAGAAAGGACATTTTTTGTAGGTTAGCTGACTCAGTCCAAAATTGGGTCGGCTAAGTCTCAAAGCATAGGCAAAATAGAGAGCTACGTATTCAAGACTGCTGGCATGGCATAGGACCAGGCCGGCTCAATTTCAGACCGAGCCGACCCAGTGAAACTTAGCCAACTCAGTGCTGAGATTGAGCCAGCTCAATGCGCTGGCAGAGTTATGTGAGGATCTATTTTGGGCTAGGGTCTGGGTTGATCCTAGGGATCTTAAGACCTTGTTTGAGAGGTATTAAGGGGGCTAATTCATATATGGATTAGGTCTAGATCTAGAGGATGAGAGCATGGGAGACATGGGTGTACATGGACTTGGTGAGTGCTTTCATGTATTGGGTTAGTCGGGAAATATTTTTGTCGGGCCTAATGGTTATGTTTAAATACATAGATTGTATTAGGATTTCATTGTGGTGTGGAACACAAACCTTTTCTTCCTCAACTCTCTTCTTCTCTTCTCTCTAGAGTTGCTGCCCTAGGGTTCTTGAAGAAGCTCTAGAGAAGGGGGGCATCTCCCACAAGCCCAAGGAGGGAGGCACCCCATCACAGATCTAGATGAAGGATCAGTGGTTTGCTGCCCATAGAGAATGTCATAGGTTCCTTCAGCTCCATGCTAAAGATCAAGAGCTTTTGCAATATTGTATCGAGGTGCTTGTGATGTCAAGGATGATTGGCGTTCGAGCGATATCATGGATCTATAATTTGGTATCAGAGTTAGGTGATGACTGGAACGTTGTGGATGGCAATATGGTATCAGAGTCACGTTTCAGAGCCTAATGGTACATGAAAGGAAAGAAGAAGTCGTACAAGGTGAAATCAAAAATCTGCACAAGAATTCCATGATATATCTTAAATCTACCTTCTTATTGCTGTGGTTTGGCCAACTAGAAGCAGCGAGTTAAAGGTGGAGGTTGAGAGGATTAATGGGAAGAGACTTTTTCATGGTGGAAAGATTTGGTGTATGATTTGCTGATTGGTCTTGATGGAAAGGTTGGGGTGTTTGATGGTTATGTGATATGCAAGGAGCATTGGAGTGCTGCAGTAGCACTTTTCTAAAGATGTAGGGCTGAGAGAGGCTCGGTGATGCAGCAGTCGAGAGAGGTATCTCAGCAGAGAGCATCAGGGTTCTCTAAGAAGATGGGCAGTGTAGGACTGTCGAAGAGAGGTTTTCTAAGAGGTAATGGTCGAAGGAAGGCTGAAGAAGTGACTATATGTCCTTCGATGTCTAGAAGATGGGGATGTAGTCAAAGATGTATTCAGCGGTTTGACCAGAGCATGAATTTGCAGAGCCTTGGGAGTGATGGAGATGGATGATCCATGAAGGTCCAGTAGGTCAGGGTTGGACGATCGTAGAGCGGCATAGAAATGAGTCAGAAAGCACTGGAGTGCTGCAGGAGCACTACCTTAGAGTCACGGGACTGAGAGAGGCTCAGTGGTGCAGCAGTCGAGGAGTGTATCTCAGTAGATGGTATCAAGAACTTCTCAGAGAGATTGGAAGTAGGTCTTAGGAAGAGCCAGGAGATCTCAGGGAGAGCCAGGAGGTTTCAGGGAGCACCAGGAGGTCTCAGGCAGTCGGAAGTATCATGGATCAGGTTTCTTCTATAGGGGCACCAGAAAGAGTCGCGGTTTAGATGGAGGATGGTTCTCTAGGCACAACTGAAGCGATGGCTGGTGTAGGGATAGAAGAGAAGGACTAGGATGGAATTTTTTAGGGTTCAGTCATTGGATTCAGAAGAGTTGGATGAGCTCTTTAGTTTTGGAGGTGCCCACGGGTTGCGAAGGTATCTGAGACAGCTTCGAAGAGGGCCATAGAGCGAGGAGGATTCAAAGGGGCAGCGATGGTGTTCGAGGTGCAGTTGTAGGCTTAGCAGTGCAGTGTTGAGTGGTTAGTCTCGAGGGACTCGATGATAGAGTTGACTTCTATGGCATCAAGTGGACTTTGGATATAGGTGGAGCTCTGCAGTGGTGGCTTCACAAGTGGAGAGAAAATTTGACATGAGTTCAGAGCATCGGTGATGCATAGTTCTAAGTAGAGAGGCATGTGCAGGTGGCCAGGCATAGCTCTAAGAAGATCGTGTCAGGTGGTACAGCATGTGTTGGTGCAGAAATGCTTAGGTTCTTTAGAAAAAATCAGAAAAAGTGATGCAGCTGCTAAGCAGAAGGGATCCTACAATTCTAGGATGGTGCCAAGAAGCAAGTATAGATCTTCAGTGATGGAGGCAGTCATCCCAAAGGCCTCAAGGATGCACAATAGCTGAATAGTATTGGTAGAGGCAATGTTTGCATAGGTGCTGTCGAGTATATAGGGATAGTGGGAACGTGCAAGAGGTCATTGTCGAGAGATTTTCCAAGGCTTGGGGCACCAAGGTGGAGATTGTTAAGATTTATGGTGCACCCAAGCCTTAGGAGGCCACGGAAGGAGTCAGGGGGTTGGCTCTGGAGATTCTAGGGGCTTGATTGGTGCTTCAGAGACCTGGGACATAAGGTGAAGCAAGAAACCAAAGTCAGGAAATCAAGACTGTAGAAAGAAGATTTTTTGCAGGTTAGTCGGCTTAGTCCAAAACTGGATCGGCTAAGTCTCAGAGCACAGGCAAAATAGAAAGCTATGCATTCGAGACTGCTGGCATGGAACAGGACTAGGCCGGCCCAGTTTCAGACTGAGCCGACCCAGTGGAACTTCGCCGGCTTAGTGTTGAGACTAAGCCAGCTTAGTGCGCGGGCAAAGTTACGTGAGGGTCTATTTTGGACTAGGGTCTGAGTTGATCCTAAGGATCTTAAGGCTTGATTTGAGAGGTCTTAAGGAGGCTAATTCATGTATGGATCAGGTCTAGATCCAGAGGATGAGAGCATGGGAGACATGGGTGTACATGGGCTCGATGAGTGCTTTCATATATTGGGTTAGCCAGGGAGTTTTTTGGTCGGGCCTAATTGCTATGTCTAAATACATAGATTGTATTAGGGTTTCATTATGCTATGGAATACAGACCTTTTCTTCCTCAACTCTCTTCTTCTCTTCTCTCTAGAGTTGCTGCCCTAGGATTCCTGAAGAAGCTCTAGAGAAGGGGGGTGTCTCCCTTAAGCCCAAGAAGGGAGGCACCTCACACTGATCCAGGTGGAGGATCAGTGGTTTGATGCCCATAGAGAACGTCATAGGTTTCTTCAGCTCCATGCTAAAGATCAAGAGCTTCCACAACATGGTATTGGAGTGCTTGTGATATCAAGGATGATTGGCGTTCGAGCGATATCATGAGTCTATAATTTGGTATCCGAATTAGGCGATGCCTGAAACATTGTGGACGACAATATTGTTAGACATGGTTCAATCCATAATAGGGTATACTTGTCTGCCTGTTGCAGGGTTATGCTCTTGTGATAATTTTTTTTACTCTAAAAGTTTATACTGAGTTAATCTATTGCATTGACTCCATATGGGATATGGATCGGGCGTAGACCTAGACTCTCTTACTTTTGGGTTTGGAGTTGATCAACCTATGTCGTATGTTTGCACACAAATAAACTTGGATCCTAGTCCAATACATGTTTAAGGATTATTAATTCTGCTATGCTAAAGAATATTAGATGTTCATCAGCAGTAGGGCATTCCTTTTGGAAAGAAGTTCCTTAGAGAAGGAAATGATGCCTATCAAGTTGAACTTATAAAAGTTTGACTGGTAGAAAAGAATCGACGTTATTTGATAAACCTATAGAACCTAATTTGATCAGATCAAATTCGGAGCCCATTAAAGTATCACCTTTAAGAAGATCCGGTAGAGTACTATATTAGTCAGATAGATACTTCAGTATCTAGGTTCGAGATGGTGATCATGTTGAGCTCGATGAGAACAACAAGAATCTGATCATCTATAAGGATACAATACAACGGCCTGATTCTGAGAAGTAGCTTAGAGCCATATGATCCAAATTAAAGTCTATGAAAATCAATAGTGTATGGACACTAATTGATCACCTGAAGGGATAAAATTCATTGGATGTGAATGGATTTTTAATAGGATCAGAGTAGCACAAATGGGAAGGTAAGGACCTATAAAGCTCGTCTGAGTATCATCTCAGAGTTCGAACATACATTCTAAACATATATCTTACTTATGAATAAAGACAAACCCTGCACTTATTATTAGGCAAAATATTTTGTAGTATTATTTCTTGTGATGTTTAAGGATGAAATTCTCTTAATCCGAAATAGCATTCCAATATTGCAAGGAATAAAGGTTTAGCTGTCATCTTATTTATTCATGTATGAGATTAGACATGGTATACTTACTAGAGGTAGTGAGCAGATGCCAGTCTGATCCAAGTAAGAGCCACTAGAGGATTGTATAGACAATCCCTAATTATTTGGAAAATACTAAGGTCCAGTGACTCAAATATGAAAGTACTGACTTAAAATATATGGATGTTTTGATTTCAGTCAGAATAAGATGACAACAAGAGAATATTGACTCATACCCTAATTGTAGGAACAATCTGCTAGAAAGATTTCAAGCAAGATACTTTAGCCTATTCAATTAGTGATGTAGAGTACATCGTGGCATATGATGCTGCCATATAAGCTGTGTAGTTACTGAGATTCATTAGCAATTTGGGAGTGGCACTCTCCACCCATGGTTTAGTCCTATCGTAGCACTGGAGCCATAACTCAGGCTAAAGAATCGAAGGACCAACATATTCTGCATCATTTTCATCTTAAATATTTGATCTGGGTGACGTCGATCTTTAGAAGATTGATGTAAAAGGAGAACTTGATCGACCCATTTGCTAAGACCTCGAAACTAAGGAGTTCTACGAACTTAAGTGGAAGATAGGACATTTGATATCATTTTGATTGGCTTTAGTTTAAGTTGGAATTATTGGAAAATGTGTCCTAAAGCCAATCATCTAAGTAGTAGATGATTGAAATTAGTATATGAATTATCTAATAATAATAGTAATTTGACTGTTTCATCATAAAAGTTTTATCTTTCTTAAATGAACTCCTAAATTATGATGAAGTTCTTAGAACCATAATCAATCGATAAAGAAAGATTTATCGGACGATTCTTAAATTGTTCACGATCAAATGATAAGTTATTAACAAGGATGATAACTTATCGAGTATAGATTGCTATATGCCATATGCATTGGTTGTCCTCGAAACCAAGTGGTGTGGAAATACTGATATGGCATTCAAGTGAGATGTAGGAGTACATCTACACTGAACATGATCAATGTAGCACTCTACTGTCAAGAGTAGCTAGCTAAGGCTAATGGGT
The DNA here is from genome assembly GCA_006176705.1 of Cocos nucifera. Taxonomy (NCBI): domain Eukaryota; kingdom Viridiplantae; phylum Streptophyta; class Magnoliopsida; order Arecales; family Arecaceae; genus Cocos; species Cocos nucifera. The sequence goes on from QRFJ01002730.1 coordinate 49,348, forward strand.
ATAAGTGTCCCTTTGACCTAAGATTGCCACGATGATTTACGAGCAACTCATTGTACTTTGGTATTGGACTGCCTGTATTTCTAATATAGGTGATGAAAAATTTTTGGATACAGTCAAGTACTTACAGAGTTGGTGTATAAGTCAAGATGGGATTGATCACTTCTAATTAACTTCAGGAAGAGAATGTCTCGTTGTGTTTCAATTTAGCAAAACCTAGGCTTGGGTAATCCTCGTGAGATGTCACGAGATTTGCAAAATTTTGAGATACAATAGAGATGACTTGTATGAGTATTGACAGCATACTCAAACTCATCTTGAGCATTATTGGTCATAGGGATGAATTATACAGTAACCATGGGCTAGGGTTCTAAGAATGTTGCTTTGCATACATTCGACCTATCCAGACGTTGGAAATCATTGCTAGATGATAACTTCGATTGGTATAGAAATTGGTTTCTATGCTACCAGCTTAGGTTCAAACCTATGGGGTCACACACATTAGAGCTTGTAATCTGATTGGATGGTTAATCAATGATTTAGAATCATTTCGAGGTTAAACATTCAATGCGATTGATGTTTGACCTAATGCAAGTGTTGCAGGAGGATCGATTAGCAATTGGATTGCTAATTGACTTAATTTGATTGAGCAATCAGGTTGAGATCAAGTATGATTGAATTAGATTCAATTAGAATTAGTTTGGATTTAATTAGATTAAGTCTAATTAGTTTATTGGATAAGCCAATTACAAGGGGAGAATAATTCCATGTCTGACTAGGACTTGGGTGCACCTGATTGACTTAGGATTTAAATCAGATTTAAATCTTGATTTAATCTAATTTAGTTGGACTCTTAGTTGAAATAGGATCATCCTTAATTGAGTTATATTTAATCTAATTTAAATAAAATTTAAATTAGATTTAAAATAATTTTGACCTAGTCAAACAAGAGGAGTCCCAGTTGGACTGGGACTCTCTCTTTTTCTCTTGCGCCTATTAAAGCCCACCCCATATTTTAATTCTAAATTTTTTTCTATGATTTTCATGCCTAAGAAATGATTTTCCACACCCTATTATCTTAGAAATTGGATTTAAATTTGATTTGATCAAAATTAGAAGGAAGTTGGAAATTATTTCCTACTTGGAAGAAGACACTTGGAAGAGTCTTCTTTGACCCAAACTCCTCCCTCCCTTATGCGCCAACTCTACCCACGCCTCTCTATTTTATTCAATCCTTTTTCTCTTGATTTTGTGCATAAGAATCAGTGGTTACACAAAAAAATAAGTGGGAGGGGCGTCCACTCTTGGATGCCCCATAGAAGTCCTCGTTTGACTAGGTTTTGATCTAGTCTTGCAATATAAGGTGGATGCCTCTTATGAGATGGTTGGAGAATGTGAAAATTATAAAAAAATATAAAAAGTTAGAGTAGAAGGAGGAGAAGGAATGAAGGATTTATGGTGCCAAGATTCATGGAGAAGAGCCCTCAATTAAGACATCAAAGGTTAATGTCTTGAAGAGATAAAGTAAGCGAAGATTATCTTCTTTTATATTTTTCTTTTATATTTCTATCTTCTTATTTTATTTATGATTTTTATATGATAAAAATTTGATAGAGAGAGAAGATTTGGGTGTGGGGATGAGTGCTCCAAGTTGTTGGGGCATGGTGTTAATTTTTTGGACATGATCTGATCATGTCCTGAAGAGAGAAGGAGAAGAGAAGAAAGGTCTTCTCTTAGGGTTTGTTGGAGAACCATTCCTCTCTAATTTTTGTGGGATTTTTGTATGAATAAAATCAAAAATCTTAAATCTAGAAACTTAAGAAAATTTCTAGAGGAGAAGGTCTCCTCTTATCTTAGCATAGAGATGTTTTCAGGACATCAACCGTTGATGTCCTGAAGGAGAAGATTTATCTTCTCTTAAGATTTATTTTTTCTTGATTTTATTTTTTGATATATGGAAGATCCAAGGATTAGATTCCTCCCTCATTCCTCCTCATGTTCTTCATCTCTTGGATTGTCCAAGAGATCCGAAGAACATGTATTTGATTAACCATTAGGAGGGATTCGCGAGAAGCTAGCACTTTGAGTGGATCTTCATTTGACGAACCTCTGATCTATGTTGCAGATTCATGTGGATCACCTATAAAGGCCGGATGCTTGTGCGGCTCCCAAGGCAACAATCGATTCAACCGTAGAGTTCTCAACCCATGCAAAGGTAAGAGATATAATCTTTTGGTGACCTAGATGCGATCTAGGATTAGATCTAGAATTATTCTAAATTTAGGTATTGATGTGATCAATACCACTCATGATTAATTTAATTTTAAATTTATATTTGCATCATAACATGTTATAAATTCTTGATGTAGGATTTTATAATTTGATTACATGCATTTGTAGATTAAATAGTTTAATCTATGTCTTTCGATGCTCTTTATTTTGAAAAAGTTTTGAAATCTATGTATGAAACCCTGCATATTTTCTATCAGCTTTTGGTCCAGGAGATCCTCACGATCGTGAATCTTCAAAATCTTCTGGCAGAATGAGGGTAAGGTCTCTCTAGGGGTCGAATCATGATCAGAGCAAGGGCTCTCTACCCTTTGCTTCCTTTTTTGAAAGTTATCAATCGACTCACCCAAGTCGGTCACCCCCAGATTGGGTCCTGAGGTTTCAGAGAAGCCTACTTCGGCTAAATCGGTGTCGGGGGCTATTGCTGCTGTATGACCTACACTGCTTCAGTGAGGCCATGAATCTGCTGGACCAGTAGGTTGAACTACTTTGCATCCATCATTGCTATTGGCAAAACTTGAGATGCCGGGATGAGACAGGAGCGGGCAGATTCAGATGAGATCTGACCGTGGAGGTGGTTGACCGTCGAGTCGAGGCCTTCCGAGAAGGCATCCTCATGAGATCGACTAGGGAAGAAGGACTCTGAGGGAGAAAAAGAGAGATGTCTATTGAGCGCTCCTTTAAGAACAAGGAAACCTCAAAAGAAAGAGGGCCCTTCCTCTAGCACCAATTCTATTGGTGCAAAAAAATGTTGATATTGAAATTGGCTAGAGTTGGAGAAGATGAGGCCACCATCGGCACCTGCAAGACAAGTCCTAGATTGGAGGTGGGATGAAATTTTGTTGGTGCAGAAAATTATTGATGTCGAAATTGGCTGGAGTTGGAGAAGACGAGGCCGCCCCTGACATCTGCAAGATAAGTCCTAGATCGAAGGTGGGGTGGCTCCAGTAGGATCCTCCAATAGTCAAGTTAGTTCTCTATCCACAGAAATGAAGCACTCAAAGAGCTTTTGAGTAGAATTTGGAGCTTAGAAAGAAAATGTATCTAGAGGATCCCTTATATAGAAAAAGCTTATAATGGATTGATGGTGACAACCGTAACCACCTAGTAGTATACCGTTTGGGGCCACATAGGATTTGTTATGGAGAATAGTGTCTGCTGTCGTGATGTGCCAATCCGTTAGGATTTGATAGTTGAAGTTTGGAGGTAGTTGCTGGAAGTGAAGAGCTTTATGTTTCACCAATCCCAAAGTAGTTTGAGCCCTTTCATGGTCGTATGTGTATAAGTGGGTTCATGCTATATGGATAGCTGGATTTGCATAGGCATGGAGGCCTTTCTAGGTGATTGTAGTGAGTTCGACCAAAAGGGGTTTGGAAGTCCTATGACTAGAGAAATCCTAAAGGGAGTTCGCTGGAGGAATATGAGAGTAGTTTTACTGGAAGGAGAAGTCCAAAAATAATTCTATTAGAAAAATCCAAAAGAAGATTTGCTAGATGAGCAAATATATATCGATGAGTCCCTTCTCTGCTAATACAAGTTCGGATGGATGGGGGTTGATGGGAAGAAAATCATTTAGTGTTCGGAAGGAGTTTGACTAGAAGGAGGTTGGTTGGAGAATTTTTCCTAGAAGGAGCGGAAGGGGATCTGCCTAGAGAGAACCTGCTTACTTATTCCTTTGAAGCTCGACTACTTTCGAGGCTGTCTGAAGGCTGATATGAAAGAGACGAGGTCCTTTAGCTTGTGTGTTCAAAGTTCTCGATGTGAGGATTTATGGTGCTTCCAAGCCTTGAGAGGCCATGGGAGGAGTCATGATGATGGCTCCAAAGATTTTAGGGGCTTTGGAGATCTGGGATACTGTTAGATATATGTGCCCTAGAAGCCATAATTGGCTGACACTTCTAATACACTTCTAAGGGCAAAATTGTAATTTTGACTATAATTAATCAAATGGGTTATTTTCTATCACACCTGTGTATTTAGTGTCTGTGATACATCCTTTGAGTTAATGGTAATGATAATTCATATTTTCAAGAGTTGAAAATTTAAGACATGAATAATCATTATTAACTCATAAACAGCTTCCGACCATAGGATCATCACGAGGATGGTGATTGATCCGGAAGGTTGGTGTACGATCGCTTCTCTTTAGTAGATGAGTCTTGAGTCTACGGTGTGGAGACACCGGAGCGAGAGTACAGGTACTCATTAGAGAATGAGGGCACTGAGCGTGACCACCTCGAGTAGTCATTAGGGAAGTCTACCTTCTCGTCAATGACTGACTCGATGCTGCAGTAGTGTGTCTGGTTCTTTGACCTGAGATGCATCGGCAGTTCACCTTGAGGGTGTTATAGTTTGACTACACCATTACTCGGTCTCCTAGCCATATGGAACCCTGAGGTGTATGTTGGCTATAGCATGTTCATTGTAGGAACTGGATTGCATCAAGATGGAATCTATCTACCTCGGTGGTAGAGGAGCAGCCCTATGATGATCATGAGAATCAAGTCCAGAAATCCATGGCCATGGTAGAGTGAAATAATAGAAAGAGTTTCTATTTAGATTTTCACATTGGACTCGAATCGAATGATTACATCATATGACAGAGACTAGGGTTTGACGAGTTCACCTTAACCCTAATCTGATCGGGGCTCAAGATAGAAGAACTTAATCACACAGGTAGCTGCACCAAGAGGTTCGCATTCAGCTCTGATGGGTTGCCACCATATACTGCTAGGTGTCACTGGTGGATTTTGGGAGCAATTAGAATGATTTAGATGATCGATCATTCTAGCTGTTCGAATCAGAAGAGTTCTGATCCATCGAAAGGAGTTTCGATGATGTCGATGATAGAGATCATGACATATCCCATTACCATACAGAACTGAACCTAACTGGGTCACACAAACAAGGGTTTGAATCTGGTGATCATCAATTGAACTGATCTAGTTCAATTGATCTGAATGAGATTCAATTAGGTTCAAGAAAATCGTGCTAGCACTCGATTGAACCTAACGTTCTTCTTTTACTATCATAAATAAGTTGTCCTGACTGAGCCAAAGGAGTTTGTGCTCAATCAGAGGCCTTCATATGGTCTGACTGGAGGTTGTCCAAGTCAGAAAAGGTTGTCTTATTTTGTAAGACATTACCTGCCATTTTTGGTCACCTGCCATTTCTTGTTCTTTGACTTTGGTCAAAAGTCTACCTTTGACTGGTCAAATGTTGACCATTGACACTTTGACTTTTGACCACATGTCATGCACCTATTGGAGAGCTGGTGGGGGCCTGTCCCCCTGCCAGAACCTGGCAAGGAGAAGGGCGCACGCCAAGGGTGGCGTGTGCCCAAGTTGGAGGCGCCTAGGAGTCCTTGTTGGACAAGGACTCCATCTCCCTTTTTGGATTCCAATTAGAGTTCTCCTAAGAACCAACTTTGACTGGTCTTAGGCACCCTCTAAGGAGGAATCCAGGGGACTCTATTCCAACCAATCAGATTTAGATCTGATTTCACAAAGGGTTGTGATTGGTTGGGAAGAAGAGGAGTTGGATCACAGAGGTCTATAAATAAGACCCTGCGCCCAACTCAATTCTAAGTGAATGCAATTAGACACGCCCCAAGGCTGCCTCTCCCCTCCTTCTCCATGCCATAGTCTCTTCTCCCCTTGCTCTCCACGTCCAAAAGAGTTTTGGACTTAGGTTGGTGCGATTCAGATCAAGGAAAGGCGATCAAAAGCAAGAAGGCTGCGCTGCTGCAAAAGGACGACTGCTGATCTTCAAAAGAGTTTTGAAGATCCTCCAGATCAGATCCAGATCTGAATTTTTGGAGGTGTGATAGAGAAGAAGAGGATCTCCAGATCCAACCCGAGTGGATACCGGTAGAGGCCAGGCGCTTGCGTGGCTAGATCCAGAACCTTCCGCTGCAATCAGGATCATCTACAGGGTAATAGGATTACCCAAATCAGGTAAATTAAATTTGATTTAATTTATCTTATTTTATTTTATTTATTAAAATAATAAGAATCAGATCTGAAACATATCAAGATCTGATTGAGATCAAAAGAAAATTTTTGAAATATATCTCTTGATCTGATCAGATCTGGACGAACCTGGACCGGGAAATCAGGATTTCCCTTCAACTGGTATCAGAGCCATGGTTCTAAATTATTTAGATCTAATTTTAATTTTATTTTAATTAGAAAATAAAGTGATTTCAGATGTCACATGAGATGTGATCAGATCTGAAATCAGAAAAAATTAAAATTAAATGATTTGGATCTAAGATTATGAAGATATGCATGACTAGTTCTAGAATAGAATAGTTCTATAGAATAGTTTTGCATGTCTTTGATTTAATCTGATTAAATCATATTTTAGATCTTCTTATTTACTATTTTCTGATATTATAAGTGTTATAATAACATCTGATAAAATAGCAAATAAAAATTATTTAATTTTAAATATCATATGAGATATGATTGATGCATGTCTAGACTAGTTGTAGAATAGTTCTACATAATTGTCTAGATTAGAATTTATTTTGATTAGATCAATTTAAATCTAATTTTTTAGATTATTATGAGATAATTTAGATCTGAAAACATGCATGATTATGATACATGAGATGTATGCAAAATATGCCATGATTAGATCTAAATTTGTATATGAGATATATGATATAGATCTATAACTGTTTTGTAGTATTGACATGTTCCTGATTAAGGCGTTCCTCTTGGCCGTCCGGTCATAAGAACGAAGAAGGGTTTAAAGGCCCTCTCTTCCCATTCGATGGGGTGTTCTTATGATGTGTAGGGGTGCTGCGTGTTCGTCCTTAATCAGAAACCCAAAACTTACTTTCTGCAAAACCCTAGATCCTGAAACCCTAGGATTTATTGTGCATATTTTGTTTATGAACCCTACTTAATTAAGAATTAAGTTTATGGAATATTAATTAGGTCTAAAATTGAGAATTTCAGATCTAAGACATATTCATAATACTGGGTTCGGGCTTGGGTAGCTCAATTAGGTCTAAGCGGTTGATCAAACCGAATCAAGAGTTGGTTAGATGGGATCAACAATGCTTAAATTGACCAGCCTAATAGGATTAAGTCTGGGTCAAGATCGAGTCACGATCAAGCAAGACCTAATTAGGCTCAGAGGTTAGAGTCTGGATTGTAGGCTAACCCAATTGGTTCTGACTCAACAATTTGGTGTCTAAGGTAAGTTTGGCACAGACGACCGACTGGTTTTTAATTGGAAGCTACTCGACCTGAATGCGTTCTTGTACGAGTTAATGGCATATTCCTTCCACCGGTCTCACTTACCTGGCCATATCTGTTGACACAGTTCTGATCTGAGGTGGTCAATAATCCGAGCTAACCCATGCCACTAGGTTAGTCATAATTGTTATGACTAAGCCAAGTCTAGTTTAATGAGACCTGAATCATTTCTCCCTAAGAAAAGATTAAGTCTGAGGTCTTCCACCATTGTAGATGTGCGGGCCCTTCCCGGGGTTGATTGTTCTCGGCTGGATACAGTGGCTCAGTTGCACCGGGAAGATGCAACCATGTCTATTAGGCATTGGATGCTATGGGCTGGAGGATGAGTTGGGCTCAATATTTCGGATACGGTGAGAGACTCAATTAGGAACCCAGTCTATGCAAATGGTGGGTCTGACTTAACTAAGGAGTGGATCAATATTCCGGATACGGTGAGATTCATGAATTAGAGACCAAGTTTGGGTGCACCATGATTAGAGAATCATTGAACAAGAGTTGTTCACTCATTGGCTAACCCATCACCAATAACTGTTAGGTGAGGTGATGAGTCAGTTGGTGAGACCGCACCACCCACTAGAAATCATCAATCGCGGAGATTTTCGCATCTCTACAGAGGGAGTGTAGGGATCCGAGAAAATAGTGGGAGCTAATTTGTTTAAAAATAAAATCCCTAAACAAATTGGTCAAGTCAAAATTACAGTATCTAACTAGAATCTTTGACTCTCTACAGGAAAATGTCTGCGTCCAACCCACTTGGCACGTATCCTAGACACACATAGACTGACTGGACCCAATTATAAAGATTGGCTCAGGAACTACAAAATTATTTTGGGTTCAGAGAAGTTAACACATGTTTTGGACCAGGACCCTCCCACCTTACCAGCTCGTCCATCCACTGAACAGAGAGCGTCTCTGGAAAAATGGATTGACGAAGATAATAAGGCCAGATACTTACATGTTGGGCTCGATGTCTGATGAGCTCCAGCGCCAACATGAAGATATCGGGACTGCTCGCCAAATGTTGGCTCACCTGCAGGAGATGTTTGGTGAACAGAGTCGCGCAGCCAAATATCAAGTCACGAAATGACTTTTTAAGGCTAAGATGCGTGATGGGCAGTCAGTCCAAGATCACTGTCTGACAATGATCAAGGACATGGAAGAGCTTGAGAAGCTCGGTGTGAAGTTGGACTTGGATCTTGCAGAACGATATTATTCTGCAATCCTTGACTGATGCATATGGGCAATTCATCATGAATTACCACATGCATAAACTTCAAAATTCCTTGGCCGAGTTGAATGAATATGCTGGTTACCGCTGAGCTTTCTATGAAAGGTTCTAAAGGCTCAGTTCTTGCTATGGAACGGACTTCTTCCAAAAGAAAGTCTTATGGAAAGAAAAAGAAGTCTGTGAAAAAGCAAAAGGTGGAAGGATCAAAGAAGAAGAAGGCAGAACCGAAGAAAAAGGCCGATGGCAAAGGAAAGTGTTTCCATTGCAACAGCGACGGCCATTGGAAGCGGAACTGCCCTACTTACCTGGCCACCCTGAAGAACAAGAAGGAAGGTCCTTCTGGAGGTATGCTCGTTATTGAGTCTAACCTTACGGTTTCTTCTGCATCCAGTTGGGTGCTTGACTCTGGTTCTAGTGCTCATCTGTGCACTTCTATGCAGGGTCTTGAGGATAGCAGGAGGCTGAGGGATGGAGACATGATCCTACGCATCGGTAATGGAGCAAGAGTTGCTGCAGTAGCCGTGGGAACATACCCTCTTCGATTACCATCTGGTTTAGACTTAGTTTTAAAAGACTGTTATTATGTGCCTGCAGCTAGCAGGAATTTGATTTCTGTTTCATGCTTAGCACAAGAAGGTTATGTGATCACCTTCTTTAAGGACCATTGTAACATTCTTTATGAAAGAAATAAAATTGCAAATGGTTTCCTTATTAATGGTCTTTATCAGCTTGCATATTGATGTACCTATTTTAACTATCGAGCAAAACGTGAATGCCAAACGACCTAGGGATAGTCCAAACGACAGATATCTATGGCACCTGAGATTAGGTCATATAGCAGAAGATAGGATTAACAAATTGGAGAAAAATGGGCTATTGAGTCCATTGACTTTTGAGTCATATCCAACTTGTGAATCTTGTCTTCAAGGCAAAATGACTAAACTCCCTTTTGTTGGACATGGGGAGAGGGCCACAGATCTCCTTGCCCTAGTACATACTGATGTGTGCGGCCCATTCGATGTGCCGGCTAGAGGCAATTTTGTCTACTTCATTACCTTTACCGATGATCTGTCTAGGTATGGGTATGTGTATCTTATGAGACACAAGTCTGAAGCTTTTGAAAAGTTCAAAGAATTCAGACATGAAGTAGAAAAACAAACTGGAAAACCCATTAAGGTTCTTCGATCAGATCGAGGAGGTGAATACCTTAGCCGGGAATTCCTAGACTATCTTAAGGAAAATGGCATAGTCTCTCAATGGACTCCACCAGGAACACCTCAACTCAACGGGGTTTCAGAACGGAGAAATCGGACTCTATTGGATATGGTTCGATCCATGATGAGCTTCACAGACCTCCCTGATTTTCTTTGGGGACATTCATTATTAACTTCAATCTATTTACTGAATAGGGTTCCCTCTAAAACCGTTCCTACCACACCGTATGAGATATGGCACGGTAAGAAACCAAGTCTGAGTCATCTCAGAATTTGGGGTTGTCCGGCTCATGTCAAAAGACAACAAGCGGACAAGTTAGAGTTTAGGTCCTTTAGAGCTCGATTCATAGGATATCCTAAAGAGTCATTAGGATACTATTTCTACATTCCAGAAGACCACAATGTGATTGTGAGTCGACATGCCATATTTCTTGAAAAATAGTTTATTCAAGATAGTGGCATTGGAAAGCAGATTAAGCTTGATGAGAAAGTCTCACAAGCAGAACGAGCTAAGGACCAAGTGGAACCAAATCAGGTTGAGCCAATAAGAACACTACCTCCTCCACCTCGTAGATCGGAAAGAGTTTCCCGTCCCCCTGAAAGATACTTAGGTATTATTTCAGAGGATGTAGAGGAAATGTTCCTCATAGGTAATGGTGCTCATGGTGATGATCCCAAAACCTACAACGAGGCGATATCAGATATCGACTCCGAGAAATGGCTTGAGGCAATGAAGTCAGAAATTGACTCGATGCACTCAAACCAAGTCTGGACCTTGGTAGATCCACCAGAAGGTATAGTACCTATTGGGTGTAAATGGATCTTCAAGAGAAAGATTGGTGCAGATGGGAATGTGGAGACATTCAAGGCTAGACTGGTGGCAAAAGGTTATAGTCAACGTGAAGGCATTGACTATCAGGATACCTTTTCCCCGGTAGCTATGCTAAAATCCATCCGCACATTGCTTGCTGTTGCAGCCTATTTCGATTATGAAATATGGCAAATGGACGTGAAAACGGCATTCCTAAATGGATATCTTGAGGAAGATATCTATATGGAACAGCCGCTAGGTTTCACATCCAGTGATACTGATCACAAGGTTTGCAAGCTGCAAAGGTCCATATATGGACTTAAGCAAGCATCTCGGAGCTGGAACACTCGTTTCAATGATGTGATCAAAAAGTTTGGTTTCATCAAAAATGAAGAGGAACCATGTGTTTTCAAAAGGGTCAGTGGGAGCGCTGTTGTCTTCCTCGTATTGTACGTGGATGACATCCTCCTTATTGGGAATGATATTCCCATGTTGACATCAGTCAAGATGTGGTTGTCCAAGGAATTCTCCATGAAAGACCTAGGTGAAGCATCCTTTATTCTAGGAATTAAGGTCTATAGGGATAGACCGAATAGGATGCTAGGACTTTCACAGAAGATGTACATAGAGGAAGTACTAAAGAGGTTTAGTATGGAAAACTCTAAGAGGGGATTAATACCCTTCAGACATGGTATTCATCTTTCCAAGAAGATGTGCCCCAGCACACCTGAGGAAATAGAACGCATGAGCAAGATCCCTTATGCTTCTGCAATAGGGAGCCTCATGTATGCCATGCTATGTACACGACCTGATATAGCCCATGCTGTGAGTGTCACAAGCAGATATCAGTCAAATCCAGGTGAAGAACACTGGACTTCTGTGAAATGTATCCTTAAGTACTTGAGAAGAACTAAGGATATGATGTTGGTCTTTGGTAATGGAGAACTCCAAGTTCCAGGGATACACAGACTCGGACTTCATGTCCGATATAGATGATCGAAAGTCGACATCTGGAAGTCTGTTTGTGTGCAATGGTGGAGCTGTCAGCTGGAAGAGTTCCAAGCAAACTGTGATAGCAGATTCCACCATGGAAGCAGAATATATAGCTGCATCAGAGGCTGCAAAGGAAGCATTCTGGTACAAGAAGTTTGCTGCAGAAATTGGAGTAATGCCATCAGATGCCATTCCTCTTTACTGCGACAACAATGGCGCCATAGCCCTTGCTAAGGAGCCGAGGTCTCACCAGAAGTCCAAGCACATTGAGCGGCGATATCATCTCATCCGCGATTACCTTGAGAAAGGTTACGTTGAGGTCAAGAGAGTCAACTCCGCAGATAATGTGGCAGACCCACTTACAAAGCCGTTGGGCCAGCAGAAGATCGAAGCCCACCTTGAGAAGATGGGACTTAGACTTGTAGCCAATTGGCTTTAGGACAAGTGGGAGATTGTTAGATATATGTGCCCTAGAAGCCAGAATTGGCTGACACTTGTAATACACTTCTAGGGGCAAAATTATAATTTTGACTATAATTAATAAAATGGGTTATTTTCTATCACATATGTGTATTTAGTGTCTGTGATACATCCTTTGAGTTAATGGTAATGATAATTCATATTTTCAAGAGTTGAAAATTTAAGACATGAATAATCATTATTAACTCATAAACAGCTCCCGACCATAGGATCATCACGAGGATGGTGATTGATCCGGAAGGTTGGTGTACAATCGCTTCTCTTTAGTAGATGAGTCTTGAGTCTACGGTGTGGAGACACCGGAGCGAGAGTACAGGTACTCGTTAGAGAACGAGGGCACTGAGCGTGACCACCTCGAGTAGTCATTAGGAAGTCTACCTTCTCGTCAATGACTGACTCGATGCTGCAGTAGTGTGTCTGGTTCTTTGACCTGAGATGCATCGGCAGTTCACCTTGAGGGTGTTATAGTTTGACTACACCATTACTCGGTCTCCTAGCCATATGGAACCCTGAGGTGTATGTTGGCTATAGCATGTTCATTGTAGGAACTGGATTGCATCAAGATGGAATCTATCTACCTCGGTGGTAGAGGAGTAGCCCTATGATGATCATGAGAATCAAGTCCAGAAGCCCATGGCCATGGTAGAGTGAAATAATAGAAAGAGTTTCTATTTAGATTTTCACATTGGACTCGAATCGAATGATTACATCATATGACAGAGACTAGGGTTTGACGAGTTCACCTTAACCCTAATCTGATCGGGGCTCAAGATAGAAGAACTTAATCACACAGGTAGCTGCACCAAGAGGTTCGCATTCAGCTCTGATGGGTTGCCACCATATACTGCTAGGTGTCACTGGTGGATTTTGGGAGCAATTAGAATGATTTAGATGATCGATCATTCTAGCTGTTCGAATCAGAAGAGTTCTGATCCATCGAAAGGAGTTTCGATGATGTCTATGATAGAGATCATGACATATCCCATTACCATACAGAACTGAACCTAACTGGGTCACACAAACAAGGGTTTGAATCTGGTGATCATCAATTGAACTGATCTAGTTCAATTGATCTGAATGAGATTCAATTAGGTTCAAGGAAATCGTGCTAGCACTCGATTGAACCTAACGTTCTTCTTTTACTATCATAAATAAGTTGTCCTGACTGAGCCAAAGGAGTTTGTGCTCAATCAGAGGCCTTCATATGGTCTGACTGGAGGTTGTCCAAGTCAGAATAGGTTGTCTTATTTGTAAGACATTACCTGCCATTTTTGGTCACCTGCCATTTCTTGTTCTTTGACTTTGGTCAAAAGTCTACCTTTGACTGGTCAAACGTTGACCATTGACCCTTTGACTTTTGACCACATGTCATGCACCTATTGGAGAGCTGGTGGGGGCCTGTCCCCCTGCCAGAACCTGGCAAGGAGAAGGGCGCACGCCAAGGGTGGCGTGAGCCCAAGTAGGAGGCGCCTAGGAGTCCTTGTTGGACAAGGACTCCACCTCCCTTTTGGATTCCAATCAGAGTTCTACTAAGAATCCAGTTTGACTGGTCTTAGGCGCCCTCTAAGGAGGAATCCAGGGGTCTCTATTCCAACCAATCAGATTTAGATCTGATTTCACAAAGGGTTGTGATTGGTTGAGAGGAAGAGGAGTTGGATCACAAGAGGTCTATAAATAAGACCCTGCGCCCAACCCTAATTCTAATGCAATTAGACACGCCCCAAGGCTGCCTCTCCCCTCCTTCTCCATGCCATAGTCTCTTCTCCCCTTGCTCTCCACGTCCAAAAGAGTTTTGGACTTTAGGTTGGTGCGATTCAGATCAAGGAAAGGCGATCAAAAGCAAGAAGGCTGCGCTGCTGCAAAAGGACGACTGCAGATCTTCAAAAGAGTTTTGAAGATCCTCCAGATCAGATCCAGATCTGATTTTTGGAGGTGTGATAGAGAAGAAGAGGATCTCCAGATCCAACCCGAGTGGATACCGGTAGAGGCCAGGCGCTTGCGTGGCTTAGATCCAGAACCTTCCGCTGCAATCAGGATCATCTACAGGGTAATAGGATTACCCAAATCAGGTAAATTAAATTTGATTTAATTTATCTTATTTTATTTTATTTATTAAAATAATAAGAATCAGATCTAAAATATATCAAGATCTGATTGAGATCAAGAGAAAATTTTTGAAATATATCTCTTGATCTAATTAGATCTGGACGAACCTGGACCAGGAAATCAGGATTTTCCTTCAGATACAAGGTGAAGCAAGAAACTAAAGCTGGAGAATCAAGATTGTAGAAAGAAGATTTTCTGTAGGTTTGCTGGCTTAGTCCAAAACTGGGTCGGCTAAGTCTCAGTGCACAGGCAAAATAGAGAGCTACGCATTCGAGACTGCTGGCACAAAATAGAACTAGGTTGGCTCAGTTTCAGACTGAGCCAACCCAGTGGAACTTAGCCGGCTCAGTGTGCGGGCAGAGTTATGCGGGGGTCTATTTTGGGCTAGGGTCTGAGTTGATCCTAGGGGTCTTAAGAACTAGTTTGAGTGATTTTAAGAGGGCTAATTTATGTATGGGTCAGGTCTAGATCCAGAGGATGAGAGCATGGGAGGCATGGGTGTACATAGGCTCGATGAGTGCTTTCATGTATTGGGATAGTCGGGGAGTTTTTGGTCAGGCCTAATGGCTATGTATAAATACATAGGTTGTATTAGGATTTTAAAGGTTGAAATTAATACAGATCTTTTCTTCTTCAACTCTCTTCTTCTCTTCTCTCTAGAGTTGCCGCCTAGGATTTCTAAAGAAGCTCTAGAGAAGGGGGCATCTCCCTCAAGCCCAAGAAGGGAGGCATCCCATCATAGATCTAGGTGAAGGATTGGTGGTTTGCTACCCATAGAGAACATCATAGGTTTCTTTAGGTCCGTGCTAATGATCTGGAGCTTCCGCAACATGATATCGATGCTTGTGATGTCAAGGATGATTGGCGTTCGAGCGATATCATGGGTCTACAATTTGGTATCAGAGTTAGATGATGCCTGAAATATTGTGGATGATAATTAGGTATCAGAGTTAGGTGATGCCTGAAACATTGTGGATGACAATATGGTATTAGAGCCAAGTTTCAAAGCCTGATGGTGTATGGAAGGAAAGGAGAAGTTGTACAAGATGAAATTAGAAATTTGCATAATGATTTCATGGTATGTCTCAAATCTATCTTTATTGTTGCCGTGATTTGGCCAATTGGGAGTAGCGAGTTGAAGATGGAGGTTGAGAGGATTAACGAAAAGGGATTTTCTTGGGGTGGAAGGATTTGGTGCATGATTTGCTGATCGGTCTTGGTGGAAAGGCCAAGGTGTATGATGGTTATGTGATAGACAGGGAGCGCTGGAGTGCTACAGTAGTGCTTCCTTGGACATGTAGGACTGAGAAAGGCTCAACAGTGCAACAGTCGAGAGAGGTATCTCAACAGAGAGCATTAGGGTTCTCTAGAAAGATGGGTAGTGTAGGGATATTGAAGAGAGGTTTTCCAAGGGGTAATGATTGAAGGAAGGCTGAAGAAGCGACTATATGTCCTATGGTGTCAGGAAGGCGAGAAAGTAGTCGGAGATGTATTCAGTAGTTTGACCAGAGCATGGATTTATGAAGCCTTAGTAGTGATGGAGATGGATGATCCATGGAGGTCTAACAGGTCAGGGCTAGATGGTTGTAAAGCGGTGCAGAGATGAGCTAGGGAGCGTTGGAGTGCTGTAGGAGTGCTACCCTAGAGGCACGGGACTGAGACAGGCTCGATGGTGCAGCAGCCAAGGAGTGTATCTCAGCAGATGGTGTCAGAGGATTCTCAAGGAGATCGAGAGCAAGTCTCAAGGAGAGCTAGGAGGTCTCAGAGAGCGTCAGGATGTCTTAGGCAGTTGGGATCAGGTTTCTTCTACAGGGGCACCAGGGAGAGTCATGGTTCAGTTGGAGGATGGTTCTTCGGGCATAACTGAAGTGATGGCTGGTGTAGGGGCAGAAGAGAAGGACTAGGATGGAATTCCCTAGGATTCAATTGCTGAATTTAGAAGAGTTGGATGAGCTCTTTGGTTTTGGAGGTGCCCACGGGTTGCGGAGAAATTCGAGATAGCTTCGATGGGGTCCGCAGAGCATGAAGGATTCGAAGGAGCAGCGATGGTGTTTGAGATGCAACGGCAGGCCCGGTAGGCTCGGTAGTGCAGCTTTGGATGGTTGGCCTCGAAGGACTCGATAATAGAGTCTACTTCTACGACATCAGGTGGACTTCAGATATAGGTGAAGCTCCACAGTGGTGGCTTCACAAGTGGAGAAAAAATTTGACATGAGTTTAGAGCACCGGTGATGCATAATTTCAGGTGGAGCGACTTGTGCAGGTAGACAGGCGTAGCTCTGAGGAGATCATGTAAGGTGGTACAGCATGTGCTAGTGCAGAAATGCTATAGGTTCTTTAGAAAAGTCTAGAAAATATGATGCAACTGCTAAGCAGAAGGGATCCTACAATTTTAGGATGGTGCCAAGAAGCAAGCATAGATCTTCAGCGGTGGAGGTGGTCATCCCAAAGGCCTCAAGGGTGCACAATAGCTGAAGAGGATTGGCAGAGATGATGTTTGCATAGATGTTGTCGAGTGCGTAGGGACAGTAGGAACATGGAGGAGGTCATTGCCGAGGGGTTTGCCAAGACTTGGGGCACCAAGGTGGAGATTGTGAGGATTTATAATGCTTCCAAGCCTTAGGAGGCCATGGGAGGAGTCACGATGATGGCTCCAAAGATTCTAGGGGCTTGGTTGGTGCTTCGGAGACTTGGAACACAAGATGAAGCAAGGAACCAAAGCTGGAGAATCAAAACTATAGAAAGGAGATTTTTTGCAGGTTAGCCAGCTCAGTCCAAAATTGGATCGGCTAAGTCTCAGTGCATAGGCAAAATAGAGAGCTAATGCATTCGAGATTGCTGGCACGGCATAGAACTAGGTCGGCTTAGTTTCAGACTGAGCTAACCCAGTGGAACTTAGTTGGCTTAGTGCTGAGACTGAGTTGGCTCAGTGCGTGGGTAGAGTTACGTGAGGGTCTATTTTGGGCTAGTGTCTGGGTTGATCCTAGGGGTCTTAAGGCCTAGTTTGAGAGGTCTTAAGAGGGTTATTTCATGTATGGGTTAGGTCTAGATCCAGAGGATGAGAGCATAGGAGATATGGGTGTACATAGGCTCGATGAGTGCTTTCATGTATTGGGTTAGCCAGGGGAGTTTTTGGTTGGACCTAATGGCTATGTATAAATACATAGATTGTATTAGGTTTTTAAAGGTTGAAATCAATACAGACATTTTCTTTCTTAACTCTCTTCTTTTCTTCTCTCTAGAGTTGCCGCCCTAGGGTTCCTGAAGAAGCTATAGAGAAGGGGGCATCTCCCTTAAGCCCAAGGAGGGAGGCGCCCCATCATAGATCCAGGTGGAGGATCGATGGTTTACTGCCCATAGAGAAAGGTTCCTTCAGATCCAAGCTAAAGATCAGGAGCTTCCGTAACATGATATCGGTGCTTGTGATGTCAAGGATTATTGGGATTCGAGTGATATCATGGGTCTACAATTTGGTATCAAAGTTTGGTGATGCCTGGAACCTTGTGGATGACAATACTCGATGCAGGAATCCCGAGGTCTGCCACTCTTAGTATATTGTAGGAGTTCGTTTGGAGAGGAGTTCTATTGATTCTGTGTTGGTCCAATATCAAACAGCTAGGATGGTTTTTTATTGAAAAAAGATTCAAAGAGCATTGAGGTCGGCCAAATCAAGCCATAATTAGACCTATTACTCAGCTACTTGGGGGCTGTCATTGCTATTCAAATTCATTTGAGTGAAATCTATAATGCCCCATAGGTTCTGGGAATATCCGATGGGGCTAGGAATCTAAACAAAGAAGATTGGTCGATGGATTCAGGTTGGAGGTCTGCAACCTTGGTGCTCGAGTGTAAACTCTTCGCTGACCGGAGTTTGATGTGGCTGCCCTCATCGAACGGAGTTTCCTCCAGCACTAATTATCCTATCGAACTTCAGCAAGAAAGGGTTTATGCCCAAAATATTTCATTCAGGTACATTCTACTTCAAACAGTTAACCTGAACTCACTATAGTAACTGATGGGAAATCCTGATTTTTTAGACTAGGTTCATTCAGATCTGATCAGATTAAGAGATATATTTCAAAATTTTTTTTCTTTGATCCAAATCAGATCTGGAATATTTCAGATTTGATTTTTATTATTTTAATAATAAAAATAAAATATAGATAAACTAAATCACATTTAATTTATCTTGATGTAGGGTAATCCTATTATCCATTGATGATCTTGTAAGCAGCGGCAGGTTCTGGATCTAGCCACGTAAGTGCCCGGTCTCTATTGGTATCCACTCAGGCTAGATCTGGAGATCCTCTTCTTTTCTATCACATCTCCAAAAATCAGATCTGAATCTGATTTGGAGGATCTTCAAAATGACTTTCAAAGATTAGCAGTTGTCCTTTGCAGCAGTGCAGCCTTCTAGCTTTCTATCGCCTTTCTTTCACCTAGATTGCACCAACTGGATCCCAAACTACTTTGGGCATGGAGAGGAGAGGGAGATGATGGACTTGGTGTGGAAGAGGAAGAGAGAGGCAGCCTTGGGGCGTTGTGAATTGCATTTCATTTTGGGTTGGATGTAAGGTCTTATTTATAGACTATGTGTGATCCAACTCCTCTTCATCCTAACCAATCACAATCCTTTGTGAAATCAAATCTAAATCTAATTGGTGGAAATAGAGTCCCTTGGATTCATCCTTAGATGGTGCCTAAGACAAGTCAAAGTTGGTTCTTAGGAGGAGTCTAATCAAAATCCAATAGGGAGATGGAGTCCCTATTCAATAGGGACTCCTGGTCGCCTCAAACTTGGGTGCACGCCACCCTTGGCATGCACCCTCCTCCTTGCTAGGTTCTAACAGGGGGACAATTCCCCACCAGCTCTCCAATAAGTGCGTGACATGTGGACAGAAGTCAAAGTATCAATGGTCAACATTTGACCAATCAAAAGTCAATTTTTGACCAAAGTCAAAGGATGAGAAATGGCAGGTGACCAAAAATGATAGGTATTGTCTTATAAAATAAGATAACCCTTTTCTGACATGGACAGGCTCCAGTCAGACCAAGTAAAGGCCTCTGATTGAGCACAAACTCCTTTGGCTCAATCAGGACAACTATTTATGATAGTAAAAGAAGAATGTTAGGTTCAGTCGAGTGCTAGCACGATTTCTTTGAACCTAATTGAATCTCATTCAGATCAATTGAACTGGATTAGTTCAATTGATGATCACCAGATTCAAACCCTTGTTTGTGTGATCAGTTAGGTTCAGTTCTATATGGTAATGAGATATGTCATGATCTCCATCATCGACATCATTGAAACTCCTTTCGATGGATCAGAACTCTTCTGATTCGAATAGCTAGAATGATGGATCATCTAAATCATTCTAATTGCTCCCAAAATCCACCAGTGACACCTAGCAGTATATGGTGGCAACCCATCAGAGCTAAATGCGAACCTCTTGGTGCAGCTACCAGTGTGGTTAAGTTCTTCTATCATGAGCCCCGATCAGATTTGGGTTAAGGTGAACTCGTCAAACCCTAGTTTTTGTCATATGATGTAATCATTCGATTTAAGTCCGATGTGAAAACCTAAATAGAAACTCTTTCTATTATTTCACTCTGCCATGGTCATGAACTTCTGGACTTGATTCTCATGATCATCATAGGGCTGCTCCTCTACCACCGAGGTAGATAGATTCCATCCAGTTGAACTCCTTTCAGTTGCCCAACATCTCTTTTGTTGCTTGGCTGATTCCATCCAACTTGACTCCTTCTAGTCGGACTCCAACTGATCAAATGGACTCAAATTATAAGAGGACCTCATCATCGACATATGTTCAAGCCCTAACTCAGTAGATATCAGTCACCTTGCAAATGACCTTGAAGATGTTTGAACCTCTCTAGATCAATAGGACTCGAGTTCTTCACGTTCATGGCTTGCTTGCATGTGTAGATGCTTACCCAAACTCCAATTGTTAATCTCCAGCAGACTAGCAAGTCACGACATAGGATACTACTCTCCATAACAAACTCCACATGCTCCGAATGGCCCACTAGTAGGCAGTTATGGCTGTCACTATCAGTTTGTTATATGCTCCATCTATATAAAGGATCCTTCAGATATATTTTCTCTCTAAACTCTCATACTCAACTTAATACTCTATTTATTTTTTTCTGAGCACTCCATTCTGATTGGCCAGAGAACTAACTTGAGCATCGGAGGGTCCTGTCGGAGCCATCCACTTTTGATTTGGACTTACCTTGCAGGTCTCATCAGCGATCCTGTCTGCTCTAGCTCCATCCAACTCCAACTTCAGAACCATTCCTTACACCAATAGGATTAGCGCTAGAGGAAGGAACTCTAAGCCATTATTCTAAAAGAAATGCTTAGTCAATTTCATTCTCTTTCTTTTACTCTCAACACCCTCAGTTCCTCTCCTATAAATTTCTATTTGCTCTTGAAAGATGCTACCAAAGAAGGCTTCTACCTGATGATCTATTGCCTCTACCGCCAGACCTGAGCTAGATCTAGTCACCCTGATCCCATCACCAGTGCCTTAACCTCCTCCATCGAAAGTCATGGTGGATCTAAAGTAGTTTAACCTACTGATCCAATAGGTTAGGGATCTTACTGAAGCAGTGCAAGCCATATAGCAACCCCTGGCATAGGTCCAGTCAGAGGAAACCTCGCCAGAATATCAAGATCTGGTACAAGAAAGGCACACCTAGGAAAGCCAATTCATAATCCTTGGGAAGGGTAAGTAGAGAGTGGGGAGCCTCTATTCTGACCATGACTCCACCTGTGGAAGATCCTTTCCACCTTTTAGCCAGAGGATCCTTGAGATTCATGATGGAGAAGATGTTCTCGATCAAAAACTTCAAGAGATGAATAGGTGGATCGAGGAACTCCACCATGCTGCCCTTGACCACATCGACGACATCTACACCAACCCTCTGTTCTCTCACTAAATTATAAAAGAGTCCATTTCATCGAACTTCAAACTCTCATAATTTGAGAGTTACGATGAGACCTCAAATCCGATTGACCACCTTGAGGCCTTCCAGATCATGATGCTGCTCCACAGTACACCAGATGCTATTCTATGTCGAGCTTTTCTCTTAACTCTGAAGGAAGTAGTAAAAAATTGATACTCGAGTCTTAAACCGAATATGATCTGCTCCTTTGATCAAATGAGTCATCAGTCTATGGCTCACTTCATCAGCAGTCGACGTCCAAAGTGAGGTTCAGACTCTCTCATTAACATCAAGTAGAAGGAAGGAGAGTTCATCCAAGCTTACGTAAGCCACTTCAATGCTACTGCACTAGAGGTCTGAAACTTGGACCAATCCATAGCCATGGCTATGTTGAAGTGCAATTTTCAGAAGAATGATCTTTTGTTCTCCCTAGAGAGGAAGTATCCCAAGAATTTTGTTGATATACTAGCTTGGGCTGAGGGTTATGCCCAGGTAGAGGAGGCTTTTCAAATAAAGAATGATGAGGCCATAAAAAAGTGGCAGGCGGGTAAATCCAGTAAGCCCATAGTTGAAGAGAAGCTGAGTACAGCTCGACTGCACTCTAAAACACCTAAGTGCAGGCGAGCCTGGATCCCGCCTTGAGCTCATCGATAAAGAAGTTCAAATTGGAAGGCATGGTGAAACTTTTCTCATCGAAGATTCCATAACTATGCTCCCTTGAATGCTTTTAAGACATAGGTACTGATGGAAATTAAGGAGCAGCTGCCTAGGCCAAAAAAGATGCGGTTTCATCCAACCAAGCGCAATCCCAAAAAGTACTGCTTCTACCATTATGACCACGATCATAATATTGAAGAATGCATCCAGCTCTAAGATGAGATTGAGGAGCTCATCAAATGAGGATGGCTTGGCCAATTTCTATGATGTCGACTTGAAGGAAAGAAAGATCAGCCAAGGGTGCTCCCACAGCCAGAACTGCCTAAGAGGAAAGAGCAATAGGGAGATCGGTCACCACTTGGGATCATCAATACCATTGCTGGGGGACTTCGGTGGGAGGAAGTTAGTGGATCGATAGAGCCAATAAAGAGGCAAAGGATGGAAGAACCCATTGCTTTCACTAAAGAAGATGCTCAAGGGATTCAATTTCCAAATAATGATGTGGTTGTATTTACTTTAAATATTACTAACTATGATGTATGCCGTGCTCTAATTGATAATGAAAGCTCTACAGATGTTTTATTTTATGATGCTTTCTTAAAGATGTCCATACTTAGTAGTCGATTGGGACCAATGAACTTCCTATTGGTGGGCTTCAATGGCGATGCTATGTTAGTGGAAGGGATAATAATGCTAACTATAGTGGTAGGATGATATCCTAGGCAATCCAAAGCACATGTTGATTTTCTAGTGGTAAGAGATCCTTCCGTCTATAATCCAATCCTAGCCTGACCTGGTTTGAATGCACTATGGGCTGTGGTATCAACTTATTATTTAAAAGTGAAGTTTCCAACAAATTATGGAATTGGAGAAGTAAGAGAAGATCAAGCTCTGGCGAGACACTGCCATACAATGGCCTTGCAAGGGGGAGGGCAACTAGATCCTTGTCTGGTGGATGGGCTTGACACTTATGATGACATAATAGAAGAGTGGGGCGAGCCTATGGAAGACCTTGTTGCAATCCCTTTGAATGATGGAAATGAGGATCATGTTGTTCAGATTTGCTCTAACCTAGTGGATAAAGTTAGAAAGTAGCTCATCGCCTTCTTACAGAGAAATGCAGATGTTTTTTCCTAGGTTCCCATGGACATGCCCGAAATTGATATAGAAGTGATAGAATATTGCCTAGCTATTGATCACAAACATCGGCCAGTAAAGAAGAAGATGCGTGGTTATGCACTAGACCGACCGAAGGCAATTTTGGAAGAGGTTGACAAACTTCTCAAGGTTGGATTCCTTCGAGAAATATCTTGCTCGAGTTGGATCTCCAACGTGGTCCTTATCAAGAAGACGAATGACAAATGGAGGATGTGCATAGACTTCAAAAAATTGAACATGGCCTACCCGAAGGATAGCTATCGCCTTCCTAGAATTGATCAGTTGGTGAATGCAACTTTAGGCCATGAGCTCCTCACTTTCATGGATGCCTTCTCTGGTTATAATCAAATATGGATAGTGCCAAAAGATGAGAAGAAAACTACTTTTATTACTGATCATGATCTTTATTATTACAGGGTCATGCCCTTTGGACTTAAAAATGTGGATGCAACTTATCAATGCCTGGTGAACAAAATCTTCAATGAGAAAATCGACCACAACATGGAGGTTTATGTGGATGATTTGCTTATCAAGAGCCAATCTTTCATGAACCATGTTGCAGATTTAGAAGAGATCTTCAGCATGCTTCGAAAGTATAAGATGAAGTTGAATCCAACCAAGTATGCCTTCGGAGTAACTTCGGAAAAGTTCTTGGGGTTCATGGTATCAAGATGCGGAATCGAAGCAAATCCAAAGAAAATTTGGGCCATTCAAGAGATGATTGCATTGAAGTTGATAAAAGAAGTTCAACGCCTGACAGAGAAGGTGACAGCTTTGAACAACTTTGATTCAAGATCAGCTGAGTTGTGTATGCCCTTCTTCTAGGTCCTCAACCAGCCAAAGAACTTTTGTTGGACTCTCGAATGTCAACAAGCATTTGAAGAACTAAAAAGTTACCTTAGCTTACCTCCTCTATTGGCCAAGGTCGAGCCTGGAGAAGAATTATTTTTATACCTGGCGGTCTCCCCAGCAGCCCTGGTGATCATCTTGGTTAAGGAAGAGGCAAAAGTGTAGAGGCCAATCTACTATATTAGCTGAGTCCTGAGGGATGCTGAAACCAAGTATACTAGGTTAGAACAATTAACTTATGCTTTGTTGATAGTAGTTTAAAGGCTCCAACCTTGTTTCCAAGGGTACACCATAACACTCCTGATTGATTAACCCATCAAGGTAGTTTTCCATCAGACAGGTACCTCTGGAAGAATAGCAAAATGAGCCATTGAACTTATAGAGTTTGACATCAATTTTCAACCTCAGCTATCAATCAAAGCTCAGATTCTAGATGACTTTATAGTAGAGTGCACCATTCCAGACAAAGCCAAACCTGAATAGCCCAATGTCAATTCTTCATGGTCATAGCCAAACCCTCTTGAAGTTAGAGCAGATTTCCCCGAAAGCTTTTTGGTCCTATAAGTGGATGGTTCATCTAATGCTTTAAGAGTGGGTGCAGGTTTGATCTTAATCAATCCTAGAGGAATTATTGCTAAATATGCACTTTATTTTAAATTTTTTGAAATAAATAATAAAGCAGAATATGAAGCTCTAATTGTGGGATTAAAGTTATCTAAAAAATTGAAAGCAGATCGAGTAAAAGTTTATAGTGACACCTAGTTGGTGGTGGGATAAGTTACCAGTCACTATAAGTCTTAGGAAGAAAACATGAGGAAGTACCTAAAAAAAGTGAGGAGCTTGATCTCGATCTTTAGTAGCTTTGAGATTCAACAAATCCCAAGAGTGGAGAATACTTGGGCTGACCTTCTCGCCAGGATAGCCACACTAGCTCTGAGTGAATTGTTAAAAGAAGTCTACTTTGAAGTTCTGCAACACCCAAGCTTTGAAGAATTCTAGACTATAATGTAGCTTGACCAAGGGCCCAGCTGGATCGACCCATTTCTTGCATATCTCAAAGATGGCATTCTTCCTCTAGATCCAAAAAAAGCTCGAAAAAAGCTCGAAAATTAAGAAACCAAGCCTCTCATAATATTTTGTATGAAGATAAATTGTACAAAAGATCATACTCTTTGCCATTATTAAAATGTCTCAGACCTTCTGAAGCTGACCATGCACTGTAGGAGGTTCATGAAGGAATATGTGGAAATCATTTTGGAGCTAGAGCTCTATCTCACAAGCTACTTCAACAGGGCTACTATTGGTTGACTATGCATCACAATTCTATGGAGTATGTGAGAAAATGTGATAAGTGCCTAAAAAATGCCAACATTCAAAGACAACTGGCTTCCCAGCTTACACCACTAAGCAACCCATGGCCATTTGCACGATAGAAAATTGACATACTCGGGCCCTTTCCTATGGCATCTAGATAGAAAAAGTTTCTCTTAGTAGCAATAGACTACTTCATTAAATGGATTAAGGCCGAACCTCTGGCTAAAATTGCTAAAGCAAAAGTGTAGGACTTCGTCTAGAAGTCAATAGTTTGCAAATTCGGGCTACCTCAGACTTTAATTACTAATAATGGAAGCCAATTTGTAGAGACAAAGTTTGTCAAGTTCTGCGAGGATCTGAATATCTTCCACCACTTCATAGTGGCTCATCCACAAGCGAATGGTAAGGCCGAGGTGACCAACAGGTCCCTATTACAAGGGATAAAGGCAAGACTTGAAAGGACGAAAGGAAGTTAGATGGATGAACTCTATTATGTACTTTGGGCTTACAAAACTACTTAGAGATTGCTAACTAGAGAAACTCCATTTGCCCTAGCCTTCAGAATGAAAGCGGTCATCCCAATAGAACTTAAACTTCCTTTAGAATGAGTCAAAGCATTCAGTGAATAGAGAAATTTGCAAGATCTTAGAGCCAACCTCGACTTGTTGGAAGAGAAATAAGAGAAGGTGCAGATCAGGATGGTGGCTTATAGGCAGAAAGTGGTCCGTTATTATAATTCTAGGATCAGAAGCAAAGCATTCATGATAGAAGACTTGGTACTTCAACGAGCAGATGTCTCACAACCTTAGAATCAAGGAAAGCTTGCTCTAAATTAAGAAGGCCCTTATGAGGTCATAGAAGTCATCCGACCTAGGATTGACTACCTAAAAGAGCTTGGTGGGGGTGCACTATCATTGCCTTGAAACTCAAAAAACTTACAAATGTATTATCAATAATCATATTTCAATAAAATTCTCTTACTTTAATATCTTTGTCTTTGGTGCAAAATTATACAGTGGCAGAAAATTATATGAGAAAATATGGGTGAAGGCCTCTGATTCTGAAACAAGAGGTTAACCTCTTCTTAATGAGGGTGAAGGCCTCTGATTCTTAAATAAGAGGTTAACCTCATCTCAACGAGGGTAAAGATCTTCGATTCTTAAATAGGAGGTTAACCTCATCATAATGAGGATGAAGACCTCTGATTCTTAAACCAATGACATTGAGGAGAGGCCCTCTCAGTGGTCCTTTTATGCTCCGGCAATCTTATTATGAACAGAAGATGGACCTCATCCTAACAAAAAAATTAGCCGACCACATCAGGAATAGGAGGTGAACCTCATCCTGACGTGGATGAAGATCTTATGAAGAACTGAAGATGATTGATTCTTAAATAGGAGGTTAACCTCGTCTTAACGAGGATGAAGGCCTTCGATTCTTAAACAGGAGGTTAACCTCATCTCAATGAGGGTGAAGGCCTTTGGTTCATAAATAGGAGGTTAACCTCATCATGACGAGGGTGAAGACCTCTAATTCTTAAACTAGTGTCGTTGGAGAGAGGTCCTCTCAATGATCTTTTTATATTCTGGCAATCTTGTTAGGAACAGGTGGATCTCATCCTAATAAGAAAATTAGCAGACCACGTCAGGAATAGGAGATGAATCTCATATTGATGTAGATGAAGATCCTATGGGAAATTGAAGGCCTCTGATTCTTAAATAGGAGAAAGAATACCAATAGGGAGCATTAGTTCCTAAATGGACTAGAAGACCCTTATTCACGGACAAAGGGGATAAATATGTGAAACATAGAGCGAAAGTTATAATTCTGAGACAACATCAAGATCGAATATGGCAAGGAAATAAAGTAAAATGGCAAGCAATAAGCTAAGGTGAAATACAAATAGTTAAATGAAAAAAACTTTATTTCATTAAAAATAGATGTTATTACATGGGTCACTAAGATCGATTACAAAGCAAAAAGGAGAAAGAAAGAAGAAAGGCCGAAGTACTATCTAGAGTCAGATTTTGGACTTTCAGCTCCAGCCATTATAAGGGAGAGCTTTAGGCCTTCTATTTCCTCTTCGAACCTTTGCCTCATCGCTAGGCTCTCCCTTAGCATCCTCTCCCACTTGCATGACTCCTCCTTTGTCTCTCTTAGCTACTTCTTGAGAACCGCGGATTCAGTCTCAACATCTTTGATGGCATTTTTTTGATAAATCATCTGGATCTTCAGCTACTATAGCTCAGCTTTTTTTCTTCAATATGACTTTGATAAGCTTTCCACAATCCTTCGTAAAGAGAGGAGTTCATCTGATTCTCTGCTCGAATTGACCTCGAACCTCTCCGCTAGCAACTTCTGGAGTCGCATGACTTCGGCATTTGCTGTTTTGAGCTTCTTTTTGTAGTCATCAATCTACTCACACCAACCAATTCGATAAGAGTTATATGCCTCTTCACCATCAAATAGCTACTATTGAAGGTCAGAGAACCTTTTTGACTAATCCCATGTTAGATATGTATGCCCTACAAGCCAGAATTGACTGACACCTATAATACACTCCTAAGGGCAAAATTATAATTTTGACAATAAATAATAAAATGAATTATTTTCTATCATAAATGAGTATTTAGTGCCTGTGATACATCCCTTGAGTTAATGGTAATGATAATTCTTATTTTCAAGAGTTGAAAATTTAAGACAAGAATTTTCATTATTAACTCATAAAATGCTCCTAATCGTAGGATCATCATGAGGATGGTAATTAATTTGAAAGTTTGGTGTATAATCGCTTCTTTATAATAGATGAGTCTTGAGTCTATAGTGTAGAGACACCTAAGCGAGAGTACAGATACTCGTTAGAGAACGAGGGCACTGAGCATGACCACTTCGAGCAATCATAAGGAAGTCTACCTTCTCGTCGATGACTAACTCGAAGCTACAATCGTGTGTCTAGTTCTTTGATCTGAGGTGTATTGATAGTTTACCTTAAGGGTTTTATAGTTTGACTACACCATGACTCGATCTCCTAGCCATTCAAAATTCTGAGGTGTATGTTGGCTATAGCATGTTCATTTTAGGAATTGGATTGCACCAAGACGGAATCTATCTACCTCAATGGATGAGGAGCAGTCCTATGATGATCATGAGAATCAAGTTCTTAAGCTCATGGCCATGGCAGAGTGAAATAATAGAAAGAGTTTCTATCAAGATTTTCACATCGGACTTGAATCGAATGATTAAATCATATGACAGAAATTAGGGTTTGATGAGTTCACCTTAACACAAATCTGATCGGGGCCTAAGATAGAAGAACTTAATCACATAGGTAGCTGCACCAAGAGATTCATTTTTAGTTCTGATGGGTTGCCACTATATACTGCTAGGTGTCACTGGTGGATTTTGGAAGCAATTAGAATAATTTGGATGATCGATCATTCTAGTTGTCTGAATCTGAAAAGTTCTGATCCATCGAAAGGTGTTTCAATGATGTCAATTATAGAGATCACGACATATCCCATTATCATATAGAACTGAATCTAACTAGATCATACAAATAAAGGTTTGGATCTGGATATCATCAATTGGACTAATCTAGTTCAATTGATTTAAATTAGATTCAATTAGGTTCAAGAAAATTATGCTAGCACATGATTGAGCCTAATGTTCTCCTTCTACTATTATTAAAAGTTGTCTCAACTGAGCCAAATATGTTTGTGCTCACTCAGGTACCTTTAGATGGTCTGATTGGAGCTTGTCTAGGTTAGAAAAGGATTATCTTAATTTATGAGATAAATTTGAGACAACACCTACCATTTTCCATCACCTGCTAGTTCTTGTCTTTCCACTTTGGTCAAATATTAACCTTTGACACTTAGACATCTGCCCATGTGTCATGCACCCATAGGAGAGAAGATAGGGGCTTGTCCCCTTTCTAGAAATTGGAAAGGAGGGGAAGCACACCTAGGGAGGCATACGCCCATGGATAGGGATGCCTGGAGTCCCATACAGATGGGACTCTAGGTTGCTTCTTAGAATCAACTTAGGTAGGCGCCTAAGACTCAGCTTTGATCAGTCTTGGCACCACCTAAGGATGATTTGAGAGAGCACTCATCTGATTGGATTAGGTGATGTCATCCCACCAATTAGATTTAGATTTGATTACACGAAGCAACATGATTGGTCGGGATGGTGTGGCACTGCATGGCGCAGCAGGGTCTATATGAATCCTATCTGCGCCAAGCTTTGAAGAAGTTCCCCCTTAGCCCATGCCCCAAGGCTGCCCCTCTCCCTCCTCCATGCCATATTTTGGTCCTCTCTCTCCTCTCCATGCCTAAGGATATTTGGGCTCTAGTTTGGTGCGATTCAGGTAAAAGAAAGGTGACGAGAAAGGAAGAAGGCAGCACTGCTGCAAGAGACGATTTTGGATCTTCAAAAGGAGTTTTGAGGATCCTCCAAATCAGATCTAGATCAAATATTTAGAGAGATAATAAAAAAGAAGAAAATCTTCAGATCCAATCCAAGTGGATATTGGTAGAGGCCAGGCACTTGCATGGCTAGATCCAGAATTTCAGGCAATCAACAAGATCATCATAGGTAATCCGATTACCCAATATCAAGGTACAAAATTAAATCAGATTTAATTTACCTTTTATTTTTATTTATTAAATATATAAAAGTAGATCTAAAATATCTTAGATCTGATCTTGATTTAAAAGAAAAATTTTTGAAATATCTCTCTTGATCCAATCAGATCTAAACGAACTTGACCCAGAAAATCGGGATTTTCCCTAAAACTGGTATCAGAGCTAGGTTCTAATAAATTATTTAGATCTAATTTTATTTTAATTTTAATCTAATAATTAAATAATTTTAGATGTCATATGAGATATGATTAGATTTGAAATCAAAAAAATTAAAATTAAATAATTTAGATCTAAGTTTTACAAGATGCATGACTAGTTGTAAAATAGAATAGTTCTATACATAGTCTTGCATGATCATAATTTAATTTGATTAAATTATGATTTTATATCTATTTATTTACTTTTTATTAATATTATAATTATTATAATAAAATTTAAAAAATAATAAATAAAATTAT
>QRFJ01002730.1:80783-131050 GCA_006176705.1 Cocos nucifera
CTAATAATGGAAGCCAATTTGTAGAGACAAAGTTTGTCAAGTTCTGCGAGGATCTGAATATCTTCCACCACTTCATAGTGGCTCATCCACAAGCGAATGGTAAGGCCGAGGTGACCAACAGGTCCCTATTACAAGGGATAAAGGCAAGACTTGAAAGGACGAAAGGAAGTTAGATGGATGAACTCTATTATGTACTTTGGGCTTACAAAACTACTTAGAGATTGCTAACTAGAGAAACTCCATTTGCCCTAGCCTTCAGAATGAAAGCGGTCATCCCAATAGAACTTAAACTTCCTTTAGAATGAGTCAAAGCATTCAGTGAATAGAGAAATTTGCAAGATCTTAGAGCCAACCTCGACTTGTTGGAAGAGAAATAAGAGAAGGTGCAGATCAGGATGGTGGCTTATAGGCAGAAAGTGGTCCGTTATTATAATTCTAGGATCAGAAGCAAAGCATTCATGATAGAAGACTTGGTACTTCAACGAGCAGATGTCTCACAACCTTAGAATCAAGGAAAGCTTGCTCTAAATTAAGAAGGCCCTTATGAGGTCATAGAAGTCATCCGACCTAGGATTGACTACCTAAAAGAGCTTGGTGGGGGTGCACTATCATTGCCTTGAAACTCAAAAAACTTACAAATGTATTATCAATAATCATATTTCAATAAAATTCTCTTACTTTAATATCTTTGTCTTTGGTGCAAAATTATACAGTGGCAGAAAATTATATGAGAAAATATGGGTGAAGGCCTCTGATTCTGAAACAAGAGGTTAACCTCTTCTTAATGAGGGTGAAGGCCTCTGATTCTTAAATAAGAGGTTAACCTCATCTCAACGAGGGTAAAGATCTTCGATTCTTAAATAGGAGGTTAACCTCATCATAATGAGGATGAAGACCTCTGATTCTTAAACCAATGACATTGAGGAGAGGCCCTCTCAGTGGTCCTTTTATGCTCCGGCAATCTTATTATGAACAGAAGATGGACCTCATCCTAACAAAAAAATTAGCCGACCACATCAGGAATAGGAGGTGAACCTCATCCTGACGTGGATGAAGATCTTATGAAGAACTGAAGATGATTGATTCTTAAATAGGAGGTTAACCTCGTCTTAACGAGGATGAAGGCCTTCGATTCTTAAACAGGAGGTTAACCTCATCTCAATGAGGGTGAAGGCCTTTGGTTCATAAATAGGAGGTTAACCTCATCATGACGAGGGTGAAGACCTCTAATTCTTAAACTAGTGTCGTTGGAGAGAGGTCCTCTCAATGATCTTTTTATATTCTGGCAATCTTGTTAGGAACAGGTGGATCTCATCCTAATAAGAAAATTAGCAGACCACGTCAGGAATAGGAGATGAATCTCATATTGATGTAGATGAAGATCCTATGGGAAATTGAAGGCCTCTGATTCTTAAATAGGAGAAAGAATACCAATAGGGAGCATTAGTTCCTAAATGGACTAGAAGACCCTTATTCACGGACAAAGGGGATAAATATGTGAAACATAGAGCGAAAGTTATAATTCTGAGACAACATCAAGATCGAATATGGCAAGGAAATAAAGTAAAATGGCAAGCAATAAGCTAAGGTGAAATACAAATAGTTAAATGAAAAAAACTTTATTTCATTAAAAATAGATGTTATTACATGGGTCACTAAGATCGATTACAAAGCAAAAAGGAGAAAGAAAGAAGAAAGGCCGAAGTACTATCTAGAGTCAGATTTTGGACTTTCAGCTCCAGCCATTATAAGGGAGAGCTTTAGGCCTTCTATTTCCTCTTCGAACCTTTGCCTCATCGCTAGGCTCTCCCTTAGCATCCTCTCCCACTTGCATGACTCCTCCTTTGTCTCTCTTAGCTACTTCTTGAGAACCGCGGATTCAGTCTCAACATCTTTGATGGCATTTTTTTGATAAATCATCTGGATCTTCAGCTACTATAGCTCAGCTTTTTTTCTTCAATATGACTTTGATAAGCTTTCCACAATCCTTCGTAAAGAGAGGAGTTCATCTGATTCTCTGCTCGAATTGACCTCGAACCTCTCCGCTAGCAACTTCTGGAGTCGCATGACTTCGGCATTTGCTGTTTTGAGCTTCTTTTTGTAGTCATCAATCTACTCACACCAACCAATTCGATAAGAGTTATATGCCTCTTCACCATCAAATAGCTACTATTGAAGGTCAGAGAACCTTTTTGACTAATCCCATGTTAGATATGTATGCCCTACAAGCCAGAATTGACTGACACCTATAATACACTCCTAAGGGCAAAATTATAATTTTGACAATAAATAATAAAATGAATTATTTTCTATCATAAATGAGTATTTAGTGCCTGTGATACATCCCTTGAGTTAATGGTAATGATAATTCTTATTTTCAAGAGTTGAAAATTTAAGACAAGAATTTTCATTATTAACTCATAAAATGCTCCTAATCGTAGGATCATCATGAGGATGGTAATTAATTTGAAAGTTTGGTGTATAATCGCTTCTTTATAATAGATGAGTCTTGAGTCTATAGTGTAGAGACACCTAAGCGAGAGTACAGATACTCGTTAGAGAACGAGGGCACTGAGCATGACCACTTCGAGCAATCATAAGGAAGTCTACCTTCTCGTCGATGACTAACTCGAAGCTACAATCGTGTGTCTAGTTCTTTGATCTGAGGTGTATTGATAGTTTACCTTAAGGGTTTTATAGTTTGACTACACCATGACTCGATCTCCTAGCCATTCAAAATTCTGAGGTGTATGTTGGCTATAGCATGTTCATTTTAGGAATTGGATTGCACCAAGACGGAATCTATCTACCTCAATGGATGAGGAGCAGTCCTATGATGATCATGAGAATCAAGTTCTTAAGCTCATGGCCATGGCAGAGTGAAATAATAGAAAGAGTTTCTATTCAAGATTTTCACATCGGACTTGAATCGAATGATTAAATCATATGACAGAAATTAGGGTTTGATGAGTTCACCTTAACACTAATCTGATCGGGGCCTAAGATAGAAGAACTTAATCACATAGGTAGCTGCACCAAGAGATTCATTTTTAGTTCTGATGGGTTGCCACCTATATACTGCTAGGTGTCACTGGTGGATTTTGGAAGCAATTAGAATAATTTGGATGATCGATCATTCTAGTTGTCTGAATCTGAAAAGTTCTGATCCATCGAAAGGTGTTTTCAATGATGTCAATTATAGAGATCACGACATATCCCATTATCATATAGAACTGAATCTAACTAGATCATACAAATAAAGGTTTGGATCTGGATATCATCAATTGGACTAATCTAGTTCAATTGATTTAAATTAGATTCAATTAGGTTCAAGAAAATTATGCTAGCACATGATTGAGCCTAATGTTCTCCTTCTACTATTATTAAAAGTTGTCTCAACTGAGCCAAATATGTTTGTGCTCACTCAGGTACCTTTAGATGGTCTGATTGGAGCTTGTCTAGGTTAGAAAAGGATTATCTTAATTTATGAGATAAATTTGAGACAACACCTACCATTTTCCATCACCTGCTAGTTCTTGTCTTTCCACTTTGGTCAAATATTAACCTTTGACACTTAGACATCTGCCCATGTGTCATGCACCCATAGGAGAGAAGATAGGGGCTTGTCCCCTTTCTAGAAATTGGAAAGGAGGGGAAGCACACCTAGGGAGGCATACGCCCATGGATAGGGATGCCTGGAGTCCCATACAGATGGGACTCTAGGTTGCTTCTTAGAATCAACTTAGGTAGGCGCCTAAGACTCAGCTTTGATCAGTCTTGGCACCACCTAAGGATGATTTGAGAGAGCACTCATCTGATTGGATTAGGTGATGTCATCCCACCAATTAGATTTAGATTTGATTACACGAAGCAACATGATTGGTCGGGATGGTGTGGCACTGCATGGCGCAGCAGGGTCTATATGAATCCTATCTGCGCCAAGCTTTGAAGAAGTTCCCCCTTAGCCCATGCCCCAAGGCTGCCCCTCTCCCTCCTCCATGCCATATTTTGGTCCTCTCTCTCCTCTCCATGCCTAAGGATATTTGGGCTCTAGTTTGGTGCGATTCAGGTAAAAGAAAGGTGACGAGAAAGGAAGAAGGCAGCACTGCTGCAAGAGACGATTTTGGATCTTCAAAAGGAGTTTTGAGGATCCTCCAAATCAGATCTAGATCAAATATTTAGAGAGATAATAAAAAAGAAGAAAATCTTCAGATCCAATCCAAGTGGATATTGGTAGAGGCCAGGCACTTGCATGGCTAGATCCAGAATTTCAGGCAATCAACAAGATCATCATAGGTAATCCGATTACCCAATATCAAGGTACAAAATTAAATCAGATTTAATTTACCTTTTATTTTTATTTATTAAATATATAAAAGTAGATCTAAAATATCTTAGATCTGATCTTGATTTAAAAGAAAAATTTTTGAAAATATCTCTCTTGATCCAATCAGATCTAAACGAACTTGACCCAGAAAATCGGGATTTTCCCTAAAACTGGTATCAGAGCTAGGTTCTAATAAATTATTTAGATCTAATTTTATTTTAATTTTAATCTAATAATTAAATAATTTTAGATGTCATATGAGATATGATTAGATTTGAAATCAAAAAAATTAAAATTAAATAATTTAGATCTAAGTTTTACAAGATGCATGACTAGTTGTAAAATAGAATAGTTCTATACATAGTCTTGCATGATCATAATTTAATTTGATTAAATTATGATTTTATATCTATTTATTTACTTTTTATTAATATTATAATTATTATAATAAAATTTAAAAAATAATAAATAAAATTATTTAATTTTTGGTTCATATGAGATATGATGAATGCATGTTTAGACTAGTTGTAGATAGTTCTACATAATTATCTAGATTAGAATTTATTTTGATATGATCAATTTAAATTTAATTTTTTAGATTAATTATGAGATAATTTATATATAAAAATATGCATGATATGATACATGAGATGTATGCAAAACATGTATAAAGTTAGATCAATTTTTATATATAAGATATATGATGTAGATCTAACTAGTTTTGTAGATTTATATTTTTGATTAAAGTGTTTCCCTTGGCTATCCAATCATAAGAACAAAGTAGGATTTAAATATCCTCTCCTCCCATTTGATGGGATATTTTTATAATGTATAGGTGCGTTGCACGTTCGTTCTTAATCAGAAATCAAGAACTTACTTTCTGCAAAATCCTAGATCCTAAAACCCTAGGATTTTATTTACATATTTTGTTTATAAACCCTAAACTTAATTAAGAATTAAGATTATAAAATATATGTTAGATCTAAAATTGAGAATTTTAGATCTAAGACATATTCATAAAATTGGGTTCGAGCTTGGGTAGCTTAATTAGGTCTAAGCGGTTGATCAAACCGAATCAAGAGTTGGTTAGATGGGATCAACGGTGCTTAAATTGACTAGTCTAATAGGATTATGTCTGGGTCAAGATCGAGTCACGTGAGTGATCGACCAAGCTAAGACCTAATTAGGCTCAGTGGTTAGAGTCTGGATTGTAGGCTAACCCGATTGTAAGTCTGGCAGATACAATTGACTGATTTTTAATTAGGAGCTACTCAACTCAAATATGTTCTTGTCGAGTTAATGGTATATCCCTTCCACCGATCTCACTTACCTGGTGATATTTGTTGGCTTAGTCCTGATCTAAGGTGGTCAATAATCCAAGCTAATCCATGCCACTAGGTTAGTCATAATGGTTATGACTATGTCAAGTCTAGTTTAATGAGACCTAAATCAAATCTTTCTAAGAAAAGATTAAGTCTAAGGTCTTCCACCATTGTAGATGTGCAGGCCCTTTCTGAGGTTGATTGTTTTCGGCTGGTTATAGTGGTTCAATTGCATCAGAAAGATGCAACCATATCTATTAGGCTTTGGATGCTATGGGTTGGAGGATGGATTGTGCTCAATATTCTAGATATGATGAGAGACTCAATTAGAAATCCAATATGTGCAAATGGTGAGTTTGACTTAACTAAGGAGTGGATCAATATTCCAGGTATGGTAAGATTCATGAATTAGAGATCAAGTTTGGATGCACCATGATTAGAGAATCATTGAACAAGAGTTGTTCACTCATTAGCTAATCCATCACCAATAACTGTTCGGTGAGATGATGAGTCAGTTGGTGGGACCACACCATCCACTAGAAATCATTAATCATGAAGATTTTGGCATCTCTACAGAGAGAGTATAGGGATCCGAGAAAATAGTGAGAGCTAATTTATTTTAATATAAAACTCCTAAACAAATTGGTCAAGTCTTAATTACAATATCTAACTAAAAATTTTGACTCTCTACAAAAAATTATCTGCATCAAATCCACTAGCATTTATCCTGAACACCCATAGACTGATCGGACCCAATTATAAGGATTGACTTTAGTTAAAATTATTTTGAGTTTTGAGAAGTTAACTCATATATTGGATCAAGACCCTTCCATCTAACCAACTCGTCCATCCGCTGAATAGAGAGCGTCTCTTAAAAAGTAGATGGACGAAGATAACAAGGCTAGATACTACATGTTAGGCTCGATGTCTGATGAGCTTCAGCGCCAACATGAAGATATCAGGACTGGCCACCAAATGTTGGCTCACCAACAAAAGATGTTTGCTGAACAAAGTCACGCAGCCAAGTATCAAGTCACTAAATGACTATTCAAGACTAAAATGCGTGATGGGTAGTCAGTCCAAGATTATTATTTGATGATGATCAAGGACTTGGAAGAGCTTGAGAAGCTCGGAGTGAAGTTGGATCTGGATCTATAGAATGATATAATTCTGCAATCCTTGACTGATGCATATGGATAGTTCATCATAAACTACCATAGGCATAAACTTCAAAATTCCCTAGCCAAACTTATGAACATGCTGGTTACTGCTGAGCTTTCTATGAAAGGTTCTAAAGGCTCAGTGCTTGCTATAGAATGAACTTCTTCTATGAGAAAGTCTTTTGGAAAGAAGAAGAAGTCTATGAAAAAGCAGAAGGTGGAAGAAGGAAAGAAGAAAAAGGTAGAGTTGAAGAAGAAGGCCGCTGACAAAGAAAAGTATTTTCATTGCAAGAATGATGGCCAATGGAAGTGGAATTGCCCTACTTACCTGACCACCCTAAAGAATAAGGAGGTAGGTCCTTCTGGAGGTATGCTCATTATTGAGTCTAACCTTATGATTTCTTCTGCATCTAGTTGGGTGCTTGACTCTGGTTCTAGTGCTCATTTATATACTTCTATGCAGGGTCTTGAGGATAGTAGAAAGTTGAGGGATGGTAAGATGGTCCTGCACATCAAAAATGGAGTAAGAGTTGCTGTCGTGGCCGTAGAAACATACCCTCTTTGACTACCATCTAGTTTAGACTTAGTACTAAAAGATTATTATTATGTGTCTGCAGTAAGTAGAAATTTGATTTCTATTTCATGCCTAGTACTAGAAGGCTATGTAATTAGTTTTCTTAAAGACCATTATAACATTCTTAATGAAAGAAATAAAATTACAAAGTGGTTTCCTTATTAACGATCTTTACTAGATACATATTGATGTATCTATTTTTAATATCGAGCAAAATATGAATGCTATGAATGCCATGAAATGACCTAGGGATGGTCCAAACGATAGGTATCTATGGCACCTAAGACTTGGTCATATAGCAGAAGATAGGGTTAACAAATTGAAGAAAACTGGGCTATTGAGTCCATTGACTTCCGAGTCATATCTAATTTGTGAATCTTGTCTTCATGGCAAAATGACTAAACTTTCTTTTGTAGGATATGAGAAAAAGGCCATGGATCTTCTTGTCCTAGTACATACTAATGTGTGCAGCCCATTTGATATGCCGACTAGAGGCAACTTTATCTACTTCATAACCTTTACCGATGATTTATCTAGGTATGGGTATGTATATCTTATGAGATACAAGTCTAAAGCTTTTGAAAAGTTCAACAAATTCAGACATGTAGTAGAAAAGCAAACCGGAAAACCCATTAAGGTTCTTCGATCAGATTGAGGAGGTGAATATCTTAGTTGAAAATTTCTGGACTATCTCAAGGATAATGACATAGTTTCTCAATGGACTCCACTTGGAATACCTCAACTTAACGAAGTTTCAGAATGGAGGAACCAGACCCTATTAGATATGGTTTGATCTATGATGAGCTTCATAGACCTTCCTGATTTTCTTTGGAGATACTATTTATTAACTGCAATATACTTACTAAATAGGGTTCCTTTTAAAACTGTTCCTAGCACACCGTATGAGATATGGCATGGTAAGAAACTAAGTCTAAGTCATCTCAAAATTTAGGATTGTTCGGCTCATGTCAAAAGATAACAAGTGGACAAGTTAGACTTTAGGTCCTTTAGAGCTTGATTTATAGGATATCCTAAAGAGTCAATAGGATATTATTTCTACATTCTAGAAGATCACAATGTGATTATGAGTCGACATGCCATCTTTCTTAAAAAATAGTTTATTCAAGATAGCGGCATTGAAAAGCAAATCAAGCTTGATGAGAAAGTCTCACAAGAGCAACGAGCTAAGGACCAAATGGAACCAAATCAGGTTGAGCCAATACAATCACTACCTCCTCCACCTTGTAGATCGAAAAGTATTTTCCATCCTCCTAAGAGGTAAATAGGTACTATTTCAAAGAAAGTAGAGGAAATGTTCCTCGTAGGTAACGGGGTTCATGGTGATGATCCCAAAACCTACAATGAGGCGATATCGGATATCGACTCCAAGAAATGGTAAGAGGCAATGAAGTCAGAAATTGACTCAGTGTACTCAAACCAAGTTTGGACCTTAGTAGATCTACCAGAAGGTATAGTACTTATTAGGTGTAAGTAGATCTACAAGAAAAAAGATTGGTGTAGATGGGAATATAGAGACATTCAAAGCTTGATAAGTGGCAAAAGGTTATAGTCAGTGTGAAGGCATTGACTATCAGGATACCTTTTTGCCAGTAGCTATGCTAAAATTCATCCACACATTACTTGCTATTGTAGCCTATTTTGATTATGAAATATTACAAATGGATGAAAAAATAGCATTCTTAAATTGATACCTTGAGAAAAAATATCTATATGGAACAATCGCTAGGTTTCACATCCAGTGATGCTGATCACAAGGTATGCAAGCTACAAAGGTCCATATATGGACTTAAGCAAGCATCTCAAAGCTAGAATACTCATTTTGATGATGTGATCAAATTATTTATTTTCATCAAGAAGGAGGAGGAACCATGTGTCTTCAAAAAGGTCAGTGGGAACGCTGTTGTCTTTCTCGTATTGTATGTGGATAATATCCTCCTTATTGGGAATGATATTCCCATGTTGACCATAGTTAAAATATGGTTATCCAAAGAATTCTCCATGAAAGACCTAGGAAAACAATCCTTTATTCTAGGAATTAAGATCTATAGAGATAGACCGAATAGGATGCTAGGACTTTCATAGAAGATGTGAAGGGAAATCCTGATTTTCCAAGGTCATGTTCATTCAAATCTAATTGGATCGAGAGGCATGTTTCAAAAATTTTTTCTTAGATCCTAATCAGATTTAACATTTTTCAGATCTAATTTTATGATTTAGTAATCAAAAAAATTAAATTAAATCAAATCTAAATTAATTTTACCTTGATTCTAGAAAATCTGATTACCCATTCATGATCATGCTGAAGCCCTGAGGTTCTAGATCTAGCCATGCAAGCACCTGGCCTCTACTGGTATCCACTCAGACTGAATTTGAAGAACTTCTCCTTCTTTATCTTATCTTCAAAAATTAGATCTAGATCTAATTTGGAGGATCTTCGAAACTTCTTTCGAAGATCTGCTGTCGTCTCTACAGCAGTGCTGCCTTCTTCCTTTCTCGTCAGCCTTTTCTTGCCTGAATCGCACTAATATAAAGGCCCAACTTCCTTAAGCATGGAGAGGAGGGAAAGGATCAGAAAGGTGGCATGGAGGAGAGGGAGGGGCAGCCTTGGGGCCTAGCTAGGAGAGAAAACTATTAAAAGTGGGCATAGATAGGTCTTTATATAGACCCTGCTGCGCCATGCAGTGCCACATCACCCCGACCAATCACGTTGCTTCATTCAATCGGATCTAAATCTAATTGGTGGGATGACATCACCTGATCCAATCAGATGAGAGACCTATAGATTCATCCTAAGGTGGCATCTAAGACTGGTCAAAGTCTATAGGTGAGGGTCACCTAGTTTGAATCTAAGAAGCAACCTAGAGTCCCATCCGTATGGAACTCAGGCGTCCCTATCCGTGGGTGCATGCCATCCTAGGCGTGCGCCTCCTCCATTTCAATTTTTAGGGAGGGGATAAGCCCGTATCTTCTCTCCAATAAGTGTATGACACATGGGCAGATGTCCAAGGGTCAAAGGTCAATGTTTGACCAAAGTCAAAAGACAAGAATTAGCAGGTGACGAAAAATGGTAGGTGTTGTCTTAGATTTATCTCATAAATTAAGACAACCCTTTTCTGACTTGGACAAGCTCTAGTCAGATCAGGTGAAGGTACTTGAGTGAGCATAAATACATTTGGCTCAGTCGAGATAACTTGTAATGATAGAAAAAAAAGAAGAACATTAGGCTTAATCGTGTGCTAGCACGATTTCCTTGAACCTAACTGAATCTAATTCAAATCAATTGAACTGGATTAGTCCAATTAATGATATCCAAATCCAAACCATTGTTTGTGTGATCCAGTTAGATTCAGTTCTGTATGGTAATGGGATATGTAGTGATCTCCATCATCAACATCGAAACTCCTTTCGATGGATCAGAACTCTTCTGATTCAGACAACTAGAATGATCAATCATCTAAATCATTCTAATCACTCCCAAAATCCACCAATGACACTTAGCAGTATATGGTGGCAACCCATCAAAATTAAAAATGAACCTCTTGGTGCAGCTACTTGTGTGATTAAGTTCTTCTATCTTGAGCTTCGATCAGATTAGGGTTAAGGTGAAGTCGTCAAACCCTAATTTCTATCATATGATTTAATCATTTGATTCAAGTCTGATGTGAAAACCTTAATAGA
This sequence comes from Cocos nucifera, assembly GCA_006176705.1. NCBI lineage: Eukaryota > Viridiplantae > Streptophyta > Magnoliopsida > Arecales > Arecaceae > Cocos > Cocos nucifera. The sequence continues at coordinate 91,866 of QRFJ01002730.1, forward strand.
AATACTTTCTATTATTTCACTTTCTGCCATGGCCATGGGCTTATGGAATTGATTCTCATGATCATCATAGGGCTGCTCCTCATCCACGGAGGTAGATAGATTCCATCTTGGTGCAATCCAATTCCTACAATGAATATGCTATAGCCAACATACACCTCAAGGTTCCAAATGGCTAGGAGACCGAGTCATGATGTAGTCAAACTATAACACCCTCAAGGTGAACTGTCGATGCACCTCAGGTCAAAAGACCAGACACACCACTACAGCTTCAAGTCAGTCATCGACGAGAAGGTAGACTTCCTTATGACTACTCGAGGTGGTCATGCTCAGTGCTCTCATTCTCTAACGAGTATCTATACTCTCACTTTGATGTCTCTGCACCATAGACTCAAGACTCATCTACTATAAAAAAGTGATTGTACACTAATCTTTTAGATCAATCACCATCCACATGATGATCCTATGGTCCGGAGCATTTTATGACTTAATAATGAAAATTCTTATCTTAAATTTTCAACTCTTGAAAATAAAAATTATCATTACCATTAACTCAAGGGACATATCACAGACACTAAATACACATATGTGATAGAAAATAACCCATTTTATTATTTATAGTCAAAATTATAATTTTATCCCTAAAAGTGTATTACAAGTGTCAGCCAATTCTGGCTTCTAGGACACACATATCTAATAAGATGTACATAGAGAAAGTGCTAAAGAGGTTTAGCATGAAAAATTCTAAGAGGGGTTTAGTACCCTTCAGACATGGCATTTATCTTTCCAAGAAGATGTGCCTTAGCATACCTGAGAAAATAGAATGCATGAGCAAGATCCCTTATGCTTCAGCAATAGGGAGCCTCATGTATGTCATGATATGTACATGATCTGGTATAGCCCATGCTGTGAGTGTCACAAGCAGATATCAGTCGAATCTAGGTAAAGAACACTGGACTTCTATGAAAGGTATCCTTAAGTACTTGAGAAGAACTAATAATATGTTGTTCGTCTTTGGTAATGGAGAGCTCGAAGTCCAGAGATTTACAGACTCGAATTTTATGTCTGATGTAGATGATCAAAAGTCAACATCTGGGAGTCTATTTGTGTGTAATGGTGGAGCTATCAGTAGAAAAAGCTTCAAGCAGATAGTGATAGCAAATTCCATCATGAAAGTAGAATACATCGCTGCATTAGAAGCAGTGAAGGAGGCATTCTGGTATAAGAAGTTTGCCGTAGAAATCAAAGTGATGTTATCAGATGCCATTCCTCTATACTGTGGCAACAATGGTGCCATAGCCCTTGCTAAGGAGCTGAGGTCTTAACAAAAATTCAAGCATATCGAGCGGCGATACCACCTCATCCGCGATTACCTCAAGATGGGTTACGTTGAGGTCAAAAGAGTCAACTCCGTAGACAATGCGGTGGACCCACTTACAAAGTCATTGGGCTAGCAGAAGATTAAAGCCCACCTTAAGAAGATGGGATTTAGATTTATAGCCAATTAGCTTTAGGTCAAGTGGGAGTTTGTTAGATATGTGTGCCCTAGAAGCTAGAATTGGCTAACACCTATAATACACTTCTAAGAGCAAAATTATAATTTTAACTATAAATAATAAAATAAGTTATTTTCTATCATAAATGTGTATTTAGTGTCTGTGATACATTTCTTGAGTTAATGATAATGATAATTTTTATTTTCAAGAGTTGAAAATTTAAGACAAGAATTTTCATTATTAGCTCATAAAATGCTCCTGACCATAGGATCATCATGAGGATGGTGATTGATTTGGAAGGTTGGTATACAATCTCTTTTTTATAGTAGATGAGTCTTGAGTATACGATGTAGAGACATCGAAGTGAAAGTACAGATATTTGTTAGAGAACGAGGGTACTGAGCATGACCACCTCGAGCAGTCATAAGAAAGTCAACCTTCCCATCGATGACTGACTCGAAGCTACAGTCGTGTGTCTGATTCTTTGACCTGAGGTGCATCGGCAGTTCTCCTTGAGGGTGTTATAGTTTGACTACACCATGACTTGATCTCCTAGCCATTCAGAACCCTGAGGTGTATGTTGGCTATAACATGTTCATTGTAGGAATTGGATTGCACCAAGAGAGAATCTATCTACCTCGGTGGATGAGGGGCAGCCCAATGATGATCATGAGAATCATGTCCTTAAGCCCATGGTCATTATAGAGTGAAATAATAGAAAGAGTTTCTATTAAGATTTTCACATCGGACTTGAATCGAATGATTAAATCGTATGATAGAAATTATGGTTTGATGAGTTCACCTTAACCCTAATCTGGTTGGGGCTCAAGATAGAAGAAATTAATCACACAAGTAGCTACACCAAAAGATTCATTTTTAGTTTTGATGGGTTGCCACCATATTCTACTAGGTGTCGCTGGTAGATTTTGGAAGCAATTAGAATAAATTGGATGATCGATCATTCTAGTTGTCTAAATCAAAAAAGTTCTGATCCATCAGAAGATGCTTTAATGATGTCGATGATAGAGATCGTGATATATCCCATTACCATATAGAACTGAACTTAACTGGATCACACAAGTAAGTGTTTAGATCTGGATATTATCAATTGGACTAATCCAGGTCAATTGATTTGAATTAGATTCAACTAGGTTCAAGGAAATTGTGCTAGCACACGATTGAGCCTAATGTTCTCCTTCTACTATCATTAAAAGTTATCTCGATTGAGCCAAATATGTTTGTGCTCACTCAGGTACCTTCACTTGGTTTGACTGGAGCTTGTCCAGGTCAGAAAAGGATTGTCCTAATTTATGAGATAAATTTAAGACAACACCTACCATTTTTTGTCATCTGCTAATTTTTATCTTTTAACTTTGGTCAAACATTGACCTTTGACACTTAGATATCTCCCCATATGTCATGCACCCATAGAAGAGCAGATAGGGGCTTGTCCTCTTCCTAGAAATTGGAAAGAAGGGGGTGCATGCCTAAGGAGGCGTGCGCCCTTGGATAGGGATGCCTGGAGTCCCATACAGATGGGACTTTAGGTTTCTTCTTGGAATCAACTTAGGTAGGCACCTAAGACTCAGTTTTGATCAATCTTGGCACCACCTAAAGATGATTTGAGGGGGCTCTTATTTGATTGGATCAGATGATGTCATCCCACCAATAAGATTTAGATTTGATTATGTGAAGCAATGTGATTGGTCAGGATGATGTGGTACTGCATGGTGCAATAGGGTCTATATAAACCCTATCTGCACCTAGCTTTGAAGAAGTTCTCCCTTAACCCATGCCTTAAGGCTGCCCCTCTCCTTCCTCCATGCCATCTTCTGATCCTCTCTCTCCTCTCCACACCCAAGAAGATTTGGGCTCCAGTTTGGTGCAATCCAGGCAAGAGAAAGGTGACGAGAAAGGAAGAAGGCAGCACTGCTGTAAGAGACAATTTTAAATCTTCAAAAGGAGTTTTGAAGATTCTTCAAATCAAATCTAGATTTGATATTTGGAGAGGTGATAAAGAAGGAGAAGATCTTTAGATCCAGCTTGAATGGATACCAGTAGAGGCCAAGCACTTGCGTGGCTAAATTCAGAACTTTAGGCAATCAGTAGGATCATCATGGGGTAATCCGATTATTCAATATCAAGGTATAAAATTAAATTAGATTTAATTTATCTTTTATTTTTATTTATTAGATCTATAAAATCATATCTAAAATATCCTAGATCTGATCTAGATTTAAAATAAAAATTTTTAAAATATCTCTCTTGATCTAATCAAATCTGAACGAACTTGATCCGAAAAATCAAGATTTTTCCTTCATCCCAACCATATTCCTCTTGGCTAGTAGACCATGCCAAGCTCCCCTTCAACAATTAGATCTTTTCTTTTGATGCCCTAAGCTCAACTTCAAGAGAGCTAATTTTTGTAGTCAAGGCCCAGGATTTCTTGCTCATGCATTTCTTGATTTTCTTAAGCTCCTCATTTAAATGATTTTCTTAGTAGTGTATTCTCTAAAGAACTGCTTGAAGGATTGATGAAGATGATTGATTTTGGTGGAGGCCTCAGCATAATTCTTTTTGGATTTCTCAAGCTCTCCTTCTATTTTTTCCAATTTTCTCTTAAGGTGATGAACTTCTTTCCTCAAACTCCTAATAGTAGCCTTTAAGAGGATACCCCGAGGCAGAGGATCAGCTTCGACTAGAGACTGCACTTAATATATGAAGGAATCATGACATGCATACCACTAAAAGAAAAGGTTTGCTTTCATTAATTAATATATTCTTTAATATAAAAAAATACAAAAATGAAAGTACAATGATCAGAGGTCTCAAACCTCAAAAACAGTAGTCGAAGGGTTCGACGCGGCTTCATTTGATGTGGGTCCTTCAACAGCAGGAGGAGTAGTTATGGTGGGAAGCATGGTGGAAGAAGGCTCGACTGGCAGAAGATCGGCGATTGAGGTTGATGATCTCGCCTCATCATCAGAAGCTCCCTTGTCTAGGAAGCTAAGGTCAAGCTCAGAAAATTTGTCAGCCACGTTCTTATGGCAGAGCTCGAATCCCTTGATGAAAGATAGCTGGGCAAACTCCACCTTTATTTCTTCATCATCGAGGATGCTTTGAACTCCTCTACCATCTAGACCTTAGCCTCTGAAATCCGTTCCATGGTCCGTGTTCCTTCTTCGCCATCTTGGCCTCGATCTCCTGTCTCTTTCTGATCTCCAAGGCCAACTCTACCTTCATTTTCTGTGAAGTCTGTTCGGCAGCTCGGATCATCTCCTAAAGGCCCTCAACTTTGGTCATCTTCCTCTCAAAGAGATGGTCAACCTCGGCTTTCTCCTCAAGAAGATGATTAATCTTGGCTTGATGGTCTTCTTGAGCCTTTACCACTTTAGATCATAGATGATTCATCACCTTGATATTGGCGATGAGTTGGTGCCCTGCCTGCAAAAATGATCAAGCAAATTAAGCTAATGAAGAAGCACGTGGACAAATCAACAAGAAAACAAAAATGAGAAGAGATGAATTGATTCACCTCAAGGAAGGACCCAAGAGAGTCCTAGGTGTGCTGCTCAGGGTCGGCCTTGACAATCCTATCCACAATCTCGGGCAGGGTGCACCCATCTATCAGCCTCCTGATGATTCCTTGATTGTTGAAGGAGTTTTCCTCTGGATCACCATTGGGACTATTGGACCCCTGGGAGCTAGCCTTGCATCGAACCTTCGCAGTGGCCGATCTCTTCCTTTTCTTCTTCTCTACCTCCTTCTCCCTTTTATTAGGAGGCTCAGAGGTTTTGATCTCGATTGGCAGCCTTGAGGAGGTCAGAGGTGCCACAACCTTGATGGTCGTGGTGGTTGCAAGGATGTCAGCAGTAGCATCAGTGGGTGTAGCTGAGCTTGGCACATCGACCTTTACTCTCTTAGAAGGCTCACCAGTCGTGGCACCCTTCCTTTTATGAGCTCAGAGTCCCTTGGAGAGCTGTTGAAGTTCGTCCGCTTCCATTTCTACAATAAGGAGAGACTTGTAATTAAAAAGAAGGATGGAAAAGAAACTTAAGAAATTCGTACATATACCTACTGGGTTGAAGGGGCTCAAGCCCATGTTGAATAGGGTTTGGTCTTTTATGAGTTCGAGTAAAAGGGGAGCTTGATAATTTTTATGCTTATTAATAGAATCATGGTCATCCCTCTCCATGCTTAGAGCATGGTAGACTGAATCTCTCAGCTACCCCCAAGGAGGAAGTCCTAACATAAGGGATGGGCATGAGACAAAGAAGAACATTTTCTTTCAGTTATGAATGGAAGAAGGGGCATCCTTAAGCAACCACATTTTGCTAGTCTAGGAGGACAGGTACCATCAATCCTTAGCAGTGGATGGTGTTTGATGGTGTAGTAGTTATGGAGTAGAGAAGTGGTCAGACGAACTTTGGTCAAGATACGGAGGGAGAAAAAACCTATGATGAACCTAAAAGAATTTGGGATCATGGAAGCAAGAAAAATATCTAAAAATCAACAAAAGGGCTATGACGAAGGGAGGAATTGGGAGACGAAGTATAGCACAAAGAGCCTTAGTATACAAACCAAAGTGACCTAGGGGAGGAGCACAAGCTCGGTCACTAGGCCCGACAAGCTCTAGTTTATACTCTGAGGGCACCCCGTACTAGATCCTTATCAGAGAAAGGTCTTTAGAGCACAGAGTGCAGGGGATGATCTCGAGTATAAACATTGGATGAGGTACAACCCGGAGCTCGGCTTCTACCCTAGAGTTAGGGTCTTAGGAGTTTGGGTCAGCTGGGGTCCCAAAACTGGTAGACCAAGATGCTTCTGAGGACATTTTGGATCAAAACAAGCCTAAAAAATCCTCAAGAAATCAAGAGAAAAAGGATAGTAAAATCTCAAAAGGAAAAAGAATGAAGCCCTCTTAGGAAACCTAAGAGAGACCTCAAAAAATAAGTGAAAAGCAGAAAAACAAAGGGATAAGGGATGAGAGACTAACCTAAGTTAGTCGAAGAGCATAGGAAGGTGATTGGAAGGACGGGAAGCACTTAAGAAGGATGCCAATGGCTGAAAAATCATAGCAAGTTGTTTGAAGGAAGCGAGGAGGAAAGAGAAGGAGAAGAAGGCTATGGTGGAGATGAGACGTCTGGGAGGAGAATAAGTTTAAATAGCAAGGGGAAGAAGTCGGGGAGCAGTTATTAAAGGAAAATCCTTGTTTTCCTTGCATAGGATTGTTTAAATCTGATTGGATCTAAAAAAATATTTTTAAATTTTTTTTCTATGATCCTAATTAGATCTAAGACATCTTGAATTTGATCCTAAAGATCTGATATTAAGATTAAAATTAAATTAAATCTAATTTAATTTCAATCCTTATTTTGGGTAATCAGATTATCCTATGATGATCATGATTGATCCTGAGGTTTTGGAAGGAGCAACGCACGTGCTTGGCCTCTACCGATGTCCACTCGGACAGAATCTGGAGGTCTTCTCCTTTTGAATTAATTCTTCAAAAATTAGATCTGGATTTGATCTTGAAGTTCTTCAAAACTACTTTAAAGAAGCAGCAGTTGTCTCTTTTAGCTATGTTGCCTTCTTCCTAATCTTGGCGCCTTTCTTCTTTGGATTGCACTTGAACCCATGCCCAACTCCTTTGGATGTGGAGAGGAGAGAGAGAGGATCAGAGGAAGGCATGGAATAGAGGAGGACAGCCTTACTGTATGGTGAAAGGAAGAAGCTCACTAACTCTAGGCACAGATAGAGTTTAAATAGATCGTGCTGCACCATGCAGTGCCACATCATCCGAGCCAATCAGTGGCCTTCATTCAATCAAATCTAAATCTGATTGGTGGGATAATATCATCTGATCCAAACAGATTAGAGATCCTAAAAAATCCAAATAGGTGGCACCAAGACTTGATAAATAGGACTCTTTGGCGCCTAGGTGTTTAAATCCATCCAAATACCCTAGAGTCCCATCTATATGGGACTCCATCCCTTATCCACATGGGGCACATGCCTAAGGTGGCGTGCACCCTCTCTCTTGTCTCTTTTAGTAGGGGGACAAGTGAAAGAAAATTTTGATTTTTCGAATTAGGTTCACTCAAATCTGACTGGATCAGGAGGCATATTTCAAAAATTTTCTCTTAGATCCTAATCAGATCTAACATTTTTTAGATCTAATTTTAAAATCTGATAAATAAAAAAATTAAATTAAATTAAATCTAAATTAATTTTACCTTGATGTGGGTAACCCGATTACCTGTTGATGATCTTGCAGATTACTTATGGTTCTGGATCTAGCCATGCAAGTGTCTGGCCTCTACCGGTATCTACTCGGGCTGGATCTGGAGATCTTCTTCTTCTTTATCATATCTCCAAAAATTAGATCTAGATCTAATTTAGAGGATCTTCGAAACTTCTTTCAAAGATCTGTTGTCGTCTCTACAGCAATGCTGCCTTCTTCTTTTCTCGTCAGCCTTTTCTTGCCTAAATCACACTAATCTGAAGACCCAACTTCCTTAGGCATGGAGAGGAGAGAGAGGATCAGAAAGATGTCATGAAGGAGGAAGAGGGGCAGCCTTGGGGCATGGCTAAGAAAAGTTCTATATAAGTTGGGCACAGATAGGTCTTTATATAGACCCTACTGCGCCATGCAGTGCCACATCACCCCGACCAATCATGTTGCTTCGTTCAATCAGATCTAAATCTGATTGGTGGGATGACATCACCTGATCCAATCAGATGAGAGACTCATAGATTCATCCTAAGGTAGCACCTAAGATTTGTCAAAGTCTATAGGTGAGGGTCACCTAGTTTGAATCCAAAAAGCAACCTGGAGTCCCATCCGTATGGGACTCCAGGCATCCCTATCCATGGGCGCATGCCATACTAGGTGTGTGCTCTATTTTTTCTAATTTTTAGGGAGGAGACAAGCCCCTATCTGCTCTCCAATAAGTGTATGACACATGGGCAGATGTCCAAGGGTCAAAGGTCAATGTTTGACCAAAGTCAAAGGACAAGAATTAGCAAGTGATAGAAAATGGCAGATGTTGTCTTAAATTTATCTCATAAATTAAGACAATTCTTTTCTGACCTGGACAAGCTCCAGTCAGATCAGATAAAGGTATATGAGTGAGCACAAACTCATTTGGCTCAGTCAAGATAACTTTTAATGATAGAAAAAGGAGAATGTTAGGTTTAATCATGTGCTAGCACGATTTCCTTGAACCTAATTGAACCTAATTCAAATCAATTGAACTAGATTAGTCCAATTGATGATATCTAGATCTAAACCCTTATTTGTGTGATCCAGTTAGGTTTAGTTCTTTATGGTAATGGGATATGTCGTGATTACTATCATCAACATCATCGAAACTCCTTCTGATGGATCAGAACTCTTCTGATTTAGACAACTAGAATGATCGATCATCTAAATCATTCTAATTGCTCCCAAAATTCATCTATGACACCTAGCAGTATATGGTGGCAACCCATCAAAACTGAAAATGAACATCTTGGTGTAGCTACTTGTGTGATTAAGTTCTTCTATCTTGAGCCCCGCTCAGATTCGGGTTAAGGTGAACTCGTCAAACCCTAATTTCTATCATATGATTTAATCATTCGATTCAAGTTCGATGTGAAGATCTTAATAGAAATACTTTCTATCATTTCACTCTCTGCCATGACCATGGGCTTATGGACTTGATTCTCATGATCATCATAGGGCTGCTCCTCATCCACCGAGGTAGATAGATTCCATCTTGGTGCAATCCAATTCCTACAATGAACATGCTATAGCCAACATACACCTCAGGGTTCTGAATGGTTAGAAGACCGAGTCATGGTGTAGTCAAACTATAACACCCTCAAGGTGAATTGTCGATGCACCTCAGGTCAAAGAACCAGACATACCACTGTAGCTTCGAGTCAGTCATCGATGAGAAGGTAGACTTTCTTATGACTACTCGAGGTGGTCATGCTTAGTGCCTTCGTTCTCTAACGAGTATCTCTACTCTCACACTGGTGTCTCTACACCATAGACTCAAAAGTCTTCTACTATAAAAAAGCGATTGTACAGTAACCTTTCGGATCAATCACCATCCTCATGATGATCCTACGGTTAGGAGTATTTTAGGAGTTAATAATAAAAATTCTTATCTTAAATTTTTAATAGTTGAAAATAAGAATTATCATTACCATTAACTCAAGGAATATATCACAGACACTAAATACACATATGTGATAAAAAATAATCCATTTTATTATTTATAGTCAAAATTATAATTTTGTCCCTAGAAGTGTATTACAAGTGTCAGCCAATTCTAGCTTCTAGGGCTAGACAAGCTTCAATCAGACTAAGATAATGTTTCTGAGTGAGTCCAAATAAATTTGGCTCAGTCGAGATGAACCAAAATAATTACAAAAGAAAAATGTTAGGCTCAATGGTGTGCTAGCACGATTTTCTTGAACCTAATTAGATCTAATCCAAATTAATTTAATTGGATTAGTCTGATTGATAACATCCAGACCTAAATCCTTATTTGTGTATGATCCAATTAGGTTCAGTTCCGTATAGTAATGAGACATGTCGCGATCTCTATCATCGACATCATCAAAACACCTTTCGATGGACCAAAATTTTTTTGATTCATACAATTAGAATGATCGATCATCTAAATTATTCTAATTGCTCCCAAAATCCATCAGTGACACCTAGTAGTATATGGTGGCAACCCATCAGAATCGAAAGCAAACCTCTCGATGTAGCTACCTATGTGATTGGGTTCTTCTATCCTGAGTCCCGATAGGATTAGGGTTAAGGTGAACTCATCAAACCCAATATCCATCATATGAATTAATTATTCGATTCAAGTCCGATTTAAAACTCTAATAGAAACTCTTTCTATTATATTCACACTATCATGGCCATAGGCTTATGGGCTCAATCTCATGATTATCATAGGACTACTCTTCATCTACTGAGGTAGATAGATCCCCTAATGGTGCAATCCAATTTCTATAATGAACATGCTATAGCCAACATATACCTCATGGTTCCGAATAGCTAGGAGATCGAGTTATGGTGTAGTCAAACTATAATACCCTCAAGATGAATTGTCGATGCATCTCAGGTCAAAGAACTAAACACACCACTACAACAATAAGTCAGTCATCGATGAGAATGTAGACTTCCTTATGACTGCTTGAGGTGGTCACGGTCAGTACCCTCATTCTCTAACAAGTACCTATACTCTCGCTCCGATGTCTCTAGACCATAGACTTAAGATGCATCTATCCTAAAAAGTGATCGTCCAATAATCTTCTGGATCGATCACCATCCTCATGATGATCCTGTTGTTAGGAGCAGTTTATGAGTTAATTATGAAAATTCATGTCTTAAATTTTCAACTTCTAAAAATATGAATTATCATTACCATTAACTCAAAGGATGTATCACAGACACTTTAAATACACACTATGATAGAAAATAATCTATTTATTAATTTATAATCAAAATTATAAAATTATTCTTAGAAGTGTATTATAAGTGTCAACCAATCTGGCTTCTAGGGCATACATCTAATAGTTATGATAGTAGATCTTCCTCGACCAACCCCGACCCACCATGTGTCTTGCCTATCATGCCAATCCTAAGCACCTGATAGAGGAATTATGGCACCATGCATGGATCTCCATGCTGGATGAGTTTATAAAGAAATTTATCCTTTCAGATCACTCATTCATTAAGAAGCTTCGGTGCTAACTCAGAAAAGGCCAAAATGTTTTACTCCTTGAGAGCAGAAAATTGGCAAGGGACTTTGGCTATTGTAATTTTTGTACTCCATTCGAAATTCAAACTTAAAAGTAGGAGAATAAGTGTTAGGAATAAAATAACCTCCATCAAAGTCCGAATGACCCCGACCACATGGATACCATACAACCTCCCTAAACATGAACGACTTCCATCCAACCACTATAAAGCCCATCTATGGCATGGCAAATTTCGATCGGCCGAACTGAAATGGAACAACCAAACTATCTCATGAAAAAATATTTTGTCAGCCCTATGCTAGGGATCCTAGTAGTTGAACTCCCTTCCAGTCGAACTCTTTCTAGTCACCCAATGGATTTCATCTAGCGAACTCCTTCCAGTCACCCAGCAGATTCCATCCGATCGAACTCCTTTCAGTTGCCCATGTTGACCACCTAAGTGATTTTGATGATGACCAAATATTAAAGCAAATGATTACTAATATTTTTTTAAGTCTTCAAATCTCAGAAGAAAGAGAGCTCTTTAACCAAAACAAGAATGACACAAAGTCCAATTCAAATAAAAATCAAATTCCCTTGTTTGGTAGCAAGAATTTCCTTAAAATTATCTTGGGTCAATTTTCGAGATGTCTCCTAAATTTTTTGAGAGGTCTCATGAAGTCTGGCATGCTTAAATAGTGTTCTGGCATGCCCTTGAGAGGACTCAAGTTAATCTCAAGATATCTCGTTCTTAGGAGATAGAAACTTAATTTCTATGCTTTGAGAGCGAGAGATCTCGTAGAATTCTCGAGAGGTCTTACGGTTCTAGCAAGACATCTCATTCATAACCAAGAGCTCTCAGTCTTAGGAGATACATTTTTTTTAGAAAGTAGATTTTTGAGCATCTAAGAACGAGAAGTCTCCTGGCCAAATCGAGAGGTCTCAAAATTGGATGAGACATCTTAAAAAAATTTGAGATGTCTCAAAATGTGCAGACAATCTTCAACGGATAGTTCTACAGTGGCTATTTTTCAACCTCAATGATTATTTTAGAGCTTCTAACGGCTAGAACTCACTCTTCAACCATCTTCAAGGATATTTAAAGGTAGAGAAATAATTAAAAAATAAGATTAAGAGACATAAAAAGAATTTCTTTTATTTTTGGTGAGGAACATTGAATATCCAAAGAAAAAAAGGAGAGAAAAATTATGCATAGATTTCAACGAGTGTTCAAACCAATCTTCTCCAACATCTTCCATATCCTCTCAAGCATAATTCAAAAAAAAGCCAAGCTTCAATCGAGCACATCATCGACTTCTTCATTGGGATTTAATAGACCTTTAACTTTATTTTCTATATTATGCTGAAATTTTTATTTATAATTTTGATTTCTTTACAAGTTTCTTTGGAGGAAAGAAACTTGGGGAATAGGCCCATCTAAGCCTAGAATTAGACATTATAGATTTTAGTTAATGAGTCCGAAAAACCAACTGGATTAATAGTGATTTCAGAAAACTATTGGTGTAAGATTTTGGTTGGTGCTCTTGAAAAAACTAACTGGATTTGTTTGTGAGCCTGGGAAAACAAACATACTATAATCAAGGATGGATTATAGTGGAAACCCCAAGGAAAGCTTGGAGATTTGATGTAGGTGCAGCTTGTACCAAACCACTATAAATTATGGTGTGTTTGTGTTGTGCTTCTTCTATCCCTTTGCATACTTTGCATGCTTTGTCTAGCTTATCTTTCTTATATTTAATTCTTGCTTGCTTAGTTTTAATTCTTAAATTATAATCTTTATATCCTATTTCTGCTACTCTATTGCATGTGCTTCACCAACACTTAAGTTAGCCTAGTTAAGTGCACATATTTGTTTAGAAAGAAAAGTTGGATAAAACTTTTATAAGAATCCAATTCATCCCCTCCCTCTTGGGTTCCTACCTCTGAGCAATAATTGGTATCAAAGTCGGTGCTTGATGCGTGCTAATTTATAGCTATGGCAAGTGCACCAGTCGATCAAGTAATAAAGTGAATGAGTAGAGTATTGTTCCTAGAGGATTGGAAAATAAGTACTGAATAGCTCTTTCCTATGCTTTATTTAGAAGATCGATTTATGAGAATAAGAAATTAAAGAAAATAAAAAAATAATTAAAAGTTTTTAATTAAATAGAGAGAGTGTAAATTATTAGGGTTTTAAATTCAAGAGCAATGGATTACTAAGGCAATCGGTTCACCAACTCAGTCAATACAATATTCAGATTTTTAGATTAATTTTATTTCATGTGACGGTGGAGTCTCCTAATTTATTCACTACCCTTTGGTCCAGGCATAGCAAAACTATTAATATTTATTAATTACCCTTTGGTCCAGGTGTAATTTAAATAAATATTAATGCATTAGGTTTTGTGAAACCCTCTAATTAAAATACGCTGCGTCCAAAGCGCACTAAAATTCCTGCATGCATATGAATTCTAATTTGATTCATAATACAAGGTATATAATCAAGAAGCATTAACATAGATGTACTTGGTCCATAACATCTATGTTCATCAGATCAATTAGAAGATGGCCAGTAATCTAAAAGCATTAAGATCAGATTTATATACTCCTCATGAATAAAATTTAAAAATGAATCATACTGAATATTGCATCAAAAGAGTGGCTACACCTTAGCCTTAGTAAAATAAAATTTAGTTCATGATAATAAATTCAAAAATAGCAAATAAAATAAAAGGCATAGAGAAATTAGACTGTTTGATTGCTGAAATTGATTGTCTGCTGCTCTTGATGAGGAGAACTTGGCGAAGATGAAGAGGCTCCTTGATCGATGTCTTGATCGTCGAAAGAAATTAAAAAAATTCTTTTTTTTAATTTTCTCATAAATCACTTTTTTTACCTCTCTCCTCTTTCTTTCTCTCTCTCTTTTTCCCTCTCTCTTTCTCCCCGTCTCTCTCTAATTCATATTTTTTTCACGACAACCATAGGTTTTTATAGATAAAGAATTTGATTTCCCCCCTAAAATCCATCAAAAACTAGGTTTAAGACTCCTAAAACAACTCAAATTAAGATCTGGGTAATTCTGATCGTTAGATGGTGATCAAATGATCCAAAAACCACTCAAAAACCTTTTAAAATAACCCAGATCAAGTCGGATTTAATATCAGCCATTGGATCAACCGTTGGATCAAATCTGGGCCATCCGATCGCATTGAAAAAAGCCTTCAGATCTTTAGTTTTACGTCGGAATGAATCTCAGCCGTTGGATCTCGATCGGGTGCTATGGATGCCGTCCATCAGTGCCTTCGTTTCGCCTGTCCGATCAAATTTCAATGAATACCGCCCGTTGGATCAGCTAGAATTCCCAAATTGCCCTTCGTGGACTATGCGCGAGCCCGGTGTTGTGTGGACTGCCGCATTCTTCAACCAATCAGATCGCATCCCTTGCTGTGAAATTCTCAAAATGCCCTTTAGATGGTCCATCGTGCGCCGCAAAAAAGGCTGACGTCATCCTAACGTCAGCGTTGCATCGACGGTGTTTTTTTTTTTTTTTGAAATTCGATTCTAGGCTCGTTTGAAGTCCGTTTTGCCTGAAATTTTTTTCATCTGAACCAGAAAAATAAGATTTTCACATTGGTGGCCTTCTTTTCTACATAAGATTAATAAAAGTATCAATTTCTAGTAAAATAGATTAATTTATTTTATAATTTAATACTTTTATTAGTATATTTTTACCACTTATCACACCCCCCAACTTAGTCATTGCTAGTCTCTTAGCAAAATTTTATTTAATACCATATTTCAATAAGATTATCCATCATAAAGATAAAATATAGGATTAAAGATCAAAAAAATTTAGAAAATACTGCTAACTAAGCATTGAGCTTCAGAAGTAAATTTTTCAGTCAATACAATTAAAAACTTTCTTAGAGTACATCAAAGATCTATAGCACTTATGTTCATGATGACTAACTTTAGCATTTCAGTATTAAATTAAAAGAACAAAAGTATCCTCTCCTATCACCTATTTTGGTCAATTTTTTATACATTCTTAATTTTATACTCATGAATTAAGGTAGCTTTCACACTGCCTTTTCTTTTCTTTTCTTTTTTTTTTTTTTTTTTTTACTGTGCTGAGCATCCTGGCCTTCCCTTCACCATTTTACGTAAATTTTCACACTTGACCTAGGTGCAGAGACCCAGTTACTAGGCTTTGGGCAATCCACATATACTCTATCTTTTGCACTTTATTTATAGGCAGGTAGCTCTTTCCTTAAATTCAAGTTTCTTTTATTAGAATGTATATTAATTATCAATTTTCAGTGATAATTGAATCCTTAATTGGCCTTATAATCAATACCTACTTTGCCTTGTTAGTGTGCATGTGCAATAAAATGTGCTAATAATCTTTTAATGATCTAAGTAGGCTGCTAAAAGTTGACCAACTAATCTACTTCTTTAACTCTTTACATTTATTAGCAAATAATTCTATCTTTTATCACTTATCCAGTTTATCTTGCTCAAGATTTTCTTCTTGACACATGAGTTTTTTTTTTTTTTATATATAATTATTCTACATTATCTTAAAAGAGAAAGAAAAATAAAGGATGTAATAAAGGACAGGAAGGAATACACCTGATTTTGTTTAGTCTAGTTCTTTGGAGCTTTGAAATTTTGCTTGAATTCTTATTGATTTTTCTGCAAAATTGAAAATACACACCAGAGCAGTAAAAGAGCAACCACAAATTATAGAAAAATAAAAGAAAAATGATCAAAACTAAAAAGAAAAGAAATAACCTATCTAGTAGTTCTGATTTATAGTCTTCAGCTTGACTTTCTTTGAGTTCTAAAGTGGATCAATCCGGTGCCACTTCAATTGGAATACTTTTATGTTTAATCGAGTCCTCTTTCAATTTGACATTGCTCGCTTTTATAGTCTCAAACCTATTTTCTACAGAATTCTCATATACTGAATTATCAATAATATCAATTAGAAAACAAGTTTGATTGTCATCAAGATGTTTAGTATCTTTGAAAACATTAAAAGTAACTTGTTTGTCTTGGACTCTAAGAATTAATTTTCCTTATTGAACATCTATTAAAGCTCCTCTAGTAGCTAAAAAGGGTCTCCCTAAAATAAGGGGTACATCATAATCTTCTTCCATATCAAGAACAATAAAATCAACAGGAAAAATAAACTTGTTTACCTTTACCAAGACATCCTCCACTATACCTCTTGGATATTTAATGGATCCGTCGGCTAATTGAAGAGTAATAGTGGTAGGCTTTGGTTCTCCTAGACCCAACTTCCTGAAAATAGAAAAAGGCATGAGATTTATGCTTGCTCCTAAATCACATAAAACTTTATCAAAACTACAATCACCAATAATACAGGGGATAGTAAAACTCCCTGGATCTTTTAACTTCTGTGGTAATTTATTTTGAAGTATTGCTGAGCATTCTTCATTCAAATTTATTCTCACATGCTCCTTCAACTTTTTCTTATTTGTTAAGATTTCTTTGAGAAACTTGGCATACCTGGGCATTTGAGTAATAGCATCTACAAAAGGAATATTAATATATAAATTCTTTAAAATTTTGAAAAAGTTAGAAAATTCCTTATCTGGATGCTGTATTTGTCTCTCTAAAAATGGTAGTGGCAGCACATAGGGCTTCACATTTGGATCAGCAAATCGTATACCTGGAGACCATCCATCTGCTGGTTGTTTTGGTGACTGACGAATTTGAGTTGATGGTTCCTTATTTATAGTTGGCTCTTCTGTCTCATTCTTCTGATGTGGCTCCTCCATCTTTGTACCACTTCTTAAGGTGATAGCATTGACTTGCTCTCTTGGATTTGTCTTCGTATTGCTTGGCAAGGATCCTTGAGGTCTCTTAGAGATTATCTTAGCCATTTGACCTATTTACATCTCCAAGTTTCGAATTGCTGCTGTTTGGTCCTACCTAAGTTTGGCTTCCAAATTTTTTATAGTTGCTTCTTGGTTTTGCATAAATTTGACCATCAACTCTTCCATGTTAGACTTCTTTTCAGGATACTTGGAAATCCCGGGGGTGGCTGTTGTGCTGCATTTTGATTGCTCCATGAGAAATTTGGGTGCTGCCTCCACCCTTGATTGTATGTGTTGGAGTAGGGAATTGTTTTGTTGCGGACCTAAAAAAATTACCAATATAATTAGCTGTATCAGTTGTTTTAGCAAAAGGATTACCTATCTGGCAATTGCTCGTATCGTGTCCTCCTCCACATAGGTCACAAGTCATGCTCTGAACATGCATAGCTGTTCCCTTTAAGTTGTTGACTTCGGCTCTAAGGGCTGCAATTTCAGCTAGTAAAGTTGGCACGCAATCTACTCCCTGCACAGCTGCTAGTCTTTTTGGCATCATGCGCTCTGTCTGCCATTGATAGCTATTTGATACCATCTCATCGATCAGATCGAAGGCTTCTTCCTCCATTTTTTCGATTAATGGTTCCTCCTGCTGCTGCATCAATCATAGATCGATTAGTAGGAGATAAACCATTATAGAAAGTTTGTACCTAAAGCCATACGGATAGTTGATGATGTGGACATCTCCTCAGTAGTTTCTTGAAATGCTCCCAAGCCTCATATAGCGTCTCCATATCCATCTGCATAAAAGAAGTGATATCGTTGCGCATCTTAGCAGTTTTGGAAGGTGGAAAGTACTTGGCTAAGAATTTTTGGGCTAGAACATCCCAAGTTGTGATAGAACCTGTAGGAAGAGAATGAAGCCAATTTTTAGCTTTATCCCGTAAAGAGAAAGAAAATAACCTTAATCTAATAGCATCATCCGACACCCCATTAATTTTAAAAGTATCACAAAGTTCAAGAAAATTAGAAATATGGACATTCGGATCATCATGCACGTGTCCACTGAATTGGATAGTTGATTGAATCATCTGGATCATCACTGGCTTTATTTTGAAGTTGTTTGCTCGTACAGGCGGTCTCCTGATGCTCGAAGCTGCATCGGCTACAGATGGTGTGATGTAATTATTTAATGAACGATGTACTGGTCGAATATCTTCATGCTGTCCTTTAGTCGCCATATCCACTCCAAGATTGATGTCGTTAGGATCTTCAGCTGCCATGTTTCTCTCTTGTTGTAGTCTTCTAATGGTTCTTTTAATTTCTGGATCTAAAGGTAGTAAGTTACTATGTCCAGTATGTATCATGCACTAAAAAATTTTTTTTTTTAATAATAAAAATTAAAAATAAATTTCTAAAGTAAAGCTAGGATCAAAATTTCAATATTATTTTAGACACAATACCAAGCAACGGCGCCAAAAACTTGATGCGTGCTAATTTATAACTATGGCAAGTGCACCAGTCGATCAAGTAATAAAGTGAATGAGTAGAGTATCATCCCTAGAGGATTGGAAAATAAGTACTGAAAAGCTCTTTCCTATGCTTTATTTAGAAGATCGATTTATGAGAATAAGAAATTAAAAAAAATAAAAAAAATAATTAAAAGTTTTTAATTAAATAGAGAGTGTAAATTATTAGGGTTTTAAATTCAAGAGCAATGGATTACTAAGGCAATCGGTTCACCAACTCAGTCAATACAATATTCAGATTTTTAGATTAATTTTATTTCATGTGACGGTGGAGTCTCCTAATTTATTCACTACCCTTTGGTCCAGGCATAGCAAAACTATTAATATTTATTAATTATCCTTTGGTCCAGGTGTAATTTAAATAAATATTAATGCATTAGGTTTTGTGAAACCCTCTAATTAAAATACGCTGCGTCCAAAGTGCACTAAAATTTCTGCATGCATATGAATTCTAATTTGATTCATAATACAAGGTATATAATCAAGAAGCATTAACATAGATGTACTTGGTCCGTAACATCTATATTCATCAGATCAATTAGAAGATAGCCAGTAATCTAAAAGTATTAAGATCAGATTTATATACTCCTCATGAATAAAATTTAAAAATAAATCATACTGAATATTGCATCAAAAGAGTGGCTACACCTTAGCCTTAGTAAAACAAAATTTAGTTCATGATAATAAATTCAAAAATAGCAAATAAAATAAAAAGTATAGAAAAATTAGACTATTTGATTGCTAAAATTGATTGTCTGTTGCTCTTGATGTGGAGAACTTGACGAAGATGAAGAGGCTCCTTGATCGATGTCTTGATCGTCGAAAGAAATCAAAAAAATTTATTTTTTTTAATTTTCTTACAAATCACTTTTTTTCTTCTTTACCTCTCTCCTCTTTCTTTCTCTCTCTCTCTCTTTCTCCCCGTCTCTCTCTGATTCATATTTTTTTCATGACAACCATAGATTTTTATAGATAAAGAATTTGATTTTCCCCCAAAGTCCATCAAAAACTAGGTTTAAGACTTCCAAAACAACTCAAATTAAGATCTGGGTAATTCTAGCCGTTGGATGGTGATCAAACAATCCAAAAACCACTCAAAAACTCCTTAAAATAACCCAGATCAAGTCAGATTTAATATCAGCCATTGGATCAACCGTTGGATCAAATCTGGGCCGTCCGATCGCATTGAAATAAGCCTTTAGATCTTTAGTTTTATGTCGGGATGAATTTCAGCCATTGGATCTCGATCGGGAGCTACGGATGTCGTCCATCAGCGCCTTCGTTTCGCCCATCCGATCAAATTTCAATGAATACCGCCCGTTGGATCAGCCAGAATTCCCAAATTGCCCTCCGTGGACCATGCGCAAGCCCGGTGTTGCATGGACTGCCGCGTTCTTCAACCAATCAGAGCACGCCTCTTACTATGAAATTCTCAAAATACCCTTTAGATGGTCCATCGTGCTCCGTGAAAAAGGCTGACGTCATCCTAACGTCAGCGTTGCGTCGGCGGTTTTTTTTTTTTTTTTTTTGAAATTCGATTCTGGGCTCGTTTGAAGTCCATTTTGTCTGAAATTTTTTTTATCTAAACCAAAAAAATAAGATCTTCACATTGGTTATATTCTTTTCTGCATAAAATTAATAAAAATATCAATTTTTAATAAAATAGATTAATTTATTTTATAATTTAATACTTTTATTAGTATATTTTTATCACTTATCAGTGCTCTATTATTGATTATTGACCTAACCATCTAGAGCTAAAAATTTTGGCAATCCAAATAAAATCTTTGCTTAATTAAGGACATTCTATAGATATACCCCCATTGTTTGATGGCTCAAATTATTCTTATTGAAAAGCTAGGATAAAAATCTTTATTCAAGCAAATGATTATAATATATAGTAGATTATTGTCAATGGTCCTCATACACAAAATACATCATTTATTGATAAAGAATCAATACATTTAAATGCTAAGGCCATGAACATACTTTATTGCTCGTTGGACCTAAATGTATTTAATTCAATTTTTTCATGTATTTCAGCAAAATATATATGAGAGAAATTAAAAAAAAATTATGAGGGAGCAAATCAAAAAGAAGAATCAAACTTCCAAGAAGTGATAGAACCTCACCTCAAATAATGCCTTATGGCTCATAAGGATGAAAAGAAAAAGAAAAAGAAGAAACAAAAGAAAAAGAAGGCATTCATAAAGGGGAAGCATAGCAAAGAAGAGAAAAATGAGAAAGAGGAAGAAGGTATTACAAATCCTTGTTTCATGGCCAATGATGATAAGATAAATCTTGAGAATTCTTCTTATTTTACTTTTAATGAGTTGTTTGAAGCCTTCAATGATTTAATGGATGAATTTAAAAAGTTGAAACTCAAAAATAAAGAACTCAAAAAGTCTAATCTACATTTAGCTGATGAAAAGAGTAAATTATGAATTAAAAAATAAGATATTTTGAAAGAAAATAATACTTTAGCTAAAGAAAAAGAAGCACTACTTAAATCTGAAAAATTTTTGGTTGAAAAAATATTAAGCTGAAAATGGAATTTGAAAAATCAAAACTTTGCATTGAAGAAAAAGATAACTTACTCAAAAAAAAAAATCTTTTTTGGAAGAAAATACAAAACTAAGAAAAGAGATTGAAAATTTAAAATTCATACTTGAGAAGTTTATAATTGGCTTTCAAAAACTTCAATCTATGTAGATTAATCAAAAGGCTATTTTTGATAAAATTGAAATTGGATATAATAAATTAAAAAAATAAAAATTTATGAAAAACATGTTTAGCGAAGCTTCATTTGAAAATCATTTAATTACATGTTTTGAATATAATAATGTAGGCCATAAAATTTTAGAATGTAACACTAAGAGAATTGGCAACACTTTAATTAAATAAATTTAGATTTCAAAAGAAACCATGTGCTATAACCTCAATGGACCCAAGATGGCTTGGGTACCAAAAACTAGAAAGTGATTTTTGTAGGTTCTCCAAGCATCTAATGAAGTGAAAGGAGCAATTTTTTTATGGATGCTTCGGTAATGAAAGTGGATGGATGATGATACTTGATAAAATCTAAATTTTTCCCTCATCATGCCATCATTATTTATTAAATATATTTTTATTATTAATCAGCATAATTATTGAGCATATTTGATTGATTTTGATGATTCTATCATTGCTTAAAATGATCATACTCCATGACTTGAATGTTTTGGTATATTGCTTAAAACTAGAATATCATTTTGATTGTTTGTTTTTAAGGTTATATTTTTATCCTAAATTCAGCATGCTTATTCAATCCTTTGTATCCTTTTATCATTTCTTGAAAAACTTATAATGAAATAAGCATGATTGTATAAAGATCTTTTTGATTACAAAACTTATAAATTGAATTAATTTTTAACATTCTCCCATAAGATGCTTAAATATTGAAATATCCTAAAAAATTGCATAACCTGTGTTGCTACAAAAATCCATGAGGATGCTAGAGATGGCTGGAGTGGAGAAGGCAACGCCGTCGATGGGACCTACGAAATAAAGTCCAAACCGGAGGGGGAGTGGCTACGACAGGACCCTCCGATGCTCAAGTCAATTTTTTGGTCAACTAGAATAGAGTGCTTAAAAAATAGAAAGGCAGATTAACAAAAATGAGGAGAGAGCTTAGAAGAAAAATATCTGGAGGGTTCCATTTTATAGACGGAATATATAACAAACTGATAGCGATAGTCATAATCGTGTGGTAGTGGGCCACTCAGGCTACATGGAGTTTGTTACGAAGGGTGGTGTTTGTTGTTGTGACGTATCAGTCCAGAGTGGTATTTGTTATCATGACTTGCTAGTCGTGAGTGGTGTTTGTTGTCATGACATGCTCGTACGTCGGGAATTAATAGTCGAAGTTCGGTTAGGATAGGCGCTGATGGCGAAGAGCCTCAGGTCATAATGGCTCTAGAGGAGTTTGAGCTCTTTTGAGGTCACCTGCACATTGGTCGATTCATGTTAAGCCGGTAGCCTAATTTATGTGAATGGCGAGACTCTTCCTGATGACTAGGAGAAGGTCGATCGTTGGGGGTCATTCGGGAGGAGGTAGACTAGAGGAGGTCGTCTAAAGGGGATTCGACTGGAGGAGGTCATCTAGGAGGAGGTTGATTAGAGGAGATCGTTCGAAAGGAGTTCGACTAGAGGGAGGTCATCTAGAAGGAGGTCGACTGGAGGAGATCATTCGAAAGGAGGTCGACTGGAGGAGATCATTCGAAAGGAGGTCAACTAGAGGGAGATCATCCAGAGGGGATTTGACTGGAGGAGGTCATCTAGGAGGAGGTCGACTGGAGGGAGGTCATCCAAAAGGAATTCGATTGAAGGAGGTTGTCTAGGAGAAGTTCGATTAGAGGAAGGTCCTCTAGAGGAGGTCATTCAGAGGGGATTCGACTAGAGAAGGTCGTTCAGAGGGCATTCGACTCGAGGAGGTCATCTGAAAGGAGCACGGATAGGCTTCAAACCTATCTTCCATCTTTAACCAGAGAGCAAGGTTAGCATAACAATAATTCTATTTCACTTATTCAAGATCGCATCGCTGAACTCTCGTGTACTTTCGGGGGGTTTCGCAGCATGAACTCGTCATTAGGGAGATTGATGAATCTTAATGGAAAGGGGGTCAATGACCAAGGACTTTGGGCAAGAACTTCAATGGGGGCCACCTTTTTTCAGACACTTATTCTCCTACTCTCGAGTTCGAATTTCGGATGAAGGGAGTACTGGAAAAAAACAATCACGATCAAAGTTCTTTGATAATTTCCTGCATTGGAGAATGAAACTTTTTATCACTTTTCAAATTGATGCTGTAATTTGATGTTGAATGACCTGAACAGATGCAGGCCTTCAAAAATTCATCTGGTGCGGTGCTCCATGTATGGTGTAGTTACTATCTTATTAGGCGGTAGGTGCTAGTGGGACACGCGGTACGTTGGGGTTGACTGACAGGATCCCATAATCATGACTTTTTCTAGGGCTCTGATTTGCCTATTTAAACCCCTCTTCCTCCATCTATAGTTTCTTGCTTTTGGCCTGAGCTTCTGCTTCTTCTCCTTCCTTCGCTTCCTATCATCTCCAAGTGTCCCATTCTTGTTTCCCTCGCTCCTTCTACAACTCCCATAGCCGCCAGTGTCTTTCTCGACCCTCCTTCATCCTTCCAGCTTTCTTCCCATGGCTTTCTTGATTAGTCCTTCATTCCTGCCCTCTTGACTTTTAGTTTTCTTGTATTCTTTAGGTTTCTTCAAATTTTTCTGGATGAATACTATAGTTCTTCATTTTTGGGGTTCCACCATCCCTTTTTCTAAGTTCTTTTCCAGGGATTTCATTTGATTTAGGTTGATCTAGATGTTGTCTGAGGTTTTCTGATCCAATGGTCCTAGGAGTTCGATCAACCCAAATCCTAATAACCCCGAAGTTAGGATGGAAATAGGACCTAGGGCAGTACCTCGACTAAACTTTAAATCGGAGTCCATTTTTTGTTCTTTGACTATCAAGGACCTGTCATTAGTTAAGATTCAATATAGGGTGCTTGTTGAGTATAAGCTGAAACTTCCTAGTTCAAATGGTCGGGCTTGTGCTCATCCTCTAGGTCGATTCTACTTATACCTGGAGGCCTTCCATGCTAGATTATGGCTTCACCTTCTCGACTTTGTTGTAGCCCTTTTTCACTTTTTAAACATCTCCTTGGCCTCGGTAGTTTTGAATTTCTTTAGGTTTATCATAGGATTCCTTGCTCTCTGTATATCTGCTAGGGTCCAGCCCATGATTTTTCTTTTTCAAACTTTCTTCACCTTTATGCACCATCCTTCCACCAAGGACTGGTGGTATATTTCTCCCCAGTCTAGCAAGAAGGGGTTGCTTAAGGATGCCCCCTCTTCCATCCATAATTGAAAGAAAAAGTTTATTTTTATTTTCTGCCCGACCCTGCACTTAGGATCCTTGGGGATACCTGAGGGACTCCATCCGCCGAGCCCTAGGGTTAGAGAAAATGGACCAAGGATCGGTAACCACAATCAAGGGTTACCGAACTTTCCTAATATCTAAGCTAATAAAAGAGCAAACCTTGTTCAATCTCGACCTTATCCCTCTGAATTCGGTAGGTAGGTGGTCAAAGTCAGTGGGCTATCCCTTTTTTCTCTTTTTCTTCCTTCTTTTCTGATTATGCATTTATCTCTGTGGCAGAGATGGACGTTAAGGTCGTTGAAATGCTATCGAAGGGGCTCCAGGCCTGCAAAAGAAAATGTACTGCATTCGAGGAGCCTGTCGCTAAGGAAGCTAGGATGGATGCCCCCAATTTTGTTGCACCGATCGATACTGCCACTGCTACCGAAGTCATTGTCGCCATCGAGGTCATCCCCATGGCCAAGGTCGGCATCACTACCAAGGACTATGTGCCTTCAACCTCCATAAGTTCTCTAGCCAAGGACCCAGCTCTGCAGTCTCCTACTGGAAGAGAAGAGGGGAAGAAGAAGAAGAAGGGTAAAAGGGTCATTATGAAGGAGCACCGAAAGGCACACCTTGGTGGGTCTAATGGCAGCAATGATAGTTCAAGAGAGGATCCCTTTAGTGACGTGAATCTTGTCTGGGATTTAACTGACAAATTTACCTTGCTTAAAGTGGTGGACCAGATGGCCGAACTTGACCATACGCAGCTCATCTGGGATTCCCTTGGAACCTTCCTCAAGATAGTCATCCTGCTGATTTGATGATTTGATTTTTTTTAACATGGTTTATCTACTAATCAGGTCACCAAATACTCGCACATATCAAAATGGTGAACCAACTGAGGTCAGAGACATTGAAGGCTCAGGAAGACCTTCGAGTTGAGGTCGATCGCCTTTAGGAGGATGCCACCGAGGCTGACTGTCTCTCGAAGGAGAAAGTGGTCGAAGTTGAGGATCTATAGGATATGCTCAGGAAAGAGGAGCTCAGCTCGATAGAGCTGTAGGCCACCTTGGCCCTAGAGGAAGAGAGGAGGAAGAAGGCCGAGGCTAGGGTCGACGAGCTAAAGGATCAAGCCTCAAAGCAGATCCTAGAGGTGAAGATCCAGGGTGTGGAGGAGTTCAAGGTCTCTTCTAAAATGAGGGACATGAATGTTGCCTTTGGCCAGTAGGCCTTTTAGAAGGGGTACGAACTTTGCGAGGATCGAGTGGCAGCCAAGTTTCCCAAACTCAACTTTGGCTTCTTATACGAGGCGGTCCTAGATGAAGAGGCAGGACCATTTGCTGCCATGGCCGACCCTTCTCTTATCAATGCTGCCGTCGAGCCCTCCTATCCTACTGCTGACACACCCGAACTTGCACCAAAGCCAGAGGCGGCAGAAAATGCTCCAACCTCGACCTTCGTTGTTCCTCCTAAGGTCTAGAACCTTAAATGATTGTATTTTTTCTTTCTTTTTCATGTATCCCCAAATATTTTGAGAAATGAAAATGAATTGCCTTCTTCTCATAATTGTCCTATGGTGAATGTTACTTAACATCCTTCTAGTGGCCAAAGTCAAGGCCAATCATCCCCAACCAACGTCCAGTCGCCCCCTGAAGGTATCCCTTTAAGATTTGTAGTGAAGAATTTAAAGAGAAAAATTCATTATCTGAAAAAGAAGTTGAAGAAGATAGAGGACGAGCTCTAATATTCTAGAAAGAATGTCTTGAAAGCGATGGTTGAAGTCACTTGCCTTCGCAAGCTACATATGAAAGAGTTCTTAAGCTTTAGCATCAAGAAGGATAACTTTAAGAAAGAGTTGGTTGAGCTTAGGAATAGTGCCAGTGAGACTTCCTAGACGTTAACTGTGAAGGCCAGCTCCCTCAAAGTCAAGCTCAAGATGGTGAAGAAGAAAATTCATCTACTGAAGGAAAGTTCACCGTGGTCTCTGACATGGCTCGGTATGAATGGGACTAGTCATAGAGATTTTCTACCCTCTAGAAGCAACTGCATGATGTTGAGCTTGCCTATGAGACCTACTGATTGGACTGGTATAGAAGGATATCCTTGTTGGTGTAGAAGCTCCACGCTGCTAACAGCAAGGTGGCTTGACTTCAATAGTAGGTTGTTGATAATTATTAGTCCAGCACCAACATGGAGTCGAAGAGATCATCTCTTTGAAGAGGATTGTGGATGAGCTCTCGAAGTCGGTCAGGATGGAGAAGGTCGAAGTTCAGCGACTAAAGCTTCAGTTGATTTGCGAGCAGCAAGCTATTAAGGATGTTGAAGCTGAATCGAAGGTTTGGAGGAAGAAACTACGAGCGTCAGAGAAAAACTACTGGAGGGTTGACAGGATGTTCTGTGACAACATGATGAGAAGAAAAGAGCTTGAGGAGGAGATCATCAGCCTAAAGGAATCTCTAGTGATGGCTAGCAATTCAAAGTTCGAAGAACCAGATTCTTCTTAGAACTTTGGTTTATCCTAAATTTTTTTTTCATAATTCATCTTGCAGACCCTTGTCTCATAATCAACTCTTTCTTTAATAAAACTATACTTTCTTCAATTGTCCTTTTGTTCTGCTCATGTTCAATGTTCGTTCATCTTTTTATTCCCTTCATTTTTCTTTTGTTCATAATTGAAGTTCTTCTCACATGTCGAGATGAGGTTCTCCTCCCATTCTTGGCATGATTGGCCTTCTTTTGTTAGGGCAAGGTCCTCTTTTTGTCCCTAATAAAGGTATAGGAGCGCAAAAGGACCGTTGTAAGAGTCTCTCCCCTCCTTCTATCTTAAACAACTAGAGGTCTTCATTGTCCGTGCCAAGACGACGTCCTCCTCCTACTCTTGACACAGTTGGCTTTTTTGTCCTCCTATCAGGATGAGGTCCTCCTCCTGTGTTTGATGGGGTTGGCCTTTTTTTGTTAGGATGAGGTCCTCCTCCTATCCCTAACAAAGATATAGGAGCACAAAAGGATTGTTGTAAGGGCCTCTCCCCTCCTCCTTTCTTAAATAATCAGAGATCTTCATTGCCCATGTTAGGACGAGATCCTCTTCCTGTTTCTAATATGGTTGGCCTTTTTGTCTCCCTATCAGGATGAGGTCCTCCTCCTATTTCTAATGGGGTTGGCCTACTTTTGTTAGGACGAGGTTCGCCTCGTATCCCAAACAAAGGTATAGGGGCACAAAAGGACCATTATAAGAGCCTCTCCCCTCCTCCTATCTTAAATAATCGAAGATCTTCACTACCCATGCAAAGATGAGGTCCTCCTCCTATTTTTGATATGGTTGGTCCGTTTGTCCTCCTAGCAGGATGAGATCCTCCTCCTATTTCTGATAGGATTGGCCTTCTTTTGTTAGGATGAGGTTCACCTCCTATCCCTAATAAAGGTATAGAGGCATAAAAGGGCCGTTGTAAGGGCTCTTTCCCTCCTTCTATCTTAAATTATCAGAGGTCTTCATTGCCCATGCCAGGATGAGATCCTCCTCATGTTCCTGATATGGTTGGTCTTTTTGTCCCCCTATTAAGATGAGATCCTCCTCGTATTTCTGATGGGATTGGCCTTCCTTTGTTAGCGTGAGGTTCTCCTCCAGTTCCTAATAATGATATAGAGGCACAAAAGGGACGTTGTAAGGGCCTCTCCCCTCCTCCTGTCTTAAGTAACTGGAGGTCTTCTACTTAGTTTATTGACAAAGTTCAGTTGGGTCATTTTCTTTCATCACATGATTCCACGGCAAAAAGAAAATAAAAATATCAAAATAAGAAGATTTTATTAGGATTTGAATTATTGGTAGTACATTTGCAGGCTTTTTGAATTTCAAGATCATGGGAGTGTTGATCCTCTGAGCTCCTTCAAATAGCATGTCCCTTGTCGGACAATTTCTACTATCTTGTAAGGGCCTTCCTAGTTTAGGGCAAGATTCAATTAATTTTGGGTTGCAAAACATCCGCTCGTCAAACTACGAGATCTCCTATTCTGAAGGTTTTGCTTCTGACCCTCGAATTATAGTAGTGAGCTACCCTCTGCCTGTAAGCTATCATTTGAATGTAGGTTTTCTCTCTTTTTTCTTCTAATAGATCAAGATTAGCTCGGAGATTCTGCATATTATCTCGTTCATTGAAGGCCTCTACTCGTGCTGAGGGGAGTTCAAGTTCGACCAAGATAACCGCCTCTGTCCTGAAGGCTAGTGCAAAGGGTGTTTCTTTAGTGGGTGATCTTTGGGTGGTTCGATAAGCCCAGAGCACATGATAGAGTTCATCCACCTAGGTCCCCTTAGCTCTCTCTAGCCTGGCCTTTATCCCTTGAAGCAAGGTCCTATTAGTCACCTCCTTCACACTATTCACCTGCAGATGAGCCACTAATGTAAAGTAGTGAGATATATTCAGGCCTTTGCAGAACTCAGCAAACTTCTTACCCGCAAATTGATGTCTATTATTGATGATTAGTGTCTGAGGTAGACCAAACCTACAAACAATAAACTTTCAGATGAAGTCCTGCACTTTAGCTTCAGTAATTTTTGCTAGAGGTTTGACTTCGACCCACTTAGTAAAATAATCCACTGCTACCAGTAGAAACTTCTGCTATCCTGATGTTGTGAAAAAAGATCCGAGTATGTCTATCCCCCATTATGCAAACAGCCAGGGGCACTTAGTGGTGTGAGGTGTGAAGCCGGCTATCTCTAGATATTGGCATTTCTTTAATACCTATCGCACCTTCTCAGATAATCCACTGTATCCTGATACATCATCGACCAATAGTATCCCTGATGGAGCAACTTGTATGATAGGGATCTCACTCCCAGATGATTTTTGTAAATTCTCTCATGAACTTCCCTTAGGGCATAACTGGCTTCTAAAGTTGGAGATACTTGAGGAGTTTTAAAGAGTATAACCTCTTATACAACTTGCCTTCATAGAGAACGTAGTGGGATGCTTGATTTCTTAACTTCTAAGCTTCTTTATGATTTCTGGGGAGAGTTCCTTCCTTGAGATACGCTATTAATGAGTTGATCCAGCTGGGTTCATGATCAACTTGCATTATTGCCTAGGGATCTTCCGAACTTGGGCATTGTTGGACCTCAAAAATAACTTCTTTTGGTAGCTCGTTTGCGGATAAGGTGGTTAGTTTCAAGAGGAGGTCAGCTCTGATATTTTTTGCTCTTGGGATCTACTGAATGTCGAAGTCATCAAAGGCCGAACTTAAGCTTTTCACCTTTTTCAAGTACTTTTTCATGCTCTCCTTCTGGGCTTCAAAGGAGCTATTAACTTATCCCACTACCAACTGTGAGTCACTGTATGCCTTCAAATGTTGTACTCCTAGCTCCTTGGCTACCCTCAGTCCTGCAAGTAAGGCTTCATATTCTACTCCATTGTTAGTAGCATGAAAGTCAAAGCGCAATGCGTACTCCACCACAACTCCTTCTGAATTAATGAAAATTAAGCCCGCACCTACCTCAGAAGCACTGGATGAACCATCCACATACAGTGTCCAAAAATCTTCAAGAAGATCGGCCTTTTCTTCTGAGGAGCTAGGGATGAAGGCTTCTTGATGCTCAAGTTCGGTCTCCTCCGGTATAGTGCATTATACTATGAAATCGATCAATATTTAAGCTTTAATGGATGATCGAGATCAAAAGTGGATGTCGAATTTAGTCAACTTGATTACCCACTTTGCTACCCTGGTCGAGGTATCGGGTCAATGAAGAACTGCCTTGATGGATTGGTCAGTAAAGAGTATACTAGTGTGTCCCTAAAAATAAGGTCAAAGCTTTCTGACTGTAATCAACAAGGCATATATTAGTTTTTCTAATTTGGTATACCTCATTTTCACATCTCTCAGGACTCTGCTTATGTAGTAGATCGGCTTTTGAATTTTTGCTTCCTCTCTAACCAGTATGTATAGGAGACATGACGAGATAGAGGAATGATTCTTTCCCAAGTTCATGTTTGCTGAGCAGCGGGGGTGAGCTGAGGTAGTTCTTCAGTTCTTCAAGGGCTTGCTGATAGTTGGGGATCCAGCTGAAGCTCTTAGGCTACTTGAGTACTTGGAAGAAGGGCATGCAGTGCTCCGCTGACCTTGACACAAAATAATTTAGAGCTGCCATCTTGCCTATGAGGCATTGGACTTCTTTTATTATTTTTGGAGCAGTCATTTTTCGAATGGCTTTGATCTTCTCTGGGTTGGCCTCAATGCTGCGACTTGACACCATGAATCCTAAGAATATCCCTGAGGTTACTCCAAAAGTGCATTTCATAGGGTTCAGCTTTATCTTGCACTTTCGGAGAGTGCCGAAGATTTCTTCAAGGTTGGTGATATGGTTTGGTGAAGACCGGCTTTTGACCAACATGTTATCCACATAGACTTCCATGTTGCAGTCGATCTGCTCCTTAAAGATTTTATTAACTAGGTGCTGGTATGTCGTACCTATATTTTTAAGCCCGAATGACATGATCTTATAATAATAAAGACCATGGTCAGCAATAAAAATAGTTTTTTCTCATCCTCTGGTGCCATCTGGATTTGATTATAATCAAAGAAGGCATCCATGAAGGTGAGGAGCTCATAGCTTGAAGTTGTGTCCATCAGTTGGTCGATTCTGGACAGTGGGTAGCTATCTTTTGGACAGGCTATATTTAAATCTGTGAAGTCTATGCACATCCTTCACTTGATATTTGCTTTTCTAATTAGGACAACATTTGTTATCCAATCGGATTAAAGCACTTCTCAAATAAATTCTGCCTTTAGGAGTTTGTTGATTTTGTCCATTATCACCTTCTATCTTTCTGGGGCAAAGCTGTGTTTCTTCTGCTTCACTAGTCGTCACTTAATGTCTATACCCAAGCGGTGTTCCATAACTTCTGCATCGATTCTGGGTATGTATGCAGGCATCCAAGCAAAGACATTAGAGTTTCTTTGCAAGAAGGTGACGAGCTACTTTCTAACTTCTTCTCTTAGGCTCGAGCCGATCTTCACTATATGTTTTTTGTTTCTATCATTCAAAGGGATCTCCATGAGGTCATCAATGGGTTCTCCTCTTTTTTTCAGATAGATTGTCACGAGCATCAAGTCCATCCACTGGACAAGGGTCTGCTTATCTTCATCCCGATAAAGCAATACTATAGTAGTGCCAAGCTGGCACCTTATCTCTCCGACTCCATGCCTAGTCGGAAACTTCATCTTTAGATAGTAAGTAGAAACTACACCTAGAACTGTATTCAAACTAGGTCAGTAAAGGATCGCATTATAGGTAGAAGGAGCTTTGACTACCAAAAAATCAACTCATGCTATAGATTGCTTCAGGTATCGATTGACCACCATAGGCAACATTATTATCCCTTCCATCGGCATGGCATCTCCAATGAATCCTAGCAACGGGGAGTTCATTGGGCCCATCCTATTGTCAGATATAGATATTTTGGAAAAAGCATCATAAAGTAAGATATCAATAGAGCTTCTATTATCAATTAAAATGTGGCATACATCATAATCAGTAGTATTTAAATTTACTACAACCATGTCATTATGCGAAAGCTAAACTCCCTGGGCATCCTCTTCAGTGAAGGTGATGGGCTCCTCAGTCCGCTATCTCTTCGTCAGCTCGATCGATCTACTGGCATCCCCTTGTTGGTGTCCCCCAATGATAGCATTGATGACTTCGAGAGGGGGTCGATCTTCTTAGGGCTCATCCCGTCGAGGTGGCTCAGGTGGTGGTGGGGCTCTCAGATGATCATCTCTCCTTTCTAGCCGGTGCCTGATGAACCGGTCCAGCCAACCTCTCCTAATCAGCGCATCAATCTCATCCTGAAGCTGGGTGCATTCTTTAGTATTGTGACCATGGTCATGATGCTAGAGGCAAAACTTGTTGGGATTACGTTTGGTTGGATGAGTCAACATCTTCCCAGGCTCGACCAGCTGCTCCTTTATCTCCATTAGCACTTGAGTCTTAGAGGCGTTCAAGGGGGCATAATTGTTGAATCTTCTAGGAGGGCAGTTCCGCCAGATCCTTCGATCCGGGCTTTCTTGTCGACGAGTTCGAGAAGGAGTTCAGACTTGATTGCGCTCGGGACAAGGAGTTCAAGAGTGTGGTCGAGCTTCACTTGATTTTCTTTCAAGCATGGGTTGGTTGGGTTCACTTGCTTGCCACTCTCTTGTAGCCTCATCATCCTTCAATTTGATGGCTTCTTCTATCTAGGCATAACCTTCGACCCAGGCTAGCATATCAGCAAAATTCCTATGGTATTTTCTTTCTAGGAATGATAGAAGATTATTTTTCTGGAGGTAGACCTTTAGTGCAGCCATAGCCATAGATTGGTCTAGATTCTGGACCTCTAATACAACTGCATTAAAATAATTGACGTAAGCTCGAATTGACTCCACATCCTTCTTTTTTATGTTGATGAGGGAATCCAAACCTCATCTCGGGTGCCGGCTGCTTATGAAATGAGATGCAAACTAATGGCTCATTTGGTCGAAAGAGAAGATCATACCTGGCTTAAGACTCGAGTACCAGTTTCTTGCTACTCCCTTCACGATAGATGGGAAAGCTTGGTACAGGATGGTGTTCGATGCGCCATGAAGCAGCATCATCATTCAGAAAGCCTCCAGGTGGTTGATCGGATCAGAAGTTCTATCGTAGGTCTCGAATTGGAAGAGCTTGAAGTTCGGTGGGATGGGCTCTTGCATAATTTTGATAGAGAAAGGAGGATCAAAGTAGATATCATCATGGTAAGCTGGGATGACATGGTGGAGCTCCTCAATCCGTCGGTTCATGTCTTGAAGTTTTTGGTCGAGATCGTCATCTCAATCATGGATCTTAGAGGATCGCTGATAGTAAATAGGGAAAGTTTACTCCAGAGAAGAGCCATGATTAGAATAGGGGCTCCCTACTCTTTGCTTCCCCTTTCTACAGATAATGGGTCTACTAACCTAGGTTTCCCTTTTTGGCACCAGTTCCTAAAGCCCCGACTAGGGGTTTTTCGATTGGGTCACTATTGAGGGTTGCTGTAAGGCCTGCACCATCTCGATGAGGCTCCGAACTTACTGCATTAGTAGGTTGAACTGCTTTGGATCCACCATGGCCACTAATGGAGGAGGTTGGAGAGTGGATGATGGAGCCAGAATGTATGGATCTGGCTTAAATCTGGTGGCAAAAGTGGTAAACCACTGAGTGGTTGTCTTTTTTGGAGGTATTCTCTAGAGCAAGAAAAGATCAACTAAAAGTGGATTCAAGAAATTAAGAGAGAAAGGAAGGCAAGCAAGATCGACTATGCACTCCTCTTAGAACAAGGGCTTAGAGTCCCTTCCTCTAGTGCCAATTTTGTTGATACAAAAATCCATGAGGATGCTAGAGATGGCTGGAGTGGAGAAGCCAAGGCCACCAACGGGACCTACAAAATAAAATCCAAATCAGAGGGGGGGTGGCTTCGGCAGGACCCTCCGACGCTCAAGTCAATTTTTCAGCCAACTGAAATGGATTGCTCAAAAAATAGAAAGGCAGAGTATCGGGAAGAAGGAGAGAGCTTAGAAAAAATATATCTGAAGGATTTTTTTTATAGGTGGAGCATGTAACAAACTGATGGCGACAGTCGTAACCATCTGGTAGTTGGCCGCTCAGGCCACACGGAGTTTGTTATGGAGGGTAGTGTTCATTGTCATGACTTATCAGTCTAGAGTGGTGTTTGTTGTAGTGACTTTCTAGTCGAGAGTGGTGTCTCTTATCATGACGTGCCTGTACGTTGGGGATTAATAGTCGAAGTTTGGATGGGATAGGCGCTGATGGCGAAGAGCCTCAGGTCACAATGGCTTTAGAGGAGTTCAGGCTCTTTTGATGTTGCTTGCATGTTGGTCGATTCATGTTGAGTTGGTAGCCAAATTTATGTGAACGGTGAGGCTCTTCCAGGCGACTAGGAGAAGGTCAACCATAGGGGGTTGTACGGGAGGAGGTCAGTTGAAGAAAAATCCTAATTTTTTGGATCAGGTTCATTCAGATCTAATTGGATCGAGAGGTATATTTCAAAAATTTTCTCTTAGATCTAGATCAGATCTGGCATATTTCAGATCTAATTTTATGATCTAATAAATAAGAGAATAAAATTAAATTAATTTTAAATTAATTTTACCTTGATTCTGGGTAATCTGATTATCCATTGATGATCCTGTCGAAGTCCTAAGGTTCTGGATCTAGCCACGGAAGCACCTGGCCTCTATCGGTATCCACTTGGGCTGGATCTAGAGATCTTCTCCTTCTCTTTCTTTTCTCCAAAAATCAGATCTGGATCTGATTTGGAGAATCTTCAAAACTTCTTCTGAAGATCATCCATCGTCTCTATAGAACTGCTGCCTTCTTCCTTTTACGTCAGCCTTTTCTTGCCTGACTTGCACTAATCTGAAGGCCCAACTTCCTTGGTCGTGGAGAGGAGGGAGAGGGCCAGATGGTGGCATGGAGAAGGGAGAGGGGCAGCCTTGGGGCATGGCTTAGAGGGGGAGAGCTCTAAAGTGGGCGTAGATAGGGTCTTTTTATAGACTCTGCTGCACCATACAGTGCTGCATCACCCCGACCAATCACGTTGCTTCATGCAATCAGATCTAAATCTGATTGGTGAGATGACATCACCTGATCCAATCAGATGAGAGATCCATAGATTAATCCTAAGGTGGTGCCTAAGACTGGTCAAAGTCTATAGGTGAGGGATCACCTAGTTTGAATCCAAGAAGCAACCTGGAGTCCCATCCGTATGGGACTCCAGCATCCCTATCCATGAGTGCACGCCATCCTAAGCATGCACCCCCTTCTTTCCAATTTCTAAAGAGGGGACAAGCCCCTATCTGCTCTCCAATAAGTGCATGACACATGGATAGATGTCCAAGGGTCAAAGGTCAATGTTTGACCAAGTCAAAGTATAAGAAATAACAGATGATGGAAAATGGATAGGTGTTGTCTCAAATTTATCTCATAAATTAAGACAACCCTTTTTTAACTTGGACAATCTCCAATCAGATTAGGTAAAGGTATCTAAGTGAGCACAAACTTATTTGGCTCAGTCAAGACAACTTTTATGATAGAGAAAGGAGAACGTTAGGCTCAATCGTGTGCTAGCATGATTTTCTTGAACCTAATTGAATCTTATTCAAATCAATTGAACTGAGTTAGTCCAATTGATGATATCTAGATCCAAACCCTTATTTGTGTGATCCAGTTAGGATTCAGTTCTGTATGGTAATGGGATATGTCATGATCTCCATCATCGACATCATCGAAACTCCTTTCGATGGATCAGAACTCTTCTGATTCAGACAACTTAGAATGATCGATCATCTAAATCATTCTAATTGCTCCCAAAATCCACCAGTGACACCTAGCAGCATATGGTGGCAACCCATCAAAACTGAAAATAAACCTCTCGGTGCAGCTACTTGTGTGATTAAGTTCTTCTATCTTGAGCCCCGATCAGATTAGGGTTAAGGTGAACTCGTCAAACCCTAATTTCTATCATATGATTTAATCATTCGATTCAAGTCCTGATGTGAAAACCTTAATAGAAACTCTTTCTATTATTTCACTCTCTGCCATGGCCATGGGCTTATGGACTTGATTCTCATGATCATCATAGGGCTGCTCCTCATCCACCGAGGTAGATAGATTCCATCTTGGTGCAATCCAATTCCTACAATGAACATGCTATAGCCAACATACACCTCAGGATTTTCGAATGGCTAGGAGACCGAGTCATGGTGTAGTCAAACTATAACACCCTCAAGGTGAACTACCGATGCACCTCAGGTCAAAGAACCAGACACACCACTGCAGCATCGAAGTCAAGTCATCGATGAGAATGGTAGACTTCCTTATGACTACTCGAGATGGTCACGCTCAGTGCCCTCATTCTCTAATGAGTACCTGTACTCTTCGCTCCAGCATCACTACACCGTAGACTTAAGACTCATCTACTACAAAATAGTGATTGTACAATAACCTTTCGGATCAATCACCATCCTTCATGATGATTCCTATGGTCAGGAGCATTTTATGAGTTAATAAATGAAAATTCATGTCTTAAATTTTCAACTCTTGAAAATAATGAATTATCATTACCATTAACTCAAAGGATGTATCACAGACACTAAATACACTTATGTGATAGAAAATAACCCATTTTATTATTTATAGTCAAAATTATAATTTTGCCCTTAGAAGTGTATTACAAGTGTCAGCCAATTCTGGCTTCTAGGGCATACATATCTAACAAACTCCCACTTGACCTAAAGCCAATTGGCTACAAATCTAAGTCCCATCTTCTCAAGGTGGGCTTCGATCTTCTACTGGCCCAATGGACTTTGTAAGTGGGTCCACCACATTATCTATCGGAGTCGACTCTCTTAACCTCGACGTAATCCTTCTCGAGGTAATTACGTGGATGAGGTGGTAATCGCCTGCTCGATGTTGCTTGGATTTCTAGTGAGACCTTGGCTTCTTAGGCAAGGTGCTATGGTGCCATTGTTGATCGCAGTACAGAGGAATGGCATATGATTGGCATCACTCCTCTGATCTCCGTGCAGCAAACTTCTTATACCAGAATGCCTTTCCTTCGCAGCTTTCTGATGTAGCGATATATTTCTGCTTTCCATGGTGGAATCTGCTATCACTATTCTGTTTGGAACTTTTTCAACTGACAGCTCCACCATTGCTCAACCAACAGACTCCCAGATGTCGACTTTCGATCATCTACATCGGACATAAAGTCCGAGTCTGTATATCCCTGGACTTGGAGTTCTCCATTACCAAAGACCAACAACATATCCTTAGTTCTTCTCAAGTACTTAAGGATACATTTCACAGAAGTCCAGTGTTCTTCACCTGGATTCGACTGATATCTGCTCGTGACACTCACGGCATGGGCTATATCAGGTCGTGTACATAACATGGCATACATGAGGCTCCCTATTGCTGAAGCATAAGGGATCTTGGTCATGCGTTCTATTTTCTCAGGTGTGCTAGGGCACATCTCTTGGAAAGATGAATGCCATGCCTGAAGGGTACTAAACCCCTCTTAGAGTTTTTCATACTAAATCTCTTTAGTACTTCCTCTATGTACATCTTCTGTGAAAGTCCTAGCATCCTATTCGGTCTATCTCTATAGACCTTAATTCCTAGAATAAAGGATGCTTCTCCTAGGTCTTTCATGGAGAATTTTTTAGATAACCACATTTTAACTATGGTCAACATGGGAATATCATTCCCGATAAGGAGGATGTCATCCACGTACAATGCGAGGAAGACAACAGCGCTCCCACTGACCTTTTTGAAGACACATGGCTCCTCCTCATTTTTGATGAAACCAAACATTTTGATCACATCATTAAAATGAGTGTTCCAGCTCCGAGATGCTTGCTTAAGTCCATATATGGACCTTTGCAGCTTGCAATACCTTGTGATCATCATCACTGGATGTGAAACCTAGCGGCTGTTCCATATAGATATCTTCCTCAAGATATCCATTTAAGAATGCCATTTTTACATCCATTTGCCATATTTCATAATCGAAATAGGCTGCAACAGCAAGCAATGTGCGGATGGATTTTAGCATAGCTACTGGATGAAAAGGTATCCTGATAGTCAATGCCTTCGCATTGACTATAACCTTTTGCCACTAATCTAGCCTTGAATGTCTCCACATTTCCATCTGCACCAATCTTTCTCTTGAAGATCCATTTACACCCAATAGGTACTATACCTTCTGGTGGATCTACCAAGGTCCAGACTTGGTTTGAGTGCATCGAGTCAATTTCTGACTTCATTGCCTCTAACCATTTCTCGGAGTCGATATCTGATATTGCCTCGTTATAGGTTTTGGGATCATCACCATGAACCCCATTACCTATGAGGAACATTTCCTCTACATCCTCTAAAATAGTACCTAAGTACCTTTCAGGGGGATGGAAAAATTCTTTTCGATCTACGAGGTGGAGGAGGTAGTGTATGGATTGGCTTAACTTGATTTGGTTCCATTTGGTCCTTAGCTCGTTGCTCTTGTGAGACTTTCTCATCGAGCTTGATCTGCTTTCCAATGCCGCTATCTTGAATAAACTATTTTTCAAGAAAGATGGCATGTCGACTCACAATCACATTGTGATCTTCTGGAATGTAGAAATAATATCCTAATGACTCTTTAGGATATCCTATGAATCGAGCTCTAAAGGACCTAAAGTCTAACTTGTCCGCTTGTTGTCTTTTGACATGAGCCGGACAACCCCAAATTCTGAGATGACTCAGACTTGGTTTCTTACCATGCCATATCTCATACGGTGTGGTAGGAATGGTTTTAGAAGGAACCCTATTCAGTAAGTATATTGCAGTTAACAAACAGTATCCCCAAAGAAAATCAGGAGGTCTATGAAGCTCATCATGGATCGGACCATATCTAATAGGGTCCTGTTCCTCCGTT
Source organism: Cocos nucifera (assembly GCA_006176705.1). Taxonomy (NCBI): domain Eukaryota; kingdom Viridiplantae; phylum Streptophyta; class Magnoliopsida; order Arecales; family Arecaceae; genus Cocos; species Cocos nucifera. Next base: position 130,874 of record QRFJ01002730.1, read on the forward strand.
CTGAAATCCCGTTGAGTTGAGGTGTTCCTGGTGGAGTCCATTGAGAGACTATGCCATTTTCCTTGAGATAGTCCAGGAATTTCCGACTAAGGTATTCACCTCCTCGATCTGATCGAAGAACCTTAATGGATTTTTCCAATTTACTTTTCTACTTCATGTCTGAATTCTTTGAACTTT
>QRFJ01002730.1:132050-170329 GCA_006176705.1 Cocos nucifera
GCGCACGCCACCCTAGGCGTGTGCCCAAGTTGGAGGCGCCTAGGAGTCCTTGTTGGACAAGGACTCCATCCTCCCTTTTTGGATTCCAATTAGAGTTCTTCTAAGAATCCAACTTTGACTGGTCTTAGGCACCCTCTAAGGAGGAATCCAGGGGACTCTATTCCCACCAATCAGATTTAGATCTGATTTCACAAAGGGTTGTGATTGGTTGGGAAGGAAGAGGAGTTGGATCACAGCTTAGTCTATAAATAAGACCCTGCGCCCAACTCAGATTAAGAATGCAATTAGAATAGAGATTTCCCATATGCCCCAAGGCTGCCTCTCCCCTCCTTCCTCCATGCCAAACTTCTTCCTCCTTCTCCTCTCCACGTCCAAAAGAGTTTTGGACTTGGTTGGTGCGATTCCAGATCAAAAGAAAGGCGATCAAAAGCAAGAAGGCTGCACTGCTGCAAAGGACGACTGCTGATCTTCAAAAGGAGTTTTGAAGATCCTCCAGATCAGATCCAGATCTGAATTTTTGGAGGCATGATAGAGAAGAAGAGGATCTCCAGATCCAACCCGAGTGGATACCGGTAGAGGCCAGGCGCTTGCGTGGCTAGATCCAGAACCTTCCGCTGCAATCAGGATCATCAACAGGGTAATAGGATTACCCAAATCAGGTAAATTAAATTTGATTTAATTTATCTTTTATTTTATTTTATTTATTAAAATAATAAGAATTAGATCTAAAATATCTCAAGATCTGATTGAGATCAAAGAGAAAAATTTTTGAAATATATCTCTTGATCTGATCAGATCTGAACGAACCTGGACCGGGAAATCAGGATTTCCCTTCAACTGGTATCAGAGCCATGGTTCTAAAAATTGTTTAGATCTAATTTTAAATTTTATTTTAATTAGAAAATAAAGTGATTTCAGATGTCACATGAGATGTGATCAGATCTGAAATCAGAAAAAATTAAAATTAAATGATTTGGATCTAAGATTAGAAGATATGCATGACTAGTTCTAGAATAGAATAGTTCTATAGAATAGTCTTGCATGTTTTTGATTTAATCTGATTAAATCATATTTTAGATCTTTTATTTACTATTTTTTGATATTATAAGTGTTATAATAACATCTGAAAAAATAGCAAATAAAAATTATTTAATTTTAAATATCATATGAGATATGATTGATGCATGTCTAGACTAGTTGTAGAATAGTTCTACATAATTATCTAGATTAGAATTTATTTTGATTAGATCAATTTAAATCTAATTTTTTAGATTATTATGAGATAATTTAGATCTGAAAACATGCATGATTCGATACATGAGATGTATGCAAAATATGCCATGATTAGATCTAATTTATATATGAGATATATGATATAGATCTAAAACTTGTTTTGTAGTATTGAATGTTCCTGATTAAGGCGTTCCTCTTGGCCGTCCGGTCATAAGAACGAAGAAGGGTTTAAAGGCCCTCTCTTCCCATTCGATGGGGTGTTCTTATGATGTGTAGGGGTGCTGCGTGTTCGTCCTTAATCAGAAACCCAAAACTTACTTTCTGCAAAACCCTAGATCCTGAAACCCTAGGATTTATTGTGCATATTTTGTTTATGAACCCTACTTAATTAAGAATTAAGTTTATGGAATATTAATTAGGTCTAAAATTGAGAATTTCAGATCTAAGACATATTCATAATACTGGGTTCGGGCTTGGGTAGCTCAATTAGGTCTAAGCGGTTGATCAAACCGAATCAAGAGTTGGTTAGATGGGATCAACAATGCTTAAATTGACCAGCCTAATAGGATTAAGTCTGGGTCAAGATCGAGTCACGATCAAGCAAGACCTAATTAGGCTCAGAGGTTAGAGTCTGGATTGTAGGCTAACCCAATTGGTTCTGGCTCAACAATTTGGTGTCTAAGGTAAGTTTGGCACATACGACCGACTGGTTTTTAATTGGAAGCTACTCGACCTGAATGCGTTCTTGTACGAGTTAATGGCATATTCCTTCCACCGGTCTCACTTACCTGGCCATATCTGTTGACACAGTTCTGATCTGAGGTGGTCAATAATCCGAGCTAACCCATGCCACTAGGTTAGTCATAATTGTTATGACTAAGCCAAGTCTAGTTTAATGAGACCTGAATCAATTCTCCCTAAGAAAAGATTAAGTCTGAGGTCTTCCACCATTGTAGATGTGCGGGCCCTTCCCGGGGTTGATTGTTCTCGGCTGGATACAGTGGCTCAGTTGCACCGGGAAGATGCAACCATGTCTATTAGGCATTGGATGCTATGGGCTGGAGGATGAGTTGGGCTCAATATTCTGGATACGGTGAGAGACTCAATTAGGAACCCAGTCTATGCAAATGGTGGGTCTGACTTAACTAAGGAGTGGATCAATATTTCGGATACGGTGAGATTCATGAATTAGAGACCAAGTTTGGGTGCACCATGATTAGAGAATCATTGAACAAGAGTTGTTCACTCATTGGCTAACCCATCACCAATAACTGTTAGGTGAGGTGATGAGTCAGTTGGTGAGACCGCACCACCCACTAGAAATCATTAATCGTGGAGATTTTTGCATCTCTACAGAGGGAGTGTAGGGATCCGAGAAAATAGTGGGAGCTAATTTGTTTAAAAATAAAATTCCTAAATAAATTGGTCAAGTTAAAATTACAGTATCTAACTAGAATCTTTGACTCTCTACAGAAAAATGTCTGCGTCCAACCCATTGGCACGTATCCTGGACACACATAGACTGACTGGACCCAATTATAAAGATTGGCTCAGGAACTACAAAATTAGTTTTGGGTTCTGAGAAGTTAACCCATGTACTTTGGACCAGGACCCTCCCACCTTACCAGCCCGTCCATCTATTGAACAGAGAGCGTCTCTGGAAAAATGGATAGACGAAGATAATAAGGCCAGATATTACATGTTGGGCTCGATGTCTGATGAGCTCCAGCGCCAACATGAGGATATCGGGACTGCTCGCCAAATGTTGGCTCACCTGCAGGAGATGTTTGGTGAACAGAGTCGCGCAGCCAAATATCAAGTCACGAAATGACTTTTTAAGGCTAAGATGCGTGATGGGCAGTCAGTCCAAGATCACTGTCTGACAATGATCAAGGACATGGAAGAGCTTGAGAAGCTCGGTGTGAAGTTAGACTTGGACCTGCAGAATGATATTATTCTGCAATCCTTGACTGATGCATATGGGCAATTCATCATGAATTACCACATGCATAAACTTCAGAATTCCTTGGCCGAATTAATGAATATGCTGGTTACCGCTGAGCTTTCTATGAAAGGTTCTAAAGGCTCAGTTCTTGCTATGGAACGGACTTCTTCCAAAAGAAAGTCTTATGGAAAGAAAAAGAAGTCTGTGAAAAAGCAAAAGGTGGAAGGATCAAAGAAGAAGAAGGCAGAATCCGAAGAAGAAAGGCCGATGTCAAAGGAAAGTGTTTCCATTGCAACAGCGACGGCCATTGGAAGCGGAACTGCCCTACTTACCTGGCCACCCTGAAGAACAAGAAGGAAGGTCCTTCTGGAGGTATGCTCGTTATTGAGTCTAACCTTACGGTTTCTTCTGCATCCAGTTGGGTGCTTGACTCTGGTTCTAGTGCTCATCTGTGCACTTCCATGCAGGGTCTTGAGGATAGCAGGAGGCTGAGGGATGGAGACATGATCCTACGCATCGGTAATGGAGCAAGAGTTGCTGCAGTAGCCGTGGGAACATACCCTCTTCGATTACCATCTGGTTTAGACTTAGTTTTGAAAGACTGTTATTTTGTGCCTGCAGCTAGCAGGAATTTGATTTCTGTTTCATGCTTAGCACAAGAAGGTTATGTGATCACCTTCTTTAAGGACCATTGTAACATTCTTTATGAAAGAAATAAAATTGCAAATGGTTTCCTTATTAATGGTCTTTATCAGCTACATATTGATGTACCTATTCTAACTATCGAGCAAAACGTGAATGCCAAATGACCTAGGGATAGTCCAAACGATAGATATCTATGGCACCTGAGATTAGGTCATATAGCAGAAGATAGGATCAACAAATTGGAGAAAAATGGGCTATTGAGTCCATTGACTTTCCGAGTCATATCCAACTTGTGAATCTTGTCTTCAAGGCAAAATGACTAAACTCCCTTTTGTTGGACATGGGGAGAAGGGCCACAGATCTCCTTGCCCTAGTACATACTGATGTGTGCGGCCCATTTGATGTGCCGGCTAGAGGCAATTTTGTCTACTTCATTACCTTTATCCGATGATCTGTCTAGGTATGGGTATGTGTATCTTATGAGACACAAGTCTGAAGCTTTTGAAAAGTTCAAAGAATTCAGACATGAAGTAGAAAAACAAACTGAAAAACCCATTAAGGTTCTTCGATCAGATCGAGGAGGTGAATACCTTAGCCGGAAATTCCTAGACTATCTAAAGGAAAAATGGCATAGTCTCTCAATGGACTCCACCAGGAACACCTCAACTCAACGGGGTTTCAGAATGGAGAAATCGGACTCTATTGGATATGGTTCGATCCATGATGAGCTTCACAGACCTTCCTGATTTTCTTTGGGGACACTCATTGTTAACTTCAATTTATCTACTGAATAGGGTTCCCTCTAAAACCGTTCCTACCACACCGTATGAGATATGGCACGGTAAGAAACCAAGTCTGAGTCATCTCAGAATTTGGGGTTGTCCAGGCTCATGTCAAAAGACAACAAGCGGACAAGTTAGAGTTTAGGTCCTTTAGAGCTCGATTCATAGGATATCCTAAAGAGTCATTAGGATACTATTTCTACATTCCAGAAGACCACAATGTGATTGTGAGTCGACATGCCATCTTTCTTGAAAAATAGTTTATTCAAGATAGCGGCATTGGAAAATAGATCAAGCTTGATGAGAAAGTCTCACAAGTGGAACGAGCTAAGGACCAATTGGAACCAAATCAGGTTGAGCCAATAAGAACACTACCTCCTCCACCTCGTAGATCGAAAAGAGTTTTCCGTCCCCCTGAAAGATACTTAGGTATTATTTCAGAGGAAAGTAGAGAAAATGTTCCTCGTAGGTAATGGTGCTCATGGTGATGATCCCAAAACCTACAACGAGGCGATATCAGATATCGACTCCGAGAAATGGCTAGAGGCAATGCAGTCAGAAATTGACTCGATGCACTCAAACCAAGTCTGGACCTTGGTAGATCCACCAGAAGGTATAGTACCTATTGGGTGTAAATGGATCTTCAAGAGAAAGATTGGTGCAGATGGGAATGTGGAGACATTCAAGGCTAGACTAGTGGCAAAAGGTTATAGTCAATGCGAAGGCATTGACTATCAGGATACCTTTTCCCCTAGTGGCTATGCTAAAATCCATCCGCACATTGCTTGCCATTGCAGCCTATTTCGATTATGAAATATGGCAAATGGACGTGAAAAACGGCATTCTTAAATGGATATCTTGAGGAAGATATCTATATGGAACAGCCGCTAGGTTTCACATCCAGTGATACTGATCACAAGGTTTGCAAGCTGCAAAGGTCCATATATGGACTTAAGCAAGCATCTCGGAGCTGGAACACTCGTTTCAATGATGTGATCAAAATGTTTGGTTTCATCAAAAATGAAGAGGAACCATGTGTTTTCAAAAAGGTCAGTGGGAGCGCTGTTGTCTTCCTCGTATTGTACGTGGATGACATCCTCCTTATTGGGAATGATATTCCCATGTTGACGATAGTCAAAATGTGGTTGTCCAAGGAATTCTCCATGAAAGACCTAGGTGAAGCATCCTTTATTCTAGGAATTAAGGTCTATAGGGATAGACCGAATAGGATGCTAGGACTTTCACAGAAGATGTACATAGAGGAAAGTACTAAAGAGGTTTAGTATGGAAAACTCTAAGAGGGGATTAATACCCTTCAGACATGGTATTCATCTTTCCAAGAAGATGTGCCCTAGCACACCTGAGGAAATAGAATGCATGAGCAAGATCCCTTATGCTTCTGCAATAGGGAGCCTCATGTATGCCATGCTATGTACACGACCTGATATAGCCCATGCTGTGAGTGTCACAAGCAGATATCAGTCAAATCCAGGTGAAGAACACTGGACTTCTGTGAAATGTATCCTTAAGTACTTGAGAAGAACTAAGGATATGATGTTGGTCTTTGGTAATGGAGAACTCCAAGTCCAGGGATACACAGACTCGGATTTCATGTCCGATATAGATGATCGAAAGTCGACATCTGGGAGTCTGTTTGTGTGCAATGGTGGTGCTGTCAGCTGGAAGAGTTTCAAGCAAATCGTGATAGCAGATTCCACCATGGAAGCAGAATATATCACTGCATCAGAGGCTGCGAAGGAAGCATTCTGGTACAAGAAGTTTGCTGCAGAAATTGGAGTAATGCCATCAGATGCCATTCCTCTATACTGCGACAACAATGGCGCCATAGCCCTTGCTAAGGAGCCGAGGTCTCACCAGAAATCCAAGCACATTGAGCGGCGATACCACCTCATCCGCGATTACCTCGAGAAGGGTTACGTCGAGGTCAAGAGAGTCAACTCCGCAGATAATGTGGCAGACCCACTTACAAAGCCGTTGGGCCAGCAGAAGATTCGAAGCCCACCTTGAGAAGATGGGACTTAGACTTGTAGCCAATTGGCTTTAGGACAAGTGGGAGATTGTTAGATATATGTGCCCTAGAAGCCAGAATTGGCTGACACTTGTAATACACTTCTAGGGGCAAAATTATAATTTTGACTATAAATCAATAAAATGGGTTATTTTCTATCACATATGTGTATTTAGTGTCTGTGATACATCCTTTGAGTTAATGGTAATGATAATTCATATTTTCAAGAGTTGAAAATTTAAGACATGAATAATCATTATTAACTCATAAAATGCTCCCGACCATAGGATCATCACGAGGATGGTGATTGATCCGGAAGGTTGGTGTACAATCGCTTCTCTTTAGTAGATGAGTCTTGAGTCTACGGTGTGGAGACACCGGAGCGAGAGTACAGGTACTCGTTAGAGAACGAGGGCACTGAGCGTGACCACCTCGAGTAGTCATTAGGGAAGTCTACCTTCTCGTCAATGACTGACTCGATGCTGCAGTAGTGTGTCTGGTTCTTTGACCTGAGATGCATCGGCAGTTCACCTTGAGGGTGTTATAGTTTGACTACACCATTACTCGGTCTCCTAGCCATATGGAACCCTGAGGTGTATGTTGGCTATAGCATGTTCATTGTAGGAACTGGATTGCATCAAGATGGAATCTATCTACCTCGGTGGTAGAGGAGCAGCCCTATGATGAATCATGAGAATCAAGTCCTGAAGCCCATGGCCATGGCAGAGTGAAATAATAGAAAGAGTTTCTATTTAGATTTTCACATTGGACTCGAATCGAATGATTACATCATATGACAGAGACTAGGGTTTGACGAGTTTACCTTAACCCTAATCTGATCGGGGCTCAAGATAGAAGAACTTAATCACACAGGTAGCTGCACCAAGAGGTTCGCATTCAGCTCTGATGGGTTGCCACCATATACTGCTAGGTGTCACTGGTGGATTTTGGGAGCAATTAGAATGATTTAGATGATCGATCATTCTAGCTGTTCGAATCAGAAGAGTTCTGATCCATCGAAAGGAGTTTCGATGATGTCGATGATAGAGATCATGACATATCCCATTACCATACAGAACTGAACCTAACTGGGTCACACAAACAAGGGTTTGAATCTGGTGATCATCAATTGAACTGATCTAGTTCAATTGATCTGAATGAGATTCAATTAGGTTCAAGGAAAATCGTGCTAGCACTCGATTGAACCTAACGTTCTTCTTTTACTATCATAAATAAGTTGTCCTGACTGAGCCAAAGGAGTTTGTGCTCAATCAGAGGCCTTCATATGGTCTGAACTGGAGGTTGTCCAAGTCAGAAAAGGTTGTCTTATTTTGTAAGACATTACCTGCCATTTTTGGTCACCTGCCATTTCTTGTTCTTTGACTTTGGTCAAAAGTCTGACCTTTGACTGGTCAAATGTTGACCATTGACACTTTGACTTTTGACCACATGTCATGCACCTATTGGAGAGCTGGTGGGGGCCTGTCCCCCTGCCAGAACCTGGCAAGGAGGAAGGGCGCACGCCACCCTAGGCGTGTGCCCAAGTTGGAGGCGCCTAGGAGTCCTTGTTGGACAAGGACTCCACCTCCCTTTTGGATTCCAATCAGAGTTCTACTAAGAATCCAGTTTGACTGGTCTTAGGCACCCTCTAAGGAGGAATCCAGGGGTCTCTATTCCCAACCAATCAGATTTAGATCTGATTTCACAAAGGGTTGTGATTGGTTGGGAGGAAGAGGAGTTGGATCACGCTTAGTCTATAAATAAGACCCTGCGCCCAACTCAGATTCCAATGCAATTAGAATAGAGATTTCCCATACGCCCCAAGGCTGCCTCTCCCCTCTTCCTCCATGCCTAAACTTCTCCTCCTTCTCCTCTCCACGTCCAAAAGAGTTTTGGACTTAGGTTGGTGCGTTCCAGATCAAAAGAAAGGCGATCAAAAGAAGAAGGCTGCACTGCTGCAAAGGACGACTGCTGATCTTCAAAAGGAGTTTTGAAGATCCTCCAGATCAGATCCAGATCTAATTTTTGGAGGCATGATAGAGAAGAAGAGGATCTCCAGATCCAACCCGAGTGGATACCGGTAGAGGCCAGGCGCTTGCGTGGCTAGATCCAGAACCTTCCGCTGCAATCAGGATCATCTACAGGGTAATAGGATTACCCAAATCAGGTAAATTAAATTTGATTTAATTTATCTTATTTTATTTTATTTATTAAAATAATAAGAATCAGATCTGAAATATATCAAGATCTGATTGAGATCAAGAGAAAAATTTTTGAAATATATCTCTTGATCTGATCAGATCTGAACGAACCTGGACCGGGAAATCAGGATTTTCTTCAAGTAGAATATGTCATGATCTCTATCATCGACATCATTGAAACTCCTTTTGATGGATCAAAACTATTCTGATTCGAATAGCTAGAATGATCGATCTTCTAAATCATTCTAATTGCTCCCAAAATCTACTAGTGACACCTAGTAGTATATGGTGGCAACCCATCAGAACTGAATGCGAACCTCTTGGTGCAGCGACCTATGTGATTAAGTTCTTCTATCTTGAGCTCCGATTAGATTAGGGTTAAGGTGAACTCATCAAATCCTAGTTTCTGTCATATGATGTAATCATTCGATTCAAGTTCCGAAGTGAAAATCTAAATAGAAACTCTTTCTATTATCTCACTCTGCCATGGCCATGGGCTTCTAGACTTGATTTTCATGATCATCATAGGGCTGCTCCTCTACCACCGAGGTAGATAGATTCCATCTTGATGCAATCCAGTTCCTACAATGAACATGGTATAGCCAACATACACCTTAGGATTTCGTATGGCTAGGAGATCGAGTTATGGTGTAGTCAAACTATAACACCCTCAAGGTGAACTATCCGATGCACCTCAGGTCAAAGAACCAGACACACCACTACAGCATCGAGTCAGTCATTGACGAGAAGGTAGACTTCCTAATGACTACTCGAGGTGGTCACGCTCAGTGCCCTCATTCTCTAACGAGTACCTGTACTCTCACTTCGGTGTCTCCACACCATAGACTCAAGACTCATCTACTAAAGAGAAGCGATTGTACACCAACCTTCCGGATCAATCACCATCCTCGTGATGATCCTATGGTCGGGAGCATTTTATGAGTTAATAATGATTATTCATGTCTTAAATTTTTAACTCTTGAAAAATATGAATTATCATTACCATTAACTCAAAGGATATATCACAAAAACTAAATACACATATGTGATAGAAAATAATCCATTTTATTGATAATAGTTAAAATTATGATTTTGCCCCTAGAAGTGTATTACAAGTGTCAGCCAATTCTGGCTTCTAGGGCACATATATCTAACAGCTGGGTCTCTCATAGAAAATGTGCATAGAGGAGGTGCTGAAGAGATTTAGCATGGAATCCTCTAAGAGAGGTTTAGTATCCTTCAGATATGGCATTCATGTCTCCAAGGAAGATGTGCCCTAGCACACCTGACGAGATTGAACGCATGAGCAAGATCCCTTATGCTTCAGCAATGGAGAGCCTCATGTATGTCATGCTATGTGCACGACCTGATATTGCCCATGCTATGAGTGTCACAAGTAGGTATTAGTCGAATCTAGATGAAGAGCACTAGGACTTCTATGAAATATATCTTTAAGTACTTGAGAAGGACTAAAGATATATTTCTAGTCTTTGGTAATGGAGAACTCCTTGGTCCAAGAATATATAGACTCGGATTTTATATCCGACATAGATGATCGAAAGTCAGCATCTAGAAGTCTATTTATTTGTAATGGTGGAGCTATCAGTTAGGAAGAGTTCTAAGCAGACGGTGATAGCAGACTCCACCATGGAAGCATAGTACATTGCCGCATCGGAGTCTACAAAGGAAGCATTCCGATACAACAAGTTCATCATAGAGCTTAGAGTGATTCCATCAGATGCCATCCCTCTGTACTACAATAATAATAGCACCATAGCCCTAGCTAAGGAGTCAAGATCTCACCAAAAATCTAAGCACATCGAGTGGCGATAGCACCTCATCCGTGATTACCTCACGAAGGAATACGTCGAGATCAAGAGAGTTGACACTGCAGACAATGCAGCTGATCCGCTGATAAAGCCATTGAGCCAGAAGAAGATCGAAGCCCATCTTAAGAAGATGGGACTTAGATTTATAGCCATTTGGCTTTAGGTCAAGTGGGAGTGTGCCCTAGAAGCTAGATTGCCTGATACTTTTAAAACACTTCTAAGGGCAATTTTGTAATTTTGACTATAAATTAATAAATGAATTATTTTCTATCATAGTCTATATTTAAAGTATCTGTGATACATCCTTTGAGTTAATGGTAATGATAATTTATATTTTTAAGAGTTGAAAATTTAAGATATGAATTTTCATAATTAACTCATAAACTGCTCCTGACCGTAGGATCATCATAAGGATGGTGATCGATTTGGAAGGTTGGTGTATGATCACCTACTTTAGGATAGATGTATCTTGAGTCTACGGTGTGGAGACACTAGAGTGAGAGTATAGGTGCTCATTAGAGAATGAGGGCACTAAGCGTGACCACCTCGAGTAGTCATAAGAAAGTCTCCCTTCTCGTCGATGACTGACTCATTACTATAGTGGTGTGTCTGTTTCTTTGATTTGAGGTGCATCGGTAGTTCACCTTGAGGGTATTATAGTTTGACTACACAATAACTCGATCTCCTAGCCATTCAGAATTCTGAGGTGTATGTTGGCTATAGCATGTTCATTATAGGAATTGGATTGCACCAATAGGGGATCTATCTACCTCGATAGATGAGGAGCAGTCCTATGATAATCATGAGAATTGAGTCTTTAAATCCATAGGCCATGGTAGAGTGAAGATGACAGAAAGAGTTTTTATTAGAGTTTCACATTAGACTCGAATCGAATGATTAATTCATATGACGAATATTGAATTTGATGAGCTTCACCTTAACCCTAATTCTATCAAGACTCAAGATAGAAGAACCCAATCACACAGGTAGCTACATTGAGAGGTTCACTTTTTCATTCTGATGGGTTGCCACCACATACTGCTAAGTATCATTAGTGGATTTTGGGAGCAATTAGAATGATTTAGATGATCGATCATTCTAATTGTATGAATTAGAAATATTCTAGGTCCATCGAAAGGTATTTCGATGATGTTGATGATAGAGATAGCGACATATCTTGTTACCATATGAAACTAAACCTAACTAGATTACACAAATAAAGATTTGGATCTGGATGTCATCAATTGGACTAACCAAGTTTAATTGATTTGGATTAGATTCAATTAGGTTCAAGAAAATCATGCTAGCACACGATTGAGCCTAACATTCTCCTTTTGTAATCATTTTGGTTCATTTTGGATGATCCAAATTTATTTGGACTCACTCAGAAAACTTGTCTTAGTCTGACTGGAAGCTTGTCCAGATCAGAAAAGGGTTGTCTTAATTCATTAGATAAATTTAAGACAATATCTGCCAATTTCTATCATCCTGCTAATTCCTGTTTTTGAAACATAGGTCAACATTTGACCCTGGACACTTGGACATAGGGCCATGTGTCATGCGCTAATAGAAGAGCACCTAGGGCTCTTGTCTTTATGCTAAAAGAGGCAAGAGAGAGGGTGCATGCCACCCTAGGCATGCGCCCCATGTGGACAAGAGATGGAGTCCCATATAGATGGGACTCCAAAGTTTCTTGATGGATTTAAACACCTAGGTGCCAAAGACTTTTGCTTTATCTAGTATTGGCACCACCTATGTAAATTTTTGAGGAACTCTCATCTGATTGGATCACATGATATCATCCCACCAATCAGATTTAGGTCTGATTGAATGAAGGCCTCTTATTGGCTAGGATGATGTGGCACTACATGGGGCAACAAGGTCTATTTAAACCCTATCTGCACCTAGGTTTATAGAGCTTCTTTCTTTCACCATGCTGCAAGGCTGCCCTCCTCTATTCCATGCCTCCTTTTAATCCTCTCTCTCTCCTCTCCATGTCCAAAGGAGTTGGACATGGTTTCAAGTGCAATCCAAGAAAGAATGGTGCCCAAATCAGGAAGAGGGCAGCATTGCTAAAAGAGACAACCGCTGCTTCTTCAAAGAAGTTTTGAAGAACTTTAAGATTAGATCTAGATCTGATTTTTGAAGAGATGATTTAGAAAGAGATAACCTCTAAATCCTACCCAAGTGGTCACCGATAGAGAACAGGCACGTGCTTGGCTTCTTCCAGAACCTCAGGATGAATCAAGATCATCACAAGATAATCTGATTATCCAAAACAAAGGTGTTAAATTAAATTAAATTAAATTAAATTTTTAATTTTTTAATATCAGATCTTTAGGATTAGATCCGAGATGTCTCAATCTAATTAGGATCATAAAAAAATTTTTAAAATATTTCTTTAGATCCAGTCAAACCTAAACGATCCTATGCTAGAAAAATAAGATTTTTCCTTTAGCGGAATCCTCTGAAAGTGCACGGGAGTTCGACGGTGCGACCTTGAATAAGTAAAATAGAATTATTGTTATGCTAACCTTGCCCTCTGATTAAAGACAGAAGACATGTTTGATGGCTATCAATGCTCCTTTCGGATGACCTCCTCTAGTCGAACTCCCTCCTTCTTCAATCGAATCCCCTCCGGACGATCTCCTCTAGACGACGTCTCTCCAGTCAAACTCCTTCCGGATAACCTCCCTCTAGTCAAACTCCTTCCAGATGACCCCTCCAGCCGACCTCCTCCTGCACGACCTCCTCCAGTCGAATCCCCTCTAGATGACCTCCCTTCAGTCAAACTCCTTAAGGACGACCTCCTTCAGGACGACCTCCATCAGGATGACCTTCCTCTAGTCGAACTCCTTCCAGATGACCTCCTCTAGTCAACCTCCTCCTGGATGATCTTCTTCAGTCGAATCCCCTCCAGACGACCACCTCCACCCGACCTTGTTAGATATGTGTGCCCTAGAAGCTAGAATTGGCTGACACTTGTAATACACTTCTAAGGATAAAATTATAATTTTAACAATAAATAATAAAATAAATTATTTTTTATCATATAAGTATATTTAGTGTCTGTGATACATTCCTTGAGTTAATGGTAATGATAAATCATATTTTCAAGAGTTGAAAATTTAATACATGAATTTTTATTTATTAACTCATAAAATGCTCCTGACCATAGGATCATCATGAGGATGGTGATTGATCCGAAAGGTTAGTATATAATCATTTTTTTATAGTAGATGAGTCTTAGTCTATGGTGTAGAGACATCAAAGCGATAGTATAGGTACTCGTTAGAGAACGAGAGCACTGAGCGTGACCACCTCGAGTAGTCATAAGGAAGTCTACCTTCCCATCGATGACTGACTCGATGCTGTAGTGGTTTGTCGGGTTCTTTGACATGAGGTGCATCGGCAATTCACCATGAGGGTGTTATAGTTTGACTACACTATAACTCAGTCTCCTAGCCATTTAGAATCCTGAGGTGTATGTTGGCTATACCATGTTCATTGTAGGAATTGGATTGCACCAAAATGGAATCTATCTACCTCGATGGATGAGGAGCAGCCCTATGATGATCATGAGAATCAAGTCCATAAGCCCATGGCCATGGCAAAGAGTGAAATAATAGAAAGAGTTTCTATTAAGGTTTTCACATCAGACTTGAATTGAATGATTAAATCATATGATAGAAATTAGGGTTTGACGAGTTCACCTTAATCCTAATCTGATCGGGGGTCAAGATAGAAGAACTTAATCATAAAGTAGCTGCACCGAGAGGTTGATTTTCAGTTTTGATGGATTGCCATTATATGCTACTAGATGTCACTGGTGGATTTTGGGAGCAATTAGAATGATTTAGATGATCGATCATTCTAAGTTGTCTGAATCAGAAGAGTTCTGATCCATCAAAAGAAGTTTTGATGATGTCGATGATGGAGATCATGACATATCCCATTACCATACAAAACTGAACCTAACTAGATCACACAAACAAGGGTTTGGATCTGGATATCATCAATTGGACTAACCTAGTTCAATTGATTTGAATAAGATTCAATTAGGTTCAAGAAAATCATGCTAGCACATGATTGAGCCTAACGTTCTCCTTTCTCTATCATAAAAGTTGTCTCGACTGAGCCAAATAAGTTTGTGCTCACTCAGATACCTTTACCTAATCTGATTGAAGATTGTCCAAGTCAGAAAAGGGTTGTCTTAATTTATGAGATAAATTTGAGACAACACCTACCATTTTCTATCACTTGCTATTTCTTGTACTTTGACTTGATCAAACGTTGACCTTTGACCCCTGGACATCTGCCCATGTGTCATGCACGTATTGGAGAGTAGATAGGAGCTTGTTCCCTCTTTAGAAATTGGAAAGAAGGGGGTGCACACCTAGGATGGCGGGCGTGCATGGATAGGGACGTTGGAGTCCCATATGGATGGGACTCCAGGTTACTTCTTGGATTCAAACTAGGTGACCCTCACCTATAGACTTTGACCAATCTTAGGCACCACCTTAGGATGAATCTGTGGGTCTCTCATCTGATTGGATCAGATGTTGTCATCCCATCAATCAGATTTAGATCTGATTGCACGAAGCAACGTGATTGGTCGGAGTGATGCAGCACTGCATGGCATAGTAGAGTCTATAAAAAGATCCTATCTATGACCACTTTAGAGCTCTCCCCCGCTAAGCCACGCCCAAGACTGCTCCTCTCCCTTCTCCATGCCACCATCTAGCCCTCTCCCTTCTCTCCATGCCCAAGGAAGTTGGGCCTTCAGATTAGTGCAAGTCAGGCAAGAAAAGGCTGACGAAAAAGGAAGAAGGCAGCACTATTGCAGAGACGATGGATGATCTTCAGAAGAAGTTTTAAAGATTCTCTAAATCAGATCTAGATCTAATTTTTGGAAAAAGAAGAAGAAGAAGAAGATCTCTAGATCTAACCTAAGTGGATACCGGTAGAGGCCAGGCGCTTGCGTGGCTAGATCCAGAACCTCAGGGCTTCGGCAGAATCATCAATGGGTAATCAGATTACCCAGAATCAAGGTTAAATTAATTCAAAATTAATTTAATTTAATTTTTTTATTTATTAGATCATAAAATTAGATCTGAAAAGTGTTATATCTAATCTAGATCTAATAGGATAATTTTGAAATATACCTCTCAATCCAATCAGATCTAAACGAACCTGATCCAAAAAATCAGGATTTTCCTTCAACTAGTATCAGAGCCAGGTTCTTATAAAATTTATTTAGATCTAATTTAATCTAATTAATTAGTGATTTTAGGTATCACATAAGATATGATTAGATCTAAAATTAGAAAAATAAAAAATTAAAATTAATTAATCTAGATCTAATATGTATCAGATACATATCTAGACTCAGTATAGAATTATTCTATGTGTAGTCTAGTATAATCATATTCTTTTATTTGATTAAATATAATTTTTAAATTTATTTATTTTTTATTTTTTAATATTATAAATATTATAATCAGATCTAAAAATAAAAAATAAATTTAATTTAATTTGTTCATATGAGATATGATAATTGCATGTTTAGACAAGTTGTAGAATAGTTCTGCAAATAGGTCTAGATTAAATTTTATCTGATAAGATCAAATTTAAATTTAATTTTTTAGATGATTATGAGATAATTTAGATCTAAAAAATATGCATACATGATATATGTGATATATACAAAATATGTTTTAATTAGATCTATTTTTTATATGAGATATATGCTTAGATCTAATTAGTTTTTGTAGATTAGTTGTATTTCTGATTAAGGCGTTCCCCTTGGCCGTCCGATCATAAGAATAAAGTAGGACTTAAAGACCCTCTCCTCTCATTTGATGGGGTGTTCTTATGATGTGTAGGGGTGCTGCACGTTCGTCCTTAATCAAAAATTGAAAACTTACTTTCTACAAAATTCTAGATCCTGAAATCCTAGGATCTTATTTATATGTTTTGTTTAAGAAGCCTAACTTAATTAAGAATTAAGATTATGATATATCAATTAGGTCTAAAATTGAAGAATTTTAGATCTAAGACATGTTCATAAAACTGGGTTCAGGCTTGGGTAGCTCAATTAGGTCTAGCGGTTGATCAAATCGAATTAAGAGTTGGTTAGATGGGATCAACAATGCTTAAATTGATCAGCCTAATAGGATTAAGTCTGGGTCAAGATCGAGTCACATGAGTGATCGATCAAGCTAAGACCTAATTAGGCTCAGTGGTTAGAGTCTGGATTGTAGGATAATCCAATTGGTTCTGGCTCAATAATTTGGTGTCTAAGGTAAGTTTGGCAGATACGACCGACTAGTTTTTAATTGGTAGCTACTCGACTCCAATGCATTCTTGTCGAGTTAATGGCATATCCCTTCCACTGGTCTCACTTATCTGGCCATGTTTGTTGACTCAGTTCTGATCTGAGGTGGTCAATAATCCGAGCTAACCCATGCCACTAGGTTAGTCATAATAGTTATGACTATGTCAAGTCTAGTTTAATAAGACCTAAATCAAAACTCCCTAAGAAAAGATTAAGTCTAAGGTCTTCCACCATTGTAGATGTGCGGGCCCTTCCCGGGGTTGATTGTTCTCGACTGATTACAGTGGCTCAGTTGCACCGGAAAGATGCAACCATGTCTATTAGGGATTAGATGCTACAGGCTGGAGGATGGATTGGACTCAATATTTTGGATACGATGAGAGACTCAATTAGAAATCCAATCTATGCAAATGGTGGATCTGACTTAACTAAGGAGTTGATCAATATTTCAGACATAATGAGATTCATGAATTAGAGACCAAGTTTGGGTGCACCATGATTAGAGAATCATTGAATAAGAGTTGTTCACCCATTGGCTAACCCATCACCAATAACTGTTAGGTGAGGTGATGAGTAAGTTGGTGGGACCGCACCACCCACTAAAAATCAGTAATCATGGAGATTTTCACATCTCTACAGAGGAAGTGTAGTGATCCGAGAAAATAGTGGGAGCTAATTTGTTTAAAAATAAAATTTTTAAACAAATTGGTTAAGTCTTAATTACAATATCTAACCAGAAGCTTTGACTCTCTATAGGAAAATGTTTGTATCCAATCCACTAGCATGAATCCTGGACACCCATAGACTGATCGAACCAAATAACTTATAAGGATTGGTTCCAAAACTTTAAAATTATTTTGGATTCCAAGAAGTTAACTCATGTATTGGACCAGGACTCTCCCACCTTACCAGCTCGTCCATCTAACTGAACAAAGAGTGTCTCTGGATAAGTGGACTGACGAAGATAATAAGGCCAGATACTATATGTTGGGCTCGATGTCTGATGAGCTTCAGCGTCAACATGAAGATATCAAAACTACTCGCCAAATGTTGGCTCACCTACAGGAAGATGTTTGGTGAACAGAGTCGTGCAGCCAAGTATCAAGTCACTAAATGACTGTTCAAGGCTAAGATGTGCGATGGGTAGTCAGTCCAAGATCATTATCTGATGATGATCAAAGATTTGGAAGAGCTTGAGAAGCTCGGAGTGAGGTTGGACTTGGATCTACAGAATGACATAATTCTGCAATCCTTGACTGATGCATTTGGGCAGTTCATCATGAACTACCATATGCATAAACTTCAAAACTCCTTGGCCAAACTTATGAACATGCCGGTTACCGCTGAGCTTTCCATGAAAGGTTCTAAAGGCTCAGTACATGCTATGGAATAGACTTCTTCCAAGAGAAAGTCTTTTGAAAAAAAGAAGAAGTCTGTGAAAAAGTAGGTGGAAGGAGGAAAGAAAAAAAAGAAAGAGCCGAAGAAGAAGGTCGCTGACAAAAGAAAGTATTTCTATTGCAACAATGACAGCCATTAGAAGCGAAACTGTCCTACTTACCTGACCGCCCTAAAGAAGAAGGAGGCAGATCCTTCTGGAGGTATGCTCATTATTGAGTCTAACCTTACGATTTCTTCTGCATCCAGTTGGGTGCTTAACTCTGGTTCTAGTGCTCACTTGTGCACTTCTATGCAGGATCTTGAGGATTGCAGGAGGCTGAGGGATGGTGAGATGATCCTACATGTGTCGAAAATGAAGCAAGAGTTGCTGTCGTGGTCATGAGAACATATCCTCTTCGATTACCATCTAGTTTAGATTTAGTATTAAAAGACTGTTATTTTGTGTCCTGCAGCAAGCAGGAATTTGATTTCTATTTCTTGCCTTGCATTAGAAGGCTATGTAATTAGTTTTCTTAAGGACCATTGTAACATTTTTTATGAAAGAAATAAAATTGCAAATGGTTTCCTTATTAATGGTCTTTATCAGTTACATGTTGATGTATCTATTTTTAACTTCGAGCAAAGTGTGAATGCCATAAAATCAAAATGTCCTAGGGATAGTCCTAATAATAGGTATCTATGGCACCTAAGATTAGGTCATATAATAGAAGATAGGGTTAACAAATTGGAGAAAATTGGGCTATTGAGTTCGTTGACTTATGAGTCATATCCAATTTATGAATCCTGTCTTCATGGCAAAATGACTAAGCTTCCTTTTGTAGGACATGAGGAAAGGGCCACGGATCTTCTTGCCCTAGTACATACATATGTGTGCGGCCTATTTGACATGCCGACTAGAGGCAATTTTGTCTACTTCATAACCTTTACCGATAATTTATCAAGATATGGGTATGTATATCTTATGAGACATAAGTCTGAAGCTTTTGAAAAGTTTAAAGAATTCAAACATGAAGTAGAAAAATAAATTGAAAAATCCATTAAGGTTCTTCGATTAGATCGAGGAGGTGAATATCTTAGTCGAAAATTCCTGGACTATCTCAAGAAAAATGACATAGTCTCTCAATGGACTCCACCTGGAACATCTCAACTCAACGAGGTTTTAGAACGGAGGAACTAGGCCCTATTAGATATGGTCCGATCCATGATAAGCTTCATAGACCTCCTTGATTTTCTTTAGGGATGCTATTTGTTAACTACAATATACTTACTGAATAGGGTTCCTTCTAAAACTGTTCCTACCACACCGTATGAAATATGGCATGGTAAGAAATCAAGTCTGAGTCATCTTAGAATTTGGGGTTGTCCGACTCATGTCAAAAGACAACAAGCGGACAAGTTAGACTTTAGATCTTTTAGAGCTCGATTCATAGGATATCCTAAAGAGTCATTAGGATATTATTTCTACATTCTAGAAGATCACAATGTGATTGTGAGTCGACATGCCAGCTTTCTTGAAAAATAGTTTATTCAAGATAGCGGCATTGGAAAGCAGATCAAGTTCGATGAGAAAGTCTCACAAGAGCAACGAGCTAAGGACCAAATAGAACCAAATCTAATTAAGCCAATCCATACACTACCTCCTCCACCTCGTAGATCGAAAAGAATTTTTCGTCCCCCTGAAAGGTACTTAGGTACTATTTTAGAGGATATAGAGGAAATGTTCCCCATAGGTAATGGGGTTCATAGTGATGATCCCAAAACCTATAACGAGGCAATATCAGATATTGACTCCGAGAAATGGTTAGAGGCAATGAAGTCAGAAATTAACTCAATGCACTCAAACCAAGTCTGGACCTTGGTAGATCCACCAAAAGGTATAGTACCTATTGGGTGTAAATGGATCTTCAAGAGAAAGATTGGTGCAGATGAAAATGTGGAGACATTCAAGGCTAGATTAGTGGCAAAAGGTTATAGTCAATGTGAAGGCATTGACTATCAGGATACCTTTTCGTCAATAGCTATGCTAAAATTCATCCGCACATTGCTTGCTGTTATAGCCTATTTTGATTATGAAATATGGCAAATGGATGTAAAAATGGCATTCTTAAATGAATATCTTGAGGAAGATATCTATATGGAACAACCCTTAGGTTTCACATCCAGTGATGATGATCACAAAGTATGCAAGTTGCAAAGATCCATATATGGACTTAAGCAAGCATCTCGGAGCTAGAACAGTCATTTTAATGATGTGATCAAAATGTTTGGTTTTATCAAAAATAAGGAGGAGCCATGTGTCTTCAAAAAGTTCAATGGGAGCGCTGTTGTCTTCCTCGCATTGTACATGGATGACATCCTCCTTATCGGGAATGATATTCCCATGTTGACCATAGTTAAAATGTGGTTATCTAAAAAATTCTCTATGAAAGACCTAGGAGAAGCATCCTTTATTCTAGGAATTAAGGTCTATAGAGATAGACCAAATAGGATGCTAGGACTTTCACAAAAGATGTACACAATGGAAGTACTAAAGAGATTTAGTATGAAAAACTCCAAGAGGGGTTTAGTATCCTTCAGGCATGGCATTCATCTTTCCAAGTAGATGTGCCCTAACACACGTAAGAAAATAGAACGCATGACCAAGATCCCTTATGCATCAGCAATAGGGAGCCTCATGTATGCCATGTTACATACACAACCTGATATAGCCCATGCCGTGAGTGTCACGAGCAGATATCAGTCGAATCCAGGTGAAGAACACTGAACTTTTGTGAAATATATTCTTAAGTACTTGAGAAGAACTAAGGATATGTTGTTGGTATTTGGTAATAGAGAACTCCAAGTCCAGGGGTATACAGACTCGGACTTTATGTCCGATGTTGATGATCGAAAGTCGACATCTGGGAGTCTGTTGGTGCGCAATGGTGGAGCTGTCAGTTGAAAAAGTTCCAAACAAATAGTGATAGCAGATTCCACCATGGAAGCAGAATATATTGCTGCATCAGAAGCTGCGAAGGAGGCATTCTGGTATAAGAAGTTTGCTGCAGAGATCAGAGTGATGCCAATAGATGCCATTCCTCTGTACTGCGACAACAATGGCTCCATAGCACTTGCTAAGAAGCCAAGGTCTCACCAGAAATCCAAGAACATCGAGCAGCGATACCACCTTATCCACGATTACCTCGAGAAGGGTTACATCGAGGTCAAGAGAGTCGACTCCGAAGATAATGTGGCGGATCCGCTTATAAAGTCGTTGGGCCAGTAGAAGATCGAAGCCCACCTTGAGATGATGGGACTTAGATTTGTAGCCAATTGGCTTTAGGTCATGTGGGAGTTTGTTAGATATGTATGCCCTAAAAGCCAGTATTCGCTGACACTTGTAATACACTTCTAAGGGCAGAATTATAATTTTGGTTATAAGTAATAAAATAGATTATTTTCTATCACATAAGTGTATTTAGTGTCTGTGATATATTCCTTGAGTTAATGGTAATGATAATTCATATTTTTAAGAGTTGAAAATTTAAGACATGAATTTTCATTTATTAACTCATAAAATGCTCCTGACCATAGGATCATCATGAGGATGGTGATTGATCCAGAACGTTAGTGTACAATCACTATTTTGTAGTAGATGAGTCTTAAGTCTATGTTGTAGAGATACTGGAGCGAGAGTATAGGTACTCATTAGAGAATGAGGGCACTGAGCGTGACCACCTCGAGTAGTCATAAGGAAGTCTACCTTCTCATCGATGACTGACTCGAAGCTGCAGTGGTGTGTCTGGTTCTTTGATCTGAGGTGCATCAGCAGTTCATCTTGAGGGTGTTATAGTTTGACTACACCATTACTCGATCTTCTAGCCATTCGAAATCCTGAGGTGTATGTTGGCTATAGCATGTTCATTGTAGGAATTGGATTGCACCAAGATGGAATCTATCTACCTTGGTGGATGAGGAGCAGCCCTATGATGATCATGAGAATCAAGTCCATAAGCCCATGGCCATGACAAAGAGTGAAATAATAGAAAGAGTTTCTATTAAGGTTTTCACATCAGACTTGAATTGAATGATTAAATCATATGATAGAAATTAGGGTTTGACGAGTTCACCTTAACCCTAATCTGATCGGGGCTCAAGATAGAAGAACTTAATCACACAAGTAGCTGCACTGAGAGATTTATTTTCAGTTTTGATGGGTTGCCACCATATGCTGCTAGATGTCACTGGTGGATTTTGGGAGCAATTAGAATAATTTAGATGATCGTTCATTCTAAGTTGTCTGAATCAGAAGAGTTCTGATCCATCGAAAGGAGTTTCAATGATGTCGATGATAGAGATCATGACATATCCTAGTACCATACAAAACTGAATCTAACTGGATCACACAAATAAGGGTTTAGATCTAGATATCATCAATTGGACTAACTCAGTTCAATTGATTTGAATAAGATTCAGTTAGGTTCAAGAAAATCATGCTAGCACACGATTGAGCCTAACGTTCTCCTTTCTCTATCATAAAAGTTGTCTTGACTGAGCCAAATAAGTTTGTGCTCACTTAGATATCTTTACCTAATCTGATTGGAGATTGTCCAAGTTAAAAAAGGGTTGTCTTAATTTATGAGATAAATTTGAGACAACACCTATCATTTTCCATCATCTGTTATTTCTTATACTTTGACTTGGTCAAACATTGACCTTTGACCCCTGGACATCTATCCATGTGTCATGCACTTATTGAAGAGCAGATAGGGGCTTGTCTCCTCTTTAGAAATTGGAAAGAAGGGGGTGCATGCTTAGGATGGCGTGCACTCATGGATAGGGATGCTGGAGTCCCATACGGATGGGACTCCAGGTTGCTTCTTGGATTCAAACTAGGTGATCCTCACCTATAGACTTTGACCAGTCTTAGGCACCACCTTAGGATTAATCTATGGATCTCTCATCTGATTGGATCAGGTGATGTCATCTCACCAATCAGATTTAGATCTGATTGCATGAAGCAACGTGATTGGTCGGGGTGATGCAGCACTGTATGGTGCAGCAGAGTCTATAAAAAGACCCTATCTACGCCCACTTTAGAGCTCTCCCCCTCTAAGCCATGCCCCAAGGCTGCCCCTCTCCCTTCTCCATGCCACCATCTGGCCCTCTCCCTCCTCTCCACGACCAAGAAAGTTGGGCCTTCAGATTAGTGCAAGTCAGGCAAGAAAAGGCTGACGTAAAAGGAAGAAGGCAGCAGTTCTATAGAGACGATGGATGATCTTCAGAAGAAGTTTTGAAGATTCTCCAAATCAGATCCAGATCTGATTTTTGGAGAAAAGAAAGAGAAGGAGAAGATCTCTAGATCCAGCCCAAGTGGATACCGATAGAGGCCAGGTGCTTCCGTGGCTAGATCCAGAACCTTAGGACTTCGACAGGATCATCAATGGATAATCAGATTACCCAGAATCAAGGTAAAATTAATTTAAAATTAATTTAATTTTATTCTCTTATTTATTAGATCATAAAATTAGATCTGAAATATGCCAGATCTGATCTAGATCTAAGAGAAAATTTTTGAAATATACCTCTCGATCCAATTAGATCTGAATGAACCTGATCCAAAAAATTAGGATTTTTCTTCAACTGACCTCCTCCCGTACAACCCCCTATGGTTGACCTTCTCCTAGTCGCCTGGAAGAGCCTCACCGTTCACATAAATTTGGCTACCAACTCAACATGAATCGACCAACATGCAAGCAACATCAAAAGAGCCTGAACTCCTCTAAAGCCATTGTGACCTGAGGCTCTTCGCCATCAGCGCCTATCCCATCCAAACTTCGACTATTAATCCCCAACGTACAGGCACGTCATGATAAGAGACACCACTCTCGACTAGAAAGTCACTACAACAAACACCACTCTAGACTGATAAGTCATGACAATGAACACTACCCTCCATAACAAACTCCGTGTGGCCTGAGCGGCCAACTACCAGATGGTTACGACTGTCGCCATCAGTTTGTTACATGCTCCACCTATAAAAAAAATCCTTCAGATATATTTTTTCTAAGCTCTCTCCTTCTTCCCGATACTCTGCCTTTCTATTTTTTGAGCAATCCATTTCAGTTGGCTGAAAAATTGACTTGAGCGTCGGAGGGTCCTGCCGAAGCCACCCCCCCTCTGATTTGGATTTTATTTTGTAGGTCCCGTTGGTGGCCTTGGCTTCTCCACTCTAGCCATCTCTAGTATCCTCATGGATTTTTATATCAACAAAATTGGCACTAGAGGAAGGGACTCTAAGCCCTTGTTCTAAGAGGAGTGCATAGTCGATCTTGCTTGCCTTCCTTTCTCTCTTAATTTCTTGAATCCACTTTTAGTTGATCTTTTCTTGCTCTAGAGAATACCTCCAAAAAAGACAACCACTCAGTGGTTTACCACTTTTGCCATCAGATTTGAGCCAGATCCATACATTCTGGCTCCATCATCCACTCTCCAACCTCCTCCACCAGTGGCCATGGTGGATCCAAAGGAGTTCAACCTACTAATGCAGTAAGTTCGGGGCCTCATCGAGATGGTACAGGCCTTACAGCAACCCTCAATAGTGACCCAATCGAAAAAACCCTAGTCGGGGCTTTAGGAACTGGTGCCAAAAAGGGAAACCTAGGTTAGTAGACCCATCATCTCTAGAAAGGGGAAGCAAAGAGTAGGGAGCCCCTATTCTAATCATGGCTCTTCTCTGGAGTAAACTTTCTCTATTTACTGTCAGCGATCCTCTAAGATCCATGATTGAGATGACGATCTCGACCAAAAACTTCAAGACATGAACTTACGGATTGAGGAGCTCCACCATGTCATCCTAGCTTACCATGATGATATCTACTTTGATCCTCCTTTCTCTATCAAAATTATGCAAGAGCCCATCCCGCCGAACTTCAAGCTCTTCCAATTCGAGACCTACGATAGGACTTCTGATCCGATCAACCACCTGGAGGCTTTCTGAATGATGATGCTGCTTTATGGCGCATCGAACACCATCCTGTACCAAGCTTTCCCATCTATCGTGAAGGGAGTAGCAAGAAACTGGTACTCGAGTCTTAAGCCAGGTATGATCTTCTCTTTCGACCAAATGAGCCATTAGTTTGCATCTCATTTCATAAGCAGCCGGCACCCGAGATGAGGTTTGGATTCCCTCATCAACATGAAAAAGAAGGATGTGGAGTCAATTTGAGCTTACGTCAGTTATTTTAATGCAGTTATATTAGAGGTCTAGAATCTAGACTAATCTATGGCTATGGCTACACTAAAGGGCTGCCTCCAGAAAAATAATCTTCTATCATTCCTGGAAAGAAAATACCATAGGAATTTTGCTGATATGCTAGCCTGGGCCGAAGGTTATGCCTAGATAGAAGAAGCCATCAAATTGAAGGATGACGAGGCTGCAAGAGAGTGGCAAGCAAGTGAACCCAACCAACCCATGCTTGAAAGAAAATCAAGTGAAGCTCGACCACACTCTTGAACTCCTTGTCCCGAGTGCAATCAAGTTTGAACTCCTTCTCGAGCTCGTCGACAAGAAAGCCCAAATCGAAAGATCCGACGGAACTGCCCTCCTAGAAGATTCAACAATTATGCCCCCTTGAATGCCTCTAAGACTCAAGTGCTAATGGAGATAAAGGAGCAGCTAGCCGAGCCTGGGAAGATGTTGACTCATCCAACCAAACATAATCCCAACAAGTTTTGCCTCTACCATCATGACCATGGTCACAATACTAAAGAATGCACCCAACTTCAGGATGAGATTGATGCGCTAATTAGGAGAGGTTGGCTGGATCGGTTCATCAGGCACCGACTAGAAAGGAGAGATGATCATCCGAGAGCCCCACCACCACCTGAGCCACCTCAATGGGATGAGCCCTAAGAAGATCGACCCCCTCTCGAAGTCATCCATGCTATCATTGGGGGACACTAGCAAGGGGATGCCAGTAGATCGATCGAGCTGACGAAGAGATAGCGGACTGAGGAGCCCATCACCTTCACTGAAGAGGACGCCCAGGGAGTTTAGCTTCTGCATAATGACATGGTTGTAGTAAATTTAAATACTACTGATTATGATGTATGCCGTATTTTAATTGATAATAGAAGCTCTACTGATATCTTACTTTATGATGCTTTTTCCAAAATATCTATATCTGATGATAGGATGGGCCCAATGAACTCCCCGTTGCTAGGATTCATTGGAGATGCCATGCCGATGGAAGGGATAATAATGTTGCCTATGGTGGTCAATCGATACCTGAAACAATCTATAGCATGAGTTGATTTTTTGGTAGTCAAAGCTCCTTCTACCTATAATGCGATCCTTTACTGACCTAGTTTGAATACAGTTCTAGCTGTAGTTTCTACTTACTATCTAAAGATGAAGTTTCCAACTAGGCATGGAGTCGAAGAGATAAGGTGCCAGCTTGGCACTGCTAAAGTATTGCTTTATCGGGATGAAGATAAGTAGACCCTTGTCCAGTGGATGGACTTGATGCTCATGACAATCTATCTGAAAAAAAGAGGAGAACCCATTGATGACCTCATGGAGATCCCTTTGAATGATAGAAACAAAAAACATATAGTGAAGATCGGCTCGAGCCTAAGAGGAGAAGTTAGAAAGTAGCTCGTCACCTTCTTGCAAAGAAACTCTAATGTCTTTGCTTGGATGCTTGCATACATGCCCAGAATCGATGCAGAAGTTATGGAACACCGCTTGGGTATAGACATTAAGCGACGACTAGTGAAGCAGAAGAAACACAGCTTTGCACCAAAAAGATAGAAGGTGATAATGGACAAAATCAACAAACTCCTAAAGGCAGAATTTATTTGAGAAGTGCTTTAATCCAATTGGATCACAAATGTTGTCCTAATTAGAAAAGCAAATATCAAGTGAAGGATGTGCATAGACTTCATAGATTTAAATATAGCCTGCCCAAAAGATAGCTACCCACTGTCCAGAATCGACCAACTGATGGATGCAACTTCAAGCTATGAGCTCCTCACCTTCATGGATGCCTTCTTTGATTATAATCAAATCCAGATGGCACCAGAGGATGAGAAAAAAATATTTTTATTGCTGACCATGGTCTTTATTATTATAAGATCATGTCATTCGGGCTTAAAAATGTAGGTACGATATACCAGCACCTAGTTAATAAAATCTTCAAGGAGCAGATCGGCTGCAACATGCAAGTCTATGTGGATAACATGTTGGTCAAAAGCCGATCTTCACCAAACCATATCACCAACCTTGAAGAAATCTTCGGCACTCTCCGAAAGTGCAAGATAAAGCTGAACCTTATGAAATGCACTTTTGGAGTAACCTCGGGGATATTCTTAGGATTCATGGTATCAAATTGTGGCATCGAGGCCAACCCAGAGAAGATCAAAGCTATTCAGAAAATGACTGCTCCAAAAGAAATAAAAGAAGTCCAATGCCTCATAGGCAAGATGGCAGCTCTAAATTATTTTGTGTGAAGGTCAGCGGAGCATTGCATGCCCTTCTTTCAGGTACTCAAGTAGCCTAAGAGCTTCAGCTGGACCCCCAACTATCAGCAAGCCCTTGAAGAACTGAAGAACTACCTCAGCTCACCCCCACTGCTCACCAAACATGAACTTGGGAAAGAATCATTCCTCTATCTCATCATGTCTCCTATACATACTGGTTAGAGAGGAAGCAAAAATTCAAAAGCTGATCTACTATATAAGTAGAGTCCTGAGAGATGTGAAAATGAGGTATACCAAATTAGAAAAACTAATATATGCCTTGTTGATTACAGTCAGGAAGCTTTGACCTTATTTTTAGGGACACACTATTACACTCTTTACTGACCAATCCATCAAGGCGGTTCTTCATTGACCCGATACCTCGAGCAGGATAGCAAAGTGGGTAATCGAGTTAACTAAATTCGACATCCACTTTCGATCTCGATCATCCATTAAAGCTCAAATATTGATCGATTTCATAGTAGAATGCACTATACCAGAGGAGACCGAACTTGAGCATCAAGAAGCCTTCATCCCTAGCTCCTCAGAAGAAAAGGCCAATCTTCTTGAAGATTTTTGGACACTGTATGTGGATGGTTCATCCAGTGCTTCTGAGGTAGGTGCGGGCTTAATTTTCATTAATTTAGAAGGAGTTGTGGTGGAGTACGCATTGCGCTTTGACTTTCATGCCACTAATAATGGAGTAGAATATGAAGCCTTACTTGCAGGACTGAGGATAGCCAAGGAGCTAGGAGTACAATATTTGAAGGCATACAGTGACTCACAGTTGGTAGTGGGATAAGTTAATAGCTCCTTTGAAGCCCAGAAGGAGAGCATGAAAAAGTACTTGAAAAAGGTGAAAAGCTTAAGTTCGGCCTTTGACGACTTCGACATTCAGTAGATCCCAAGAGCAAAAAATATCAGAGCCGACCTCCTCTTGAAACTGACCACCTTATCCGCAAACGAGCTACCAAAAAAAGTTATTTTTGAGGTCCAACAATGCCCAAGTTCGGAAGATCCCTAGGCAATAATGCAAGTTGATCATGAACCCAGCTGGATCGACTCATTGATAGCATATCTCAAGGAAGGAACTCTCCCCAGAGATCATAAAGAAGCTCAGAAGTTAAGAAATCAAGCATCCCACTACGTTCTCTATGAAGGCAAGTTGTATAAGAGGCTATACTCTTTACAACTCCTCAAGTATCTCCAATCTTCAGAAGCCAGTTATGCCCTAAGGGAAGTTCATGAGGGAATTTACAAAAATCATCTAGGAGTGAGATCCCTATCATACAAGTTGCTCCATCAGGGATACTATTGGTCGATGATGTGTCAGGATGCAGTGGATTATCTGAGAAGGTGCGATAGGTATTAAAGAAAAGCCAATATCTAGAGATAGCCAGCTTCACAGCTCACACCGCTAAGTGCCCCTAGCTGTTTGCATAATGGGGGATAGACATACTCGGATCTTTTTTCACAACATCAGGATAGCAAAAGCTTCTACTGGTAGCAGTGGATTACTTTACTAAGTGGGTCGAAGTCAAACCTCTAGCAAAAATTACTAAAACTAAAGTGCAGGACTTCATCTGAAAGTTTATTGTTTGCAGGTTTGGTCTACCTCAGACACTAATCATCGATAGTAGACATCAATTTGCGGGTGCGAAGTTTGCTGAGTTCTGCAAAGGCCTGAATATATCTCACTACTTTACATTAGTGGCTCATCTGCAGGTGAATGGTGCGAAGGAGGTGACTAATAGGACCTTGCTTCAAGGGATAAAGGCCAGGCTAGAGAGAGCTAAGGGGACCTAGGTGGATGAACTCTATCATGTGCTCTGGGCTTATCGAACCACCCAAAGATCACCCATTAAAGAAACACCCTTTGCACTAGCCTTCGGGACAGAGGCGGTTATCTTGGTCGAACTTGAACTCCCCTCAGCACGAGTAGAGGCCTTCAATGAACGAGACAATATGCAGAATCTCCTAGCTAATCTTGATCTATTAGAAGGAAAAAGAGAGAAAACCTACATTCGAATGATAGCTTACAGGCAGAGGGTAGCTCGCTACTATAATTTGAGGGTCAGAAGCAAAACCTTCAGAATAGGAGATCTCATAGTTTGACGAGCGGATGTTTTGCAACCCAAAATTAAGTGAAGCTTGCCCTAAACTGGGAAGGCCCTTACAAGGTAGTAGAAATTATCCGACAAGGGATTTATGATAGTAGAAGAAGAACATTAGGTTCAATCGAGTGCTAGCATGATTTTCTTGAACCTAATTGAATCTCATTCAGATCAATTAAACTAGATCAGTTCAATTGATGATCACCAGATTCAAACCCTTGTTTGTGTGACCCAGTTAGATCCAATTCTGTATAGTAATGGGATATGTCATGATCTCTATCATCGACATCATCAAAATTCTTTTTGATGGATCAAAACTATTCTGATTCGAATAGCTAGAATGATCGATCATCTAAATCATTCTAATTGCTCCCAAAATTCACCAGTGACACCTAGCAGTATATGGTGGCAACCCATCAAAACTGAATGCGAACCTCTTGGTGCAGCTATCTGTGTGATTAAGTTCTTCTATCTTGAGCCCCGATATGATTAGGGTTAAGGTAAACTCGTCAAACCCTAGTTTCTATCATATGATGTAATCATTCGATTCAAGGCCGATGTGAAAACCTAAATAGAAACTCTTTCTATTATTTCACTTTGCCATGGCCATGGACTTTTGGACTTGATTCTCATGATCATCATAGGGCTGCTCCTCTACCACCGATGTAGATAGATTCCATTTTGATGCAATCCAGTTCCTACAATGAACAAGTCATAGCCAACATACACCTCAGGGTTCCATTTGGCTAGGAGATCGAGTAATGGTGTAGTCAAACTATAACACCCTCAAGATGAATTGCCGATGCACCTCAAGTCAAAGAACTAGACACACCACTACAGC
Source organism: Cocos nucifera (assembly GCA_006176705.1). Taxonomy (NCBI): domain Eukaryota; kingdom Viridiplantae; phylum Streptophyta; class Magnoliopsida; order Arecales; family Arecaceae; genus Cocos; species Cocos nucifera. The sequence goes on from QRFJ01002730.1 coordinate 162,906, forward strand.
ATCGAGTCAGTCATTGACGAGAAGGTAGACTTCCTAATGACTACTCGAGGTGGTCACGCTCAGTGCCCTTGTTCTCTAATGAGTACCTGTACTCTCCCTCTGATGTCTCCACACCGTAGACTCAAGACTCATCTACTAAAGAGAAGCGATAGTATACCAACCTTTCAAATCAATCACCATCCTCGTGATGATCCTATGGTCGGAAGCATTTTATAAGTTAATAATGATTATTCATGTCTTAAATTTTCAACTCTTAAAAATATGAATTATCATTACCATTAACTCAAAGGATGTATCACGGACACTAAATACACATATGTGATAGAAAATAATCTATTTTATTTATTATAGTCAAAATTATAATTTTGCCCCTAGAAGTGTATTACAATTGTCAGCCAATTCTAGCTTCTAGGACACATATATCTAACAATCTCCTAATTGTCCTAAAGCCAATTGGCTACAAGTCTAAGTCCCATCTTCTCAAGGTGGGCTTCGAATTTTGGTTGTCCCAATGGCATTGTAAGTGGGTCTACCGTATTATCTATGGAGTTGACTCTCTTGACCTCGACGTAACACTTCTCGAGGTAATCGCGGATGAGGTGGTATCACCGCTCAATGTGCTTAGACTTCTGGTGAGACCTCGGCTCCTTAGCAAGGGCTATGGCACCATTATTCTCACAGTATAGAGGAATGGCATCTGATGGCATTACTCCAATTTCTATCGCAAACTTCTTGTACCAGAATGCTTTCTTCGCAGCCTCTGATGTAGCGATATATTCTGCTTCCATGGTGGAATCTGCTATCATGATTTGCTTGAAACTCTTTCAGCTGACAGCACCACCATTGCACAGTAACAGACTCCTAGATGTCGACTTTCGATCATCTACATCGGACATGAAATTTGAGTCTGTGTATCCCTGAACATGGAGTTCTCCATTACCAAAGACCAACATCATATCCTTAGTTCTTCTTAAGTACTTAAGGATACATTTCACAGAAGTCCAGTGTTCTTCACCTGGATTTGACTGATATCTGCTTGTGACACTCACAGCATGGGCTATATCAGGTCGTGTACATAGCATGGCATACATGAGGCTCCCTATTGTAGAAGCATAAGGGATCTTGCTCATGCGTTCTATTTCCTCAGGTGTGCTAGGGCACATCTTTTTGGAAAGATGAATACCATGTTTGAAGGGTATTAATCACCTTTTAGAGTTTTCCATACTAAACCTCTTTAGTACTTCCTCTATGTACATCTTCTGTGAAAGTCCTAGCATCCTATTCGGTCTATCCCTATAGACCTTAATTCCTAGAATAAAGGATGCTTCACCTAGGTCTTTCATGGAGAATTCCTTGGACAACCACATTTTGACTGTTGTCAACATGGGAATATCATTCCCAATAAGGAGAATGTCATCCACGTACAATATGAGGAAGACAACAGCGCTCCCACTGACCCTTTTGAAAACACACGGTTCCTCTTCATTTTTGATGAAACCAAACATTTTGATCACATCATTGAAATGAGTGTTCCAGCTCTGAGATGCTTGCTTAAGTCCATATATGGACCTTTGCAGCTTGCAAACCTTGTGATCAGTATCACTGGATGTGAAACCTAGCGGCTGTTCCATATAGATATCTTCCTCAAGATATCCATTTAAGAACGTCATTTTCACGTCCATTTGCCATATTTCATAATCGAAATAGGCTGCAACGGCAAGCAATGTGCGGATGGATTTTAGCATAGCCACTGGGAAAAAGGTATCCTGATAGTCAATGCCTTCACGTTGACTATAACCTTTTGCCACTAGTCTAGCCTTGAATGTCTCCACATTCCCATCTGCACCAATCTTTCTCTTGAAGATCCATTTACATCCCAATAGGTACTATACCTTCTGGTGGATCTACCAAGGTCCAGACTTGGTTTGAGTGCATCGAGTCAATTTCTGACTGCATTGCCTCTAGCCATTTCTCGGAGTCGATATCTGATATCGCCTCGTTGTAGGTTTTGGGATCATCACCATGAGCACCATTACCTACGAGGAACATTTCCTCTACTTTCTCTAAAATAATACCTAAGTATCTCTCAGGGGGACGGAAAACTCTTTTCGATCTATGAGGTGGAGGAGGTAGTGTTCTTATTGGCTCAACCTGATTTGGTTCCAATTGGTCCTTAGCTCGTTCCACTTGTGAGACTTTCTCATCAAGCTTGATCTGTTTTCCAATGCCGCTGTCTTGAATAAACTATTTTTCAAGAAAGATGGCATGTCGACTCACAATCACATTGTGGTCTTCTGGAATGTAGAAATAGTATCCTAATGACTCTTTAGGATATCCTATGAATCGAGCTCTAAAGGACCTAAACTCTAACTTGTCCGCTTGTTGTCTTTTGACATGAGTTGGACAACCCCAAATTCTGAGATGACTCAGACTTGGTTTCTTACCATGCCATATCTCATATAGGTGTGGTAGGAACGATTTTAGAGGGAACCCTATTCAGTAGATAAATTGAAGTTAACAATGAGTGTCCCCAAAGGAAATCAGGAAGGTCTGTGAAGCTCATCATGGATCGAACCATATCCAATAGAGTCCGATTTCTCCATTCTGAAACCCCATTGAGTTGAGGTGTTCCTGGTGGAGTCCATTGAGAGACTATGCCATTTTCCTTTAGATAGTCTAGGAATTCCCGACTAAGGTATTCACCTCCTCGATCTGATCGAAGAACCTTAATGGATTTTTCCAGTTTGTTTTTCTACTTCATGTCTGAATTCTTTGAACTTTTCAAAAGCTTCAGACTTGTGTCTCATAAGATACACATACCCATACCTAGACAGATCATCGGTAAAGGTAATGAAGTAGATAAAATTGCCTCTAGTCGGCACATCAAATGGGCCGCACACATCTGTATGTACTAGGGCAAGGAGATCTGTGGCCCTCTCCCCATGTCCAACAAAAGGGAGTTTAGTCATTTTGCCTTGAAGACAAGATTCACAAGTTGGATATGACTTGGAAGTCAATGGACTCAATAGCCCATTTTTCTTCAATTTGTTGATCCTATCTTCTGCTATATGACCTAATCTCAGGTGCCATAGATATCTGTCGTTTGGACTATCCCTAGGTCGTTTGGCATTCACGTTTTGCTCGATAGTTAGAACAGGTACATCAATATGTAGCTGATAAAGATCCATTAATAAGAAAACCATTTGCAATTTTATTTCTTTCATAAAGAATGTTACAATGGTCCTTAAAGAAGGTAATCACATAGCCTTCTTATGCTAAGCATGAAACAGAAATCAAATTCCTGCTAGCTGCAGGCACATAATAACAGTCTTTCAAAACTAAGTCTAAACTAGATGGTAATCGAAGAGGGTATGTTCCCATGGCTACTGCAGCAACTCTTGCTCCATTACCGATGCGTAGGATCATGTCTCCATCCCTCAGCCTCCTGCTATCCTCAAGACCCTGCATGGAAGTGCACAGATGAGCACTAGAACCAGAGTCAAGCACCCAACTGGATGCAGAAGAAACCATAAGGTTAGACTCAATAACGAGCATACCTCCAGAAGGACCTTCCTTCTTGTTCTTTAGGGTGGCCAGGTAAGTAGGGCAGTTTCCGCTTCCAATGGCCGTCGCTGTTGCAATGAAAATACTTTTCTTTGCCATCAGCCTTTTTCTTCGACTCTGCCTTCTTCTTCTTTGATCCTTCCATCTTTTGCTTTTTCACAGACTTCTTTTTCTTTCCATAAGACTTTCTTTTGGAAGAAGTCCATTCCATAGCAAGAACTGAGCCTTTAGAACCTTTCATAGAAAGCTCAGCGGTAACCAGCATATTCATTAATTCGGCCAAGGAATTCTTGAAGTTTATGCATGTGGTAATTCATGATGAATTGCCCATATGCATCAGTCAAGGATTGCAGAATAATATCATTCTGCAGGTCCAAGTCTAACTTCACACCGAGCTTCTCAAGCTCTTCCATGTCCTTGATCATTGTCAGACAGTGATCTTGGACTGACTGCCCATCACGCATCTTAGCCTTAAAAAGTCATTTCGTGACTTGATATTTGGCTGCGCGACTCTGTTCACCAAACATCTCCTGCAGGTGAGCCAACATTTGGCGAGCAGTCTCGATATCCTCATGTTGGTGCTGGAGCTCATCAGACATCGAGCCCAACATGTAATATCTGGCCTTATTATCTTCGTCTATCCATTTCTTCTAGAGACGCTCTCTGTTCAATAGATGGACGGGCTGGTAAGGTGGGAGGGTCCTGGTCCAGTACATGGGTTAACTTCTCGAAACCCAAAACTATTTTGTAGTTCCTGAGCCAATCTTTATAATTGGGTCCAGTCAGTCTATGTGTGTCCAGGATACGTGCCAATGGGTTGGACGCAGACATTTTTCTGTAGAGAGTCAAAGATTCTAGTTAGATACTGTAATTTTGACTTGACCAATTTATTTAGGGATTTTATTTTTAAACAAATTAGCTCCCACTATTTTCTCGGATCCCTACACTCCCTCTGTAGAGATGCGAAAATCTCCATGATTAATGATTTCTAGTGGGTGGTGCGGTCTCACCAACTGACTCATCACCTCACCTAACAGTTATTGGTGATGGGTTAGCCAATGAGTGAACAACTCTTGTTCAATGATTCTCTAATCATGGTGCACCCAAACTTGATCTCTAATTCATGAATCTCACCGTATCCGAAATATTGATCCACTCCTTAGTTAAGTCAGACCCACCATTTGCATAGACTGGGTTCCTAATTGAGTCTCTCACCGTATCCAGAAATATTGAGCCCAACTCATCCTCCAGCCCATAGCATCCAATGCCTAATAGACATGGTTGCATCTTCCCGGTGCAACTGAGCCACTGTATCCAGTCCGAGAACAATCAACCCCGAGGAAGGGCCCGCACGTCTACAATGGTGGAAGACCTCAGACTTAATCTTTTCTTAGGGAGAATTGATTCAGGTCTCATTAAACTAGACTTGGCTTAGTCATAACAATTATGACTAACCTAGTGGCATGGGTTAGCTCGGATTATTGACCACCTCAGATCAGAACTGTGTCAACAGATATGGCCAGGTAAGTGAGACCGGTGGAAGGAATATGCCATTAACTCGTACAAGAATGCATTCAGGTCGAGTAGCTTCCAATTAAAAACCAGTCGGTCGTATGTGCCAAACTTACCTTAGACACCAAATTGTTGAGTCAGAACCAATTGGGTTAGCCTACAATCCAGACTCTAACCTCTGAGCCTAATTAGGTCTTGCTTGATCGTGACTCGATCTTGACCCAGACTTAATCCTATTAGGCTGGTCAATTTAAGCATTGTTGATCCCATCTAACCAACTCTTGATTCGGTTTGATCAACCGCTTAGACCTAATTGAGCTACCCAAGCCCGAACCCAGTATTATGAATATGTCTTAGATCTGAAATTCTCAATTTTAGACCTAATTAATATTCCATAAACTTAATTCTTAATTAAGTAGGGTTCATAAACAAAATATGCACAATAAATCCTAGGGTTTCAGGATCTAGGGTTTTGCAGAAAGTAAGTTTTGGGTTTCTGATTAAGGACGAACACGCAGCACCCCTACACATCATAAGAACACCCCATCGAATGGGAAGAGAGGGCCTTTAAACCCTTCTTCGTTCTTATGACCGGACGGCCAAGAGGAACGCCTTAATCAGGAACATTCAATACTACAAAACAGTATCAGATCTATATCATATATCTCATATATAAAGTAGATCTAATCATGGCATATTTTGCATACATCTCATGTATCAAATCATGCATATTTTCAGATCTAAATTATCTCATAATAATCTAAAAAATTAGATTTAAATTGATCTAATCAAAATAAATTCTAATCTAGACAATTATGTAGAACTATTCTACAACTAGTCTAGACATGCATCAATCATATCTCATATGATATTTAAAATTAAATAATTTTTATTTGCTGTTTATCAGATGTTATTATAACACTTATAATATCAAAAAATAGTAAATAAGAAGATCTAAAATATGATTTAATCAGATTAAATCAAAGACATGCAAAACTATTCTATAGAACTATTCTATTCTAGAACTAGTCATGCATATCTTCATGTTCTTAGATCCAAATCATTTAATTTTAATTTTTTTGATTTCAGATCTGATCACATCTCATGTGACATCTGAAATCACTTTATTTTCTAATTAAAATAAAATTAAAATCAGATCTAAACAATTTTAGAACCATGGCTCTGATACCAGTTGAAGGGAAATCCTGATTTCCCGGTCCAGGTTCGTCCAGATCTGATCAGATCAAGAGATATATTTCAAAAATTTTTTCTCTTGATCCCAATCAGATCTTGATATGTTTCAGATCTGATTCTTATTATTTTAATAAATAAAATAAAATAAGATAAATTAAATCAAATTTAATTTACCTGATTTGGGTAATCCTATTACCCTGTAGATGATCCTGATTGCAGCGGAAGGTTCTGGATCTAGCCACGCAAGCGCCTGGCCTCTACCGGTATCCACTCGGGTTGGATCTGGAGATCCTCTTCTTCTCTATCACACCTCCAAAAATCAGATCTGGATCTGATCTGGAGGATCTTCAAAACTCCTTTTGAAGATCAGCAGTCGTCCTTTGCAGCAGTGCAGCCTTCTTCTTTTGATCGCCTTTCTTTTGATCTGGAACGCACCAACCTAAGTCCAAAACTCTTTTGGACGTGGAGAGGAGAAGGAGGAGAAGTTTAGGCATGGAGGAAGAGGGGAGAGGCAGCCTTGGGGCATGTGGGAAATCTCTATTGAATTGCATTAGAATCTGAGTTGGGCGCAGGGTCTTATTTATAGACTAAGCTTGTGATCCAACTCCTCTTCCTCTCAACCAATCACAACCCTTTGTGAAATCAGATCTAAATCTGATTGGTTGGAATAGAGACCCCTGGATTCCTCCTTAGAGGGTGCCTAAGACCAGTCAAACTGGATTCTTAGTAGAACTCTGATTGGAATCCAAAAGGGAGGTGGAGTCCTTGTCCAACAAGGACTCCTAGGCGCCTCCAACTTGGGCTCACGCCTAGGGTTGGCGTGCGCCCTTCCTCCTTGCCAGGTTCTGGCAGGGGGACAGGCCCCCACCAGCTCTCCAATAGGTGCATGACATGTGGTCAAAAGTCAAAGTGTCAATGGTCAACATTTGACCAGTCAAAGGTAGACTTTTGACCAAAGTCAAAGAACAAGAAATGGCAGGTGACCAAAAATGGCAGGTAATGTCTTATAAAATAAGACAACCTTTTCTGACTTGGACAACCTCCAGTCAGACCATATGAAGGCCTCTGATTGAGCACAAACTCCTTTGGCTCAGTCAGGACAACTTATTTATGATAGTAAAAGAAGAACGTTAGGTTCAATCGAGTGCTAGCAC